>OZ008353.1:13856479-14282819 GCA_963931975.1 Cataclysta lemnata | reverse complement strand
TGAAATTTATTTCTACATTGCGAAGGGTACCCGTTGGCTTACAACGTGAAGTGTAAAGGTTAGATGAATTTCGGCAAGTTAATTAGTGTCTTGGGTGGCCGAGCGGTCAGGCACCTGCCCGGATAGCAGCGGACGCGGGTTCGATTCCCGCCTCAAGATCATAATTTTTCGAAATTCTTTTTCTAACCCCAAAATCTTTGTACTAATTTTTCTAACATTTATATAATATTAAAATTAAAATCGAATATTTTATAAAGCAAACCCAAGCTTAACCGAACGCACGGTATTTGTAAAAATATCTGCTTTGGAATGTTTGAAATTTATTTCTACATTGCGAGGGTACCCGTTGGCTTACAACGTGAAGTGTAAAGGTTAGAAGAATTTCGGCAAGTTAATTAGTGTCTTGGGTGGCCGAGCGGTCAGGCACCTGCCCGGATAGCAGCGGACGCGGGTTCGATTCCCGCCTCAAGATCATAATTTTTCGAAATTCTTTTTCTAACCCCAAAATCTTTGTACTAATTTTTCTAACATTTATATAATGTTAAAATTAAAATCGAATAGTTTATAAAGCAAACCCAAGCTTAACCGAACGCACGGTATTTGTAAAAATATCTGCTTTGGAATCGTTTGAAATTTATTTCTACATTGCGAGGGTACCCGTTGGCTTACAACGTGAAGTGTAAAGGTTAGAAGAATTTCGGCAAGTTAATTAGTGTCTTGGGTGGCCGAGCGGTCAGGCACCTGCCCGGATAGCAGCGGACGCGGGTTCGATTCCCGCCTCAAGATCATAATTTTTCGAAATTCTTTTTCTAACCCCAAAATCTTTGTACTAATTTTTCTAACATTTATATAATGTTAAAATTAAAATCGAATAGTTTATAAAGCAAACCCAAGCTTAACCGAACGCACGGTATTTGTAAAAATATCTGCTTTGGAATGTTTGAAATTTATTTCTACATTGCGAGGGTACCCGTTGGCTTACAACGTGAAGTGTAAAGGTTAGAAGAATTTCGGCAAGTTAATTAGTGTCTTGGGTGGCCGAGCGGTCAGGCACCTGCCCGGATAGCAGCGGACGCGGGTTCGATTCCCGCCTCAAGATCATAATTTTTCGAAATTCTTTTTCTAACCCCAAAATCTTTGTACTAATTTTTCTAACATTTATATAATGTTAAAATTAAAATCGAATAGTTTATAAAGCAAACCCAAGCTTAACCGAACGCACGGTATTTGTAAAAATATCTGCTTTGGAATGTTTGAAATTTATTTCTACATTGCGAGGGTACCCGTTGGCTTACAACGTGAAGTGTAAAGGTTAGAAGAATTTCGGCAAGTTAATTAGTGTCTTGGGTGGCCGAGCGGTCAGGCACCTGCCCGGATAGCAGCGGACGCGGGTTCGATTCCCGCCTCAAGATCATAATTTTTCGAAATTCTTTTTCTAACCCCAAAATCTTTGTACTAATTTTTCTAACATTTATATAATGTTAAAATTAAAATCGAATAGTTTATAAAGCAAACCCAAGCTTAACCGAACGCACGGTATTTGTAAAAATATCTGCTTTGGAATGTTTGAAATTTATTTCTACATTGCGAGGGTACCCGTTGGCTTACAACGTGAAGTGTAAAGGTTAGAAGAATTTCGGCAAGTTAATTAGTGTCTTGGGTGGCCGAGCGGTCAGGCACCTGCCCGGATAGCAGCGGACGCGGGTTCGATTCCCGCCTCAAGATCATAATTTTTCGAAATTCTTTTTCTAACCCCAAAATCTTTGTACTAATTTTTCTAACATTTATATAATGTTAAAATTAAAATCGAATAGTTTATAAAGCAAACCCAAGCTTAACCGAACGCACGGTATTTGTAAAAATATCTGCTTTGGAATGTTTGAAATTTATTTCTACATTGCGAGGGTACCCGTTGGCTTACAACGTGAAGTGTAAAGGTTAGAAGAATTTCGGCAAGTTAATTAGTGTCTTGGGTGGCCGAGCGGTCAGGCACCTGCCCGGATAGCAGCGGACGCGGGTTCGATTCCCGCCTCAAGATCATAATTTTTCGAAATTCTTTTTCTAACCCCAAAATCTTTGTACTAATTTTTCTAACATTTATATAATGTTAAAATTAAAATCGAATAGTAAATTTTCATTGTAACGTCGTAAAATTAGCTTAGATACATACTTATAATCGGTTGAAAAAATCAAACAAATTTGTGTGCTATTTTACATACTCATACAATATCAGAATTTAGTGCACACCACACACTACAATAAATTTATTAAAAATGAGTCATAAAAAATATTTTCTCATTTAAAAGGGTATTCAAAGAACATCTTCATGGTTCCATGAAACTGATCAAGTGCTTTAAAAATGTTTTGATTTGTATAATGATAATCTGAGAAGCGCAAATGAACATTTGACAACTTGTTATGATGAATATTGGTCACATACAACTTCAGATTTAACCTACAGTGTTTTATTTGCAAGATTTATTACCTGAATGAACAAGCTCTTACGTCACATCCGCGCTCGCAGCGAGTCAATGGATTTGATGTTTAGAATATTTTCTTAGGAGACTCCCTTTCAATCACGGGGAATCAATCTTTAAGCGTTTTTACTCAGCCAGTCGAGTTCGTTCACACATTCTTTTCGGAACCAATCAATCGGAACTAATATCATATGAGTGATTTCGCTTTCAGTACACCTCCAGCCCTAAAGCACCGTTTCAAAAGCCACGTTATGTCGTACATATAAGACGAGTATTGGCTTGGCGCCTCCTCGGCTCAACGTGATTATTTCAAGCAAGCGATCTGATGCAGTTATAAAGCGATAACGCGTTTTAACGGCGAAGGGGAATTTACGGTGTAATAATGTGTAAATAATTACGAGTGGGTGTTCCAAGCTGTTGGAACGTTAAGGGAAATTTGTATTCTAATGCGAACGCCAATTGGTTGATAATGGTGCACCGGTGCTATAAATAAAATAGGGGCTATTATTAAACCTCCACCGAGGTCTTAAAATAAAATTGTCTTTTCGGCATACTGTGCATCCTTAGCAGTGTTTTCAATGCATGATTCTAGACGCAGACCTGTTCTCACATCGGTACGCTCTGGTCCAGCTTATGGAAGGATTTCCCACATATGTAGTATTTTACAACTACTGCTCATCACTTTAGGTTATCTCTTCCCTAATAGCCACTAAATAATCACTAAGTTTATTTATCACGCAAACAATGGACGTCATAAGAAAGTCACTCAAATGGTGATAGAGACGGCAGTGCTCGGTGTTTCTCTGCGTGATCAATGTCGAGATCCGCAGGAGAGCTAAGGTTACCGATATAGCCTGAAGAATGGTAGATCTTAACGGCAGTGGGCAAGGCGGCACATTCCGAGGAGGACTGCCAGCTGTTAGGGCGGACAGATCCTCTCGAAAAGAGATGTAGCGTTGGTTGGCCCTGAATAAGGTGGACTGACGATCTGGTAAAGGTCGCAGAAAGCTGATGCGGGCAGCGCGGGACCTTGGAGATCTGTGAGCAAGGCATATGCCCAACAGTGGGTATCTTTCATCATCTGAAATGATCCTGATGATGAGAGTAGAACCTTGCCAATTATCAATAGCACTGTCATCATTACATCGATTGGAAATTGCGATGTTTTTTCTGCTGCCTTCACTATTCAGATAAAAGAAACAGGTAAAAGTAGAACGTAAAAGCGACCTTTTTAAACAAGAAAACGTCCGCAGGGAAGTCCCAACTCAAGATTAGCCTTTTCCTAAGGAAAATTACCGAAACAACATCAATTTCGCAGACTTAGCTGTTTCCGAAGTCAGGACCACGCCGGGATATAAAGGACTACTTATTTTTGGATCTTAACTTATAAGAAAATATTTCCTTAACAGAATTTGGAAATAGGCTTAGCGTCTGTAACGCCGAGATAAGAAGTTTTTATTATTTCTTCATGTTTTGTTGACAAGACGCTTTTAATTGATGTTCTGATTTGTTCATTGAAATATCTGAACGCTTACTGGTTTCGGTAATGAGTTTACGGTCTCATAATAACGTGAAAGATAAGATTAAACGTCAAAGGCCCGCAAAGGTCGTTCACTTTTATCTGCTGTAGACATCTGTAAGGTAATTTAGTTACCAATTAGCTCTGATATGACTTAACTCGTTTATGTATAAGAATTTAATTAAATGTTATTATAAGTGATGAGAAATTTATCTCCTTTTTCTTTATTCGAAAGCTAGTTTTCATTTTAGTACATTTCGGTTAAATTTGAAGATATTATCCTACTTTCGAATTCTACTTTATCAAAAGGCGTATAATCTTCATTGCTTTCAAAAGAAATAATGTTTTCTTATATTTGCACGAGCACTACACACTTGTTTTATTTAAAATGCTTTCTAAATTTTAGAAGCTAATATGAATAAAAACAATGCAGTTGTTTTATATCTGAATGGTTTTTTTTAATACATGTATGAGAAATCGGCAGGTATGTGGGATTGCCTTAAAACAAAATTGTATCTTCAATGTTAGCAAATTAAAGTTTGGCATGGTGAGAATTAGAACACCAAAATAGATGCGTAAATGTGACGATTTTATTGGTTTACTAGCAGCTGCATCAATTGATATAAAACCGTCTTATTATTAAACTTGTAGTAGACATGGTGTAGCTATTCCGCGTTCTGTCTTCGTCTTACAAACATAATTTTGAATGCGAGGAAAAGAGACAGTGTTTTGTCTCTTTAGTAGCTAGTTGGTAACTAGTTTAGTAACTAGTCTATACTTAAACCGTGTTTATTAATAAGGCCGCTAGACTTTTAAGACGTACTAGTAAAATAAATAATGAGCACTATCCACCTCGCTCTTACGGCAGAGATTATGACAAAAAGTCACACAGCGGCTTATGAGAGGTTTCCCATTTTTCCAAATTAGCTTCTCAGGAGCGTTTCACCTTTAAGTGCCAACAGGGCCGACTTCTTTCATGGCCCTTCAGCTTCGGAGAAGGAAAAACAAAAGGTTCTCACAAGGAATCGCTCCGTACTCGGGACGGATCAAAGGGTGCCCCCGTATTTCGATTAACATTCAAGTTGAAGAAGCACTATGTTTGTATGCCTATGAAAGTTCCGTCTGGCTTTGCGTTTGTTGGCATTATAAAAACCGGGTATCATCATCATCATCATCGCCCTGCCCTTATCCCATCCTATTTGGGATCGGCGCAGTATGTCCTCTTTTTCCATTCTCTTCTGTCACTCGTCATCTCCTCATTCACATCCATCACCTTCATATCACACCTCACACAATACATCCATCTTTTCAGTGGTCTTCCTCTACTTCGATATCCATTAACATTCATGTCCATAACTTTCTTACTCAAATTCATGGCATAAAAATCGGGTATGGGAGCCCCTGAACATATTTGTTTTACTCTATTTATTAGGATTTGTTGTTATAACGGCAACAGAAATACAAATGATCTGTGAAAATTTCAACTGTCTAACTATCGTGGTTCATGAGATACAGCCTGGTGACAGACGGACATCGTAGTTTTAGTTTTACCCTTTGTGTACGGGACCCTAAAAATGAGGTAACGTTTCGCTTTGCGTCGCAGGTGGTCTGAACGTCCTTCAGCTTCGCTCGTGGCTCATGCTTGTACAGAACCTCGATTATGTAGGCCTCCTTCAATCGCTTTCGTCTACTTGTCACTCTCACACTTTGCGATTATTCTCAATGAGTGAGAGTGATAGGTAGACGAAAGCGATTGAAAGAGGCTTACATAATAACCTCGCTGGTCATCATGGTTTTGGAGTGATCCTGGAGAGGATTCTTCGGTAAACAGAATCTGTCGTTCTATTTGCACGGATTTATACAAATCTCTTTTCAGCTAATACTCTCGCTGCCGCACTCAGAGACGTCAATTAACTTTAATGAGTACTTAGTGTCAAAAAAGTCATTGAAATCGAGACCCGGTAAGAATAGCGACGAGTTTTGAATTCTCAGTTTTTGACATTATGTACTCATTAACGTTATTTGACGTCTCTGAGTGCGGCAGTTGGTCTATATTTTTGGCATGTGCTTTATTTGTTTAATTAAAATACAAGATAACTGATTGATAAAAAGTTGATGTTTTAAGAATGGTTTTTGAAATTCTAAGCATTATTGCGTGAAGTGATTGATTCATATTTTATGTCAGCTGTGCCAAAGACTCTTGTAATAATTAATGTAATTGTTCTGTCTTCAACAAAACTCATTTTAACAGCATCTGCGTCCTTGTATTTGAAACAAGCAATTCTGTAATGAGGTATTCCTCCATTATATAAAGTAAAAAGGCAGCTGTCTCGAGGACGGTCGTTTTAAATTTACTATGGCAACACTGCTCGTTGTTCCTGTTCAACAGAATTTCGTTTACACTTTGCTTTACTTAAGGTTTGCTTGAAGTAATGACTTTAATTGTGCTATATAAAATTTAGAATAAAGTTCCATAGTTCCTGAATATATTATATTATTTATTAGTTTGACAATTCCAAAATCTTGTTCACATAAGGTCTGTTTTAGAGGCTAGTGTTATAAATATAAAAAACATCGGAAATTAAAGTCAAAATTATTGCATGTACGGCCAGGATCATAATAGCTAAACATCACTGGCGCCTCCGTCAGACTCCCTTTCATGTATTCATTCCTTATATTACCCATTTTATTTATCTACATGTAACATATTATATTTCATTGATTACGTACTAACGATGGCATCACCTTATAACTGGTCGTGAATTCAAAATTAGACTTACTGCCGCACTCAGAGACGTCAATTAACTTTAATGAGTATTTAATGTCAAAAATTTTCATTCAAATCAAGACCATAGACCCGGCAAGAATAGAGACTAGTTTTGAATTGTCATTTTTTGACGTTTGGTACTCATTAACGTTATTTGACGTCTCTGAGTGCGGCAGTTAAACTACTATGCCTAGAAACTTCAAATATTGCGACAAGTTTCCATTTATACTGTAGGTGAGCACTAAAAATGAATTTTTAGAAAGTCTATCCCTAAGAGTCACCTCTTAATGAGAGTTGAAAGTTTTAGAAATCCGTCAGTTTTGAAGCTAAACTATTCGGTCATAATAAAAAGAGCGACAGTATAGTTCACGCCAACGAAGTCGCGGGCAGATAGCTAGTTATTTTATATAGGTCAACTATGTATACGGCACTTGAAAACAGTTGAGGCAGTGGTAAACGTGGTAGAACGCAAGCCTAGTATAATCAGTGAGTGCGCAGTCCGCACAATACATACAGCAAACTGTAAAACCCAATCAAGCGGCAAAGCCACTGTTTCTACATCATTAAGGCCCGTCAGTACCCTTTAATCGATAGCCCAGGTGCTTGTTTGTTTGGGACTGTCCGCTGAGTCATGCCCCCGAATCTCGCAGGCCCAGCCTGATCGCAGGCCGGCGCTTCGCCTCCTCTTAAACTTTTATTAGTGTTTGGAAAAGGTTAGCCGGTGATTTTGGATCGTTTCGTATTTTCATCGTGACTTACGGAAGCTATTACTTTTCGAATTACTGTAAAACATCTTAATCTTCAACCTAAAATTAAATTCATATCCTCTTAAGATTACTATTTTTAAACTTTTTAATATTATCTTTCTGCCCTGTTCCCAGTTTATTTGGGGTCGGTGCAGTATGTTTCTCTTCCATTCATATCAAACAGACATCATCAAACCATCCACTCCCTTTTGATTCATAGTTAGGAATGAATGTATAGAAAAGTTATGGACCGTGTCGAGTGATCGATGAATGGAGAGTGATTGGAATGACAGCATTTCAATCCATACTACTCAAGGTTTCGGGTTAGGTTTTACAGCCGGCCACCTGCCTGATAACAACCCTCTAAGGGTATACAGGGCTTAAATTATGCAATATTTCAAGCCTACAAAATAAATAATCTCTATTCAAATGTCTAGTCAAAGGCGCTTAGAAGTTGTTTGGAATAAAAATATTTATACACATCTCCAGAAACAAGCAAACTTCGTCAAACATTAAATAACCTCACGACAAGTTATTTAATGTTTGACGAAGAAATTATTACTTAGGATCGTAAATTTTAAAATTAAGGTTTAATTTTATTTAAGCTTTAGCTTGGTCTTGGATTATTATTAATGACATCAAAAATCATGCTTTTGAATCGTAAGCAAAATTTATTTATTAATTATTCTAAAATTAGTAATAGTTTTAAATAATATTATAAATAGGCTTATTAATTCTTAACGTTGAAATAAAGTACTAAAGCTGTCTTAAGACGTTAATCCATAATATTTTTCACAATGTGCAATCCAATTACTAGTGTGACGTCAAAAATAATAATTTAGTGGACAACTGTAATGAGAAAGTTTCGTAATATAATTCAGACGTCTTTCCATTGAAGGTTCGAAACAATTTATTATTTTTATATTAATAATGTATTTCACTTTATTGAATGAATTTATTTATTTTATGCTGATTTAACGGTGAATAAAATTTAGTTATATTGTACTCTAATAACAAAAAAAAATAGAACCATTAAAGTAGCGACTAACAAGAGACGGCCAAATGGGCAATAACAACAAGTACCTAGTCTTGAGTTTAAGTGGACGCAATATAAAATAAAATATACTGTTTTGTATTGCGTACGTTAACTTTAAATGCAGAACTGACTTTAATTCTTCAAAGAAAATATTATGGTGCGTGTGTGGTTTTAAAAATTGAAGCAGGAAAATGCTTTTTTTCCGCTTCACTTTTAAATTTCTATTTTAATTTCTGTAATAGATTTATTACATTACCTTGTAGTATATTCGAACTTCAACATTTAAAGCTCAATAGGCAGAAACATAAATTTATCACTTGTCTAATATAATAAAGTAGACACAGTTGATTTTAATATTTTTCACAGTTGACAATAAAACCTATGCCAACGGGTATTAGTTTCCAAATGTACTGTATACATGTATCACGTAGCGGCTCCCAGCAAAACACGTTCAGACAAGCTGGCAATCCGCACGAAAACATATTGCAGTTCTCAAATTACTCTGCACAACTACAAGTTTGAATGTAGCCGTGATACGATCACAGATACTGCTCCGAGAGCCGCAGGTGTGATTTACGGCCTCTAATATTACGTGACTTGACATATGGCGCAGTAGGTACTACGAGGAACATACTTGGTCGGGCGTTGTGTTTGTGCGGCTACGGATCGGTTTAAGATTTTTATTTCATACATGCAGAAATAAATCATGCCTATATTCCCGAAGGGGTAGATAAAAGAGGTCAATTAATAACCACGTTTTATTTTAGTTTCGTGTTAGGTATATAAATATGCGGTACAGCTTTGATTTTCGCTAAGGTACATGTCGCTTTAAGAATATAAAAAAGACACAAATAAAAACACTTTTCTTGCAAAAATAAATCTCAATGCACTACCTGTTGAATACATAATGTTTAGAAGTATTTTTATCAGGTCAGAAAATCATAAAAAAGTATAGAAAAAAGAATTCTGATACGGGACTCGACCCGCATTTTCTGCAATCCAGACGAATCAACTTTTTAATATTCAAATCTGTAGTCGTCAACAGCTATGAACCGGCACTTGGTTCGCGAGGTATGTTATGACACATTTCCCTATCAGTATGAAAGGGCTTTGCCCCAGAAAAGGGGGAGTATCAGCCAAATATTTATTGCTTAATTAGAAACAATGAGCGGAGCATTTTGTTTGCCTTCCATCATCGCGACGCGTGTTTAATATCCTTAAACCAAACAACAGTTAAGATGTCGTTTCGTAACGCCTCGTCTAATAACGAAAATAACGGTGTCGTTACGTCGTTAACGGCTGAGGAAGCACTTTGTGCCGTGTAACGATGATTTAAGGTCTTATTTGGGCTGGTGTAGGGATTAGATTTTGAAAATATTTGTGTATTCACAATATGTCGCACGATAGGAGAGCAAGCGGATGCAGATATTGCTAAAGGAGTGATTACTTTATGGCTAGTTTTTTTTTGTTTGCGTTGTCTCGTAAAATTATTCCTAGACGGTGTCACCGGATGGCTTATAAGGGAGCAAAGGATTTTGTGCGTATTATTTATTCATTCAATTTGAAGCAAGTTTGTATAAGCCAAAATAAAGCATTGGCCATTATAAGTCAACATTAAATACCTGATTGTGACGTTTTTTTAGCTGACGTGACGTTCACTATTTATGATTCTAATAAAGATTTTTGTACTATTTCATTGCTCGTTCTAGTCGTATTATACTACAGATACGAGAGGGGTGTCGGCAATCCAATTTATTCTGCCGTTACCAATGCTCATTCCATAAAGCAGTTATGCACAAAAAACTAACACTATAACCGTAGTAGTATATTATGCTACGAGTATGCTACGTTGGTCATTACACACGAGGCATTATTGCAAGCGCGAGCCGCAGGCGAACGCGGTAAGGAAGCTGAGTACCTATGTAATGATCAATGCATACGAGTTGCATAAGACGTTTTTCAACACAATTGCGAGGAAAAAACAAATTTGTATTCTTATTAAATTTACCAAAAAATTACGGAAAAAGGCGCCAACAAGTTTTGGTTATTGTTCTTTTTTAATTCTCCTTATTAGTAGGGACGGCAAAGGGAACCAGCACATACAGCCTCGTCTGATGTAGTCTACTTTCTTCAGTATTCATCGCATTAAAACGCGGATGTATCACGTTTTAATGCATTTTGAGAAAGTTTGGCGGCAAATTTACACTAACAGCTTATTGATGGAGACTGACGAGCTAGATCGACCACGAAAAAGCTCATCGCCTTTCTCATTGAATGCACTTTTGTCTCACTAAATCTTTATATTGTTCATCGGTGTCTACAACCGGTGTCTACAACTTTTTATTACAAAAAAAAACGGTGTCTACAACTTTTTATTACAAAAAAAAACAGCCCAATTTTTTAACAGTTAACATCACTCTGACACCATATTAATTTATTAAAACAAATATGACGACTTTCAAAAGGCACAGAAAACCCGGCTGTGCATCCGGAGCAGCAGCAAAATAAAAAAATAAAATAAATAGTGTTTCTAAATACGATAGTAAAGTTAATTTGTGTTTATAAACATGGAATTAAATGTTTATTTGTCGTCTTAACTCTAAAATAATTTAATATTCGTAAAAATATTCAATGTCCATAGACAAATTCATTAATTATAAAACTTTGGAATGTTTGGCGCGTTTCAGAGGTGTCAGTCGGATTTTTTTCATTATTTCAAAAATTGTTTTAGGGTGGATTTTGTGAAAGTGAAAGTGGTGTTATTTTGATGCATAAGCATCTATGTTGACGTTCAAGTATGGGGAGTTATTAAAAATAAGTCTCCTGATGTGTTTGTTATTGAGAATTTTATAGTAGTTTTTACCACGTCATCAGTCGCCAACATGAACTCTGTTACCATTAAATTCGCGACGAGCACTCCCTAGATGCGTTAAAATGTGTGACACCGCTCTTTTGAAGTAAAATTAATGTCATTTTTTGTTGCGGACTCTTTTGTAATCATTGTATTTTTATATGTTTTCTTTTTGTGACATCGTTTTCTATTGATTTTATTTGTCTATTTTTACATTACTTCTGTCACTGTCGTAGCTTATAGTCGCACACATTTGTTGAGAAATAATTACATTTCGATTTCACCCATAGCTTGCTGTGTTTTCATTCGATCGTCGCATTCCGTCCGCTTCATTTTTATTCATTTCATTACATATAAATACAGACTAAATATACGAAAGACATGGCTGTATGGGCTAAACCCTATGCTTCCCTTAAAATATAGGGAGAATTTAACAAAAAAAAAGCATTAAAAAGAATACAATTACGCACTAGTACGTAATAAATTATGCACGAGTGCATAATATACTGCATTATGAACCTTAAAACGGTGTAATAAGAGTCAATTTACGAGCAATAGTGTTGAAAAAATAGTTAGAAAATATGAATATATTGGCCTTATGGGCTGATTTAATAAATATTATTAGAATACTATACACGTGTTTCTATATTCAATTATTCATAAAAAATAATATCACAAACATTATTGCGTAACATAACAATAAGGCTTTCTTGTAAAAATTTATATACACGCATAAATTCTCGGGAAAAAGAGTATCCTAACTCGTATCTAAGGTAAAAAGATACCTAGCATGATCCAATTAAATCCAGTACCTAAACCGTAACTACCTATTTTTAGGCAGTTGGCAATTTTGTCAAAATATGGCTTTCAATGTACTTACCCTAATATATTTCGTATTATATATTTGTACGAGCATTATGTTTGAAATTTTGGTTTTAATCTGTGATTTTAGTCGAAACTTCGGATTATACATATAACAACAATGCCACATACCTAAATAATAATATATTTTATTTTAAAATAGTAATTATTATAATATATCTATGAAAATATGTGTTAATGGTATATTTTACTTCTTTGTGGTAATTTTAATTTTTAGTTAAGTAGTTTTATTTTCTCATAGCGCCGACAAATGTGTATTTTTAAAATTTGTGGTTGACTGGGAGATAATGCTTTTAGCATTAAGTCCGCCATTTGTAACAATTTGTTTATTGTGCAATATAGATTAAATAAATAAATAATATAATTAATGTCTTATACCTTCGAAAATCTATTAATGGGGTATGATATACGGAGAATGGGCTATAGCCTACCATGCTAGCCCAGGCGTGGATTGGTATTAACGACTGCACACGTAGTCGGGACCAACGGTTTAAAGTCGAAGAACTCGAGATATAATTTTTTAGTCACCTATCCAATGACCGGCTTTACCGAACGTTGGTTAGTTAATAAAATCATAGGTCGAGCACGCTAAGCCACTGCGCAGTCGTTCTCCTCTTAACACCCAAATATGCGCAAAATAATTCAGTAATATTTTATTTTTTGGAGCTCAATGAGCCAAACTGAGATTAGACATGGCATCATCATCACCAGCCCTTCAATGTCCCCACTGCTGGGGCACAGCCCTTCCCCATTGATGGAAGAATGGGCCGTAACCTGCTGGCACAGTGCGAATTGGTGGAGTATATGAGATGTGGTTGAAAGCTATTCCTACAGCACACATAACTTCACGTGAGTATACGTGGAAATCCGAAGCCATCCCAGCCACAAGCCTGAAAACAAATAACAATGTAAAAGCCTCCAGCATAATGCACGCGGGATTCTCGCTCAATTTTTTTCTCAAAGGAACATTTTGTTTTCGAAATTAATCGGGAACTCCATTATTAGAAAAGTTCGACCGCAGGTTGGAGCGAACACTTTATGCCGTCATTACTTACGCCGATTATACTCACGTTTAGATGTGAAGCGTGCGAATCTGTGCGAATACTGTTACTTGTGGAAATCTGTGTTTAATCTGTTAATTTTAACATACCAGAGGCCTGTTTCACAATCGACGAGTAAGTTCTGGATATCTTACTTGGCAGATCATTTTTTTTTTTTTTACACACCGATCATCTAGCCCAAAGTAAGAAGCCTAAGCACTTGTGTTATGGTTACTAGATGACGGACATATTTTTGATATAATTATGTATATAAATGTTGAAAATATACTACATAAACATTTACACAACCATGACTCGGGAACAAACATTTATGGTCATCACAAAGTTTGCCCCTACCAGGATTCGAACCCGGGACCTCTTGGCCAATACCCAGCGATCTGAGCATTCGACCAAGGCGGCCGTCATTTAGAAAGATAGAAATAAAAATATTGAAAAATATTGCCCGAGTAAGAAAGTCTACTGTGAGAAAATATGCACCGCTATGTCATTGAAAATACACGCACATTTCTTCTTCTTGCTGCCCTGTTCTAAGCTTATCTGAAGTCGACGCAGTATGTTTCCTCTTCAATTCATATCGGTCAGACGTCATCAAGCCATCCACTCCTTTAAATTCATATCATCCATCACATCGAAAAGGTGTTAGTGATGAATGAGTGTATAGAAGAGAGGGAAAGAGACCGACGAACGGAGAGTGATTAGGATTTTTGTGCTGCGCCATTCGGGTGTCCTCCGCCGTTCTCCCTCACAGCCTTCTTTTACGACACCTCTGGAGTGAATCGGGTCTGGCACATTCTAAGTTATTTTATCACTCCCAGGCCAGCATGGAAGACATCTTATGATTGGCAAATATTGATCAGATAAAAATGATTAAGACACTTTTGATAGCTGTACTACACTATACTAGGTCTTTAGCGCACTTGGCAAAGTGTGGATTTCAAAAAGGCTCATGCGGACTGCCGCTATGACCATTTGAAACGTCCTACAAGTTAATGAAATATAGAAAACAATATTTGTAAGCCCATTCCGCCAGAGATGCTCACAAACTGCCTGCTAGTAATACATCAAACGATCGAGTGGGGGCCGTAACAAAAAGTCTGCTACAGTTGAACCCTCTATTATATAAAGCTTGTACACACATATAAATCTTATGTTTGCCAGTACACACTCAAATCTTCCCAAACAGGTAGAGTTATGCGCACACACGGCGTCACAGTTATTTGGCAAGCAGAGCTGTAGTCGAGGGGCCAGTGTGCCACAATTCAGATGTTTACGGCGCAGACAATCGGCTTACGACGTGTGCTGTGTGCTGTTTGTTTATCGCTATGCATATATCGTTATGTTCTCTGTTTAATCTACGTCAACAATTGTGAACATTTTTATTTGTCATATAATTTAGATTAAAAATTTATATTGTTTATATATTTTTTACACACAGCAGTACCTGACGGACTTGATTTTTATTTGTTATTTTTGTCTTTGGCACTTTTGTGTGTGACACAGCTCACTTGAATGAATTATGCCCCGGTACTAACTTGTACTTTCTCTATCCTGACAAAAATGTGGAGCCTAGATAACGCCTATATTTATAAGTATTCACTTCCCATCTATGATCCACAAAAAATCTTTGGGAACACTTCAAGGAGGTTTGAGGTCCAGCAGCTAGCCGGCCATAACTAGCCAAATGCGAGGATTATGACGATATCAATATATCGTCATAATCCTCCTATATTAATAACAATGACTGTCCTGATGTAATGTACAATAATATGTTTATTCCTATTAAAGACGAATTTCATAAGATTTTTAAACAAAAATTCAAAACAATACACCCTAAAAAGAAATTCAGTGACTGGGCTACCCCAGGAATTTATATAAGTAGAAGGAAACTTTATGACTTATATAGCCAAAAATACACGTCTGTTGATTCCACCTTCATAGACTACGTCAGGAACTATTCCAAAATATTCAAAAAAGTCTGCAACACTGCCAAATCGATCTCAATTGGCAATAAAATAAAAAATTCTGATAATAAAATAAAAACAACTTGGAGAATTATCAATTCAGAAACCGGAAAACTTAGGAACAGCGAAAGATCGTTTAAAATTAAAATGGATAATAAGGTTATGGAGTCCGATGGTGAGGTTGCAGATGCCTTTGAAACTTTTTTCACCGACATCCCTGCTCGAGTAACCAGCAAGCTCAACTCTTGCACAAAAAGAGCTCTGTCTCTACTACAATTAAGTACAGTCGAATGTAATATACCTTTTGATTTTCACAAAATTAATATGGACACTATTATCAAAACGTACAAGACATTAAATATGAAGAAAACTGAAGATTTGTGGGGTCTATCAGTTAGCATTTTGAATCCCATCATTAATGTCATCGCTCCTCAGCTGACATCAATCTTTAATAAATGTATAGATAACGGCTGTTTTCCAAACTTAATGAAGCATAGTAAACTAATACCTTTGTTTAAATCTGGAGACAAATGTGAACCCAATAATTTTCGTCCCATTTATATTTCGATCCACTTACAACACCTAACTACTTGTATTATTGTTGGCAACTGGTAGCTGTGCATAATAATGTCTGTTAAGGAATTGAAAGCTCTCCTTACCTAAATACGAATGTGCAGTAAGCTTCTTTACACCGTCGCCCCTCGACTACATACATACTACCCCTTAACAAACAAACGGGTTCATTTCTTTTATTCTTCCCTTTGTTTGTGGAAATTATTAGGACGCGGGTCTCAGAAACAATGCTTTTATTATTTATTGAAAAATATAAAACGTATTCTGAACGATGGCAACGCGTGCTTTGTTTCTTTCCCAAGTATTTAAGTTGGGGGAGCTTGAAGTTCATTAAGAAGTACACTTTGTATCGAATCAGGCTTCGAAAATGTAATACCTCTTTAAGTGTACATGCAACCATAGGAGACGGTTTCATATTGAAAGATTTAAAACCTAACAAAACATTGGGCAGTTTTGGTTGGAATGTTGCCATGTCAATCAATGCCAATCACTTACCATGGTCATTTTCGTCAGTTTTTTTTAAATAATTCATCGCTAGCACATTTTCGTTGCGTAGGATGATAAAATACAGATACTTAGGAACAAGATGATGAGATTTGACCCCTAAGAATTTACTTAGGGATGACTGTGATTCATTCCGTCATTTGAATAAAATATGTCTCTCCTCCTAAGTGGCTACACATAAATAAAACTCCACGTATACACAGAATTAGGTATGTATTACCAAAATATAAACACAGATAAATATCTTCAATAAACACATTTCAATTTCAAAGACATGCCAAAGTATCTTTCTGTCTGCGGAATAATAATACACCATTTCGGATTATCAGCTGCCTTTCCACCGTTACCGCTGCTTCCCTGATGACTGTAAGTCATATTATCATAATACCATTACACGGTCCAGGAGTTTTATGGCGAAAGTTCGCTGATACTGATACCTTTAAGGCATTGTAAAGGTAGCCGTATTCTCGCCAGGGTAATGGCATCCCTGGCGCAGGAGGGGAGGGCCCACGCCAAGGGTGTGGAATTGATTTAATCCTGTAGAATAGTTGCCTTTTATAAACCCACGGTTTGATAGAAGTCTATGATTGGGTTTTTATTTGTCCATTAAATAGATTACAAAGAAAATTGTTGGAAGAAAAGGTAAAAAAAAATTAGTATTGATGCGGGAATCGAACCCACGTCCTCTGCAATCCAGGCAGATGATTAGACCACTCGGCCAACCAGGACGTTACTTTTCAAATAAAAATCAAATTACCTACTTTAACTGCGAAGTAAGTATGTTAAGTGAGTAAGTATGTTTTTTTGTAGAATAGGTTTTAGGCAAGGCCAGAGCTAGACACGACTGACACGTGTATCGGACCACATGCGGCCTGTTCTTGGAAAGTGTAATAAATAAAAATTATGTTCAATATTTTATTTCTTCACTGGATTCATTCAATATGTTGTCTGACTAGTGAAGGATTTCCAAAAATAGATTCTGAACGTACAGTAACAATAAATAATCATAGTTTTTACCACTAAGGACCAGGGTTACAGTTTTCTGATGTTTTCTTTTAGAAATTTTTGTAAATGGATTTGATATTTGCTCAATATTTCATAACGCACAATATTTTAAATTACTTATATTGAATTTGAAACAAATAAGTATTATCAAGTTTATCTATTTCAGTATCTACACAGACTGATTATTGTCAGGGCTTGGTACTCTAGACTAGGTTGTCGTCTAGACTAGACGGTAATATTAAATTCAATCAGTATTTGCACAACACTGTGTTGTCTCCACGATATTACCTTCTGTAGACGCCAAAGCTAATATTGTGATGTCTATTGTCTAACGGATAAGATTCATAATTTGAGTCCGTTTTTTACAGGTCCGTTCTGCCTTCTCCAAAGCTAATAATTATTGAGATGTCTATTGTCTAACGGATAAGATTCATAAGGATCTAGTTCTGCAGAAAGCAGCCATCTGAGCCATCCATATATGGCTGGCCATAGTTAGATGGCTGCCGTAAAATTTAAGAGTCCGTTCTGCCTCGTGTTTTGCCTTGGCAATATTAGAACGTACTGCGTTTAGCTCTATTAATTTACTGATATTATTCAAAATTTCAGACTGTACAAATTTAAGGGTCCGTTCTGCCTTCATGGCAATATCAGAACGTAATCAAAGCATCACGAGTGAGATGTGAACAAATCAGGAATCCTTCTGGGCCCATAGGATATTGTCACGGTTCCCACACTGTTAATTTCCGAGAGCATTCGCGCCATAACCCCGCGGAATACGGGCGGGATATTCGTTTAATATAAAAATGCGAGGTGAAAATTTCGTGTTTTGCTCGGAGGGGTCGTAAAGGGTCTCCACTCGGCCATTACACCGCGTAACACTTTCAGACGTGCACCTCCCACTTATCAGGCTCTGTTTTTGTTCCGAACTCGCATTTGCAAATTTAATTTCGCGCACCGTATCCCTCTGTTAGACGTTGGATTGTTACACCCTTTCTTTCTCTGTGGCAATCTGTGCTTCGCTGAAGTTGGAACACCTAGACAGTTAGGATTTTAATGTATATTTGCATTGCATTTGTTCACCAATGTGGAGTAAAAAAACCTTAAAATAGTGACTTGCAAGTCACTGTTTTAAGGTTCAACATGTTGAAAAACCCTAACATATAATATGCAACAAAAATGTTAACTCAAGCAGAAAATGTTAACACCATGCCAGGCACCACGAAATGTCAAATTTTCTCAATCGCCTTTGTGCTTTACCACCTACAAGTTAGGGTTGACAATGGATTGAAGAAATTTGACGACTTTGGGTAGTCTGAAATGCTGTTTGACCGTACGTTTACTTCGAGGAAACATTTGCCTTTATCAGGTCTCGAACTTGGAAGCTCTGAGTCAATAGGCAAATAATCTGATGTAGTTGTTTCACTTTAGAAATTGGACGCATTTTGCAATCTTGTATACGAAACAACCACTTTGGTAATATTAGTGCAATTTCATGTGAAAGGAAAGATTTCTTATTCACAAATATAATGCCATAAACATGAATTATATTCAATTGAAATATATTCATTGAAACATGAATTATATTCAATTGAATTATATTTGAAGCGGAAGTGGTTTACAAAGGACGTACGATCGAATGTGTCACAGAAATGTCAAGCTTATAACAGATATCTGGTACAGCCACAAGCATCAATATATTGCCACTTTAGTGAGTTAAGTTGGCTCAAACTCAAAACCTAAAGTTCAGGTGAGTTTGAAGTTTGTTTAAGTTTGAGTTTGCATATCTGAACCCTTTCAGGTGCATATGCACCTATGGTTCCGAGACGGTCAATCAGCTTGGCGTCAGCACGTAGTTTTAGTTTGCTTCAAGTATTTTGATCGTCTACAACGCTTGCTTGATGCTTGAGGCAGGAATTTAAGAGCTTTTTATGTCTGTTTGATTTGTTTGACCAAGCAAAAGAACAGAATCACACAGAAAATCAACGCGCTTGACGCCAAGCTGATAGACCGTCTCTAAACCCTATAATGAAATAGACGGAAACTTACTAATTTATATGCTCCGTCAGTCTGTCGTCAGCGTGGTAGCTAGTAAGTCACCTACGATTAATTTGAAAGTAGGATAAAGAGCACAATAGAGAATGTAAGCCAAGCTTACAAAACTGTAAATGTCACGATCACCGCGATAGACAAATTTGTATTTTGGTCTTATAAACACCATGCGGTGCACAAATTTTGCTTCTTCATTCTCTTACTTCAAACTTCAAATAGGATTTTCGACTCCGTAGATATATTAGTTTTGTTTTTGGCGGTACCTTATTAAACAAGAATCCATTTCTAAGATCGAACCCCTCTGTCTGTAAGCCTCTTGGCGACTGCCTCCGTATTTCTCGCCAATAACTTATGTCTTCAGCCATATTAGATTTTCAGAAAGCATACTCAATTAGCCCGAACGTTCAATAGTGGCCATTGTGCAGAGAGGCGCTTGCACGAATTTTGAATCAATTCAAAGGAGGGTCTATAGAGACTGATAGATTGAGAGGCCCGGCTCTTATTTGCTTAAAGAAAACGACTAGCATTATACAGTTCGTTTCTTTAGAAGCGTCTGTAAACAAAATAAAATACAGCTAACAACTATTGTGGTATATATGTATATATATTAAGATCTACTTTTGCAATAAAATTATTCCCGGCCGCATTTGAGGTGTATTAAGAAGTATACTACTAAGAAATAAAGAGCAATTATTTCTTAGTAGTATACTTTGTTTTACCCTTTCTACCCTTTATTTCTTCATAAGTGATTTGTGCCGTGTGGTGACGATAGAGCAGAATACAATTGTCTCTCCCGCGGGTGTCGTACAAGGATACTAAGGGTTAAAAAAAGTGACGAGGAATGGGCAGCTGCGTTCCTCTTATACTACCTAACAATGTACTGCGACTTTCGTGCCCGATAAATGGCAATAGGCTCGCCACCTATTACATGGGACCTACATAATTGGCGAAACGTGGGTGTTTATTCTCCTCTACCTACCCCTTCAGGATATATGCGTTATTTATGTATGATTGCAACTGCAAAATTGTTTGCGATTAAAGACAACTACCGACTCCGCTGAAAGTTGAAAGAGATTTACGTGCAAATAGAACACACACAATCACTGGTTACAGATATGCGGTAACAAAATATGACACACATTTCACATTCCCCTACCCAAACACATGCTAATACATTAGTTGATAAGCCCGGCCGGCAGACTGGGATCCGGAGACGGCCAAGAGATAGCGCTCAGCTCTTTATTAGATTGGCCGCCTCCTCCAAATCCGTATGCGCTGTTGCACGGGCGACTTAAAAATGCATCGTCTTTTGAGGCTTTTGGAATGTCTGATGCGGTTCTGAAATTGGTCGGATTCTTGGTAACAAGTGCTGTTTATTTACATACATACATAAATCACTCCTATATCTAGTACGAATTTATTACCCCTCTGCGGAACCCGGGACCTCGGGATCTTAATTCCGGTGAACAAACCACAGAGGCGGTTAACATTAATGCGACACTAATGCGACTCAGCCTTCAATAGATTGTCAGTAATGCTCTTAAAACGCCAAGAATACAATCGAATCAACCAATTACAGAGCACAGCCCGCATCAATACGCGACACACAGTTCTATCTGCACGAGAGCCTACAATTGTTCGCGCGTTACGCGTTAATAAAACCTATCTTAAAAACACTTCGAATAGCCAGCAGCGGCGTATTTCCCTCGCTCCACCGACAATTGCCGCCTAAAGGTCCTTTATATCTGCAGATATTGAGCGTGGCAGACACCCACAGACACCATCATCGGCGTCAGACATAACCGCTCTCACTGGCACGGTTCCGATACTCTATTCACCCGGCAGGTAGCCACAGACACGTACGCACATGAACCGCGCAGACAAAATATTCTTTTCGTTAATACGGTTCGGGCAAGGTTCTTCATTGTCGGCATCATCAAGCGGCTGCGGTATATATATACATAAATCACGCCTATATCCCCGAAGGGGTAGGCAGAGGAGAACTAGCACCCACATTTCGCGAATTATGTTAGGTCCCATGTTATAGGTGGCGAGCCTATTGCCATTTATCGGGCAAAAAAGTCGCAGTACATTGCTAGGTGGTATAAGAGGAACGCTGCTGCCCATTCCTCATCTCAGATTTATCCTTAGTCGCCTTGTACGACACCCACGGGAGAGAGTTGGGGTGGTGACAATTGTATTCTACTCTGCCGTCACCACACGGGACCTTAGTTACGATAGATGTAAATACGTTATTAACACTGTAAAGAAGAATACAATTTTGTCTGCCAAGGCACGTGCCGGCATGCTCGACGTCTGTAGATATAAACGGACCTTAAGCCGGTTAACGCCTCCAAATGGCTACATTTGCCCCAACAATAATTGGACTTTAAGCCTCCACGAAATCGGATCAAAAATCTGAACGGCGTTGAATTTTTAAAGAGGAATCAGGTGTTAAGTTTCGGTTTGGAGCGTGAGCGGATAGGGCGATTCCATAAAGGCCGGAATGCTCGAATTCAGGTGTTAAAGTTATATTAGGAGAAGCTTTAGTGTGCTCAAAGCTTTAGGGTTTTTAGCTTTCGAAAAGTTCTGGAGGTGCTCCGTGTTTTCATATTACTTAGCACATCTATGCTTGTTTTACTCCAATCAGATTACTGGCGGGTTTTCAGTTGGTTTTATTTGATTTTATAATGTTGTTTAAAGCAACATTGAGGGCCTGTTCCACAATGAATGGGTAAGTTCTGAATAGCTTACTTGGCACTTAAATTGACATATATTTCATATTACAACTGTCGAATGATCTGCCAGGTAAGCTTTATATGTCAAACTGCAAAGTAATCTACTTCGAACTTACTTGTCGATTGTGAAACAGGCCCTTAAAGTAATAAAGTAACTCCCTCGTTTTGGTTGGTGGTAGAATCTTTATCAAGTCCGCTTGGCTTACTACCGCTATCTTATCGAAATCTGTCACCAATAATGTTAACAGCATTGTTGTGTTCCGACAATTTGTGATAAGATAGTAGCCCCTCTGTGGTTGAGGGTTCCAAGTGAAGCATGATTCCATCTACGCCCGTTATCATACTATCAGGTGAGATGAAGGTCAACATGTTCCCTGTCTAAAAAAAAAACATTATAATGAAAATTTTCAAACCAATAAGCCAATATAAGCATTGAGTAGTTACTCAGTGTTTTGGCTCTTTTCCTCGGATTCAAAATGATGAATTAAAAACACTGAGTACCTAAAATTTTGGTGGTTAGAAAAATTTCGAAAAATTATGGTCCTGATGCGGGAACTACTCAAGGCTTATACCGTATGTTTTAGAAAGGCCAATCAGATAAATAAAAAAAATTAAGTAACTTTAAAAAATGTGGTGCTAAAAAACTACTAATAAAATCAGTCAGCCACTTCGTACGGCACTAGCAGGCAAACTAGGCGTTGACTGTTATAATGCACGCTGTTACGCTACTCAGCAAAAATAATGATTCGCTATTAAAATTCGCTTTGCGTCCTCTTGCCGGCCACTTGTCGTTGGTGACGCGGATTATTCAGAGTGCTGCGATCAATTCATTTCTCATCTGGCCGTCAACGGACGTATCCATATTTTATGAGCATTCGCGGTTCGTTTCTCTTTCATTAGGGATCCTCGCAGAGCCCCAATTTCCCGTTCGCCAGGATTAAGTGGACCCTTGTCAGCTAGACGTCGTCCTCAGGTGAATCCTAGTCGGGTGGGAAGACTAGTGCTAGGCCTTTGTTACCTGGAGGGTCAAGCGGCTGGATCGAATTGAGGTCGAGATTTATCTCGCGAAGATCCTCTGAATAAAGAAATGTTAATGATAATGTAATTAGTATTGTCGATAATTCTTCAATCTCAATTTCAGTGAAATATTAGAGACATTATTGAGATTGTTCAAACGTTACAATGTTAAGTTATGGATCGTTAAATAATTTTCTTCTTCCTGCCCCCTGTTCCAAGCCTGTCTGGATCGGCACAGTATGTTTCAACAAACTGTCCACTCTCTTTTAATTCATATTATCCATCACACCGGAAAGGTGCTAGTGATGAATGAATGTATAGAAAAGAGACTGAACGGAACATGTCGAGAGACCGTTGAACGGATATTCCAATCCAAACTGCTCAAGTATTAGCTTAGGTTTTACAGCCGGCTAGCACAAATAGATAAGTTCATAAAGTTATCAACAAAATTAATTGTGTAAGAAGCCAATCATTTATATTCCCTTTTGAATGCAAGTTAGGGATCGCTAACACCTGATTGTGCTCAGTGCCGTCCAACACAGCCGGCAGCCGCCTTCTGCTCATAAAGCTTCATTCGCGCGGCCGGAGGAGGGAGATTCCTCGCAAATACCATTTATACAGAATTTATTTTGTGTGCCACACATAAATAAGGCGGCGAAGGGCGGACGCTGCTCCCTATTTCGCAGGGCTGTCTCCCCGATGAGCTTCTGAAACCAATTGGCGATGACACCCCGACCTTTCTTCCGCGGAAGGCGGTAAAAAGATTACTTAGATTGCGTAAACTAAGCAATGTTCGCTAAGGCCGGTCATAAGATGGGTGACCGTTTTTTTTTTATCTTGAGTTCCTCCGTGCTTCGGAGGCCAGTCCGCACTAGGTCACCGTGGTGGATTATGACCCATTCTTCCTATATTCTCCCACCCATAGGGAAGGACTGAGCCTCAGAAATGGGGACATCAACGGGCTGGTGATGATAATGATGATCATAAATCACGCCTATTTTTGTAGGCAGAGGTGTAATAACACGTTTCGCCAATTATGTTAGGGTCCATGTAATAGGTGGCGAGCCTATTGTCATTTATCGGGCACGTATATCGCAGTGTATTAAAAGGGGACCGCTGCTGCCCTGTCTAAACTCTTAGTCGCCTTGTACGATACACGCGGGAAAGATGGGGGTGGTGACAATTGTTTTGCTGTTACCACACGGCCGTTTCATCAAAATATTTTTCTATCTTCTATATATTTTCAAGTTAAGCTCATATCTGTATTAAATTTCAAGAGTTCCAAGAAAAATGTTCTCGATTATATTATAGTTTAATTTATGCGCATCGTAAACGAAGGCGTATTAATTTTATCACGAGACTGATCAAAAAGCTAAGTCACCTAATAATATTGTAAAGAAAAACAATCAACTTTAGGTAATAAAAAATCAGTTGTAAAAAAGTGGCCCTGGAATTGCGCAAAGTTTCAGCAACATTATTATATAATTTTACTTTTAAATTCAACAAACGTTAAAAACATTTTTGGGTAAGACGACGACGGACGAAACTCATTAGAAAACGTTTTCTTCGGAATCTAATTTTACAAAGTTTTTTTCTTGTAAGTACTCTATAGATTATTATTTCTAATTTATCCGTTTCTTTTCACATAAAAACTACAAATATATAAAAATAAAATATTGAATCAAAATGTGTCATGCCTGTAAGTATATTCAAAGCCAAAGTATATCTTCACCTACACTCGCCAGTTAGTATTAAGTCTCAAATGAATAATGGGGTGAGTGAATTGACATTTATCCTAACTGATCACGTTTTAACCGTGCATTGCTGGTTATTGTACAGCTCTTCAAATTACACAGAAGTATAAAGTTTCTCTTATTGAATTTCAATCTTAACAAATGGCAATTACAATTAAAATAGATTGGAAAATCCACAACGTGATATCCTTACCTACTGTGGTGTTACCAGGAATGTTCTATACATTAACCGATAAATCTATAATACTCATTCGCCCTTACAATTCCCGCAGGAGAGATAAATTGTTATGGTAAGCCGACAGTACAATCATGACAATATAATAATATGAAAATTGCTTTTATTACCTCTACCACAGTTTAGTCGCGTGATCCTTTAGCTGACATCGCCGTTCGTGTTCGCCGTGTACCTTTACTATCGTCATCAGCACCTTAATTTAAAATTTAAACATCATATGAATAAATTCGTAAGGCAGGATTCTCTATTACACTATAGAGATCCACTTTCCAATAGTTTTGATATTAAGAAATAATACTTTTACAAACAATATTGTGGTTAGGAAAAGTTCGCAAAACTTTAGTCTTGGTGCGGGAACTATAATTTTAGAACTTTTTCGAACTACAATATTCGTAGTGACAATTTTTCTAAAATGTTCAAATAAAAATCGAAATAGTAAAGAATACTTTTACTTTTGCCTATAAGTGTAAGTGTAGAATCCTAAGTAATATTAGAGGTGACAGCCCTCGTGACGAGTCAAAGGCGAAAATGTCCAAAGTCGGATAAGTTTTACATGAAAACGGCTTTTGTCGTGATTTCCGAGTGGCTGCGACGAATGACGAAGAAAAGAGTCCATTTGAATACGGGCCCGAGCTGTATCTGATTCGTATGGTAATTGTACAGGACGAGGGGAGAAGTGGCTGGGACCGGGTGAGTGATGGACGTGCCTCTCGCTCCGGAATTAAACGGAAATATAATTGCGTAAGCCACTCGATTGTATTGCGAATTATCTGTTTTCATTTTAGATTTTTATGGACTGTTCTAATATAATCGGTCGTAAGGTAGAAGCCGTGTGGTGACGGCAGAGCAAAATCCAATTGTCACCACCCCCCTCTTTCCCGTGGGTGTCGTTTAAGGGTAAAGACAGCTATGTGTAATGGACAGCAGCATTCCTCTCATACCACCTAGCAATATACTGCGATTTTGTGCCTATTATAATTATGGCCATAGACTCGCCACCGACATGGGACCTAACTTTATTGGCGAAAATTTTATTGGTGTTAATTCACTCTGCCTACCCCTTCGGGGATCTTCTTCTCCCTGCCCTATCCCCAGCCTTATAGGTGTGATTTATGTCTGTATGCCTAAGGTATAATTCATGTCTAATAATAGCCAAGCAGAATAAATATAACTTCGGCCCTTTATAAGTTAGCAGATGACATCCTAGCTCATTGACTAAAACAAAGTAGGTACTTTTACATTATGCTGAGCGGAACATGTTTTGGTACTTCTGTTAGTAATTTTGATTTATGTGTATTCTTTGTTATTAAATTAATTTAAAACATGAAGTTATTTAAAAGCTTCGTGATGTAAATTCAGTTTACTCAAACCTAATAAACAATGTCCAATTATATTCTAACATGAGTAAAAACGTTAGTGCACCTGTTCTAAAATTAATTTAAAAGCATTTCTCACCAGTGAAAAAATAATTTGATTTTATTACAGATAGTTGATCCAGTTTGTTGAAAAAACAAAATGTAATTAAGTCTGAAATTAATGAAAGATAAATATTTGAAGATTGCTAATTCATATCTAATAAGAATTAATAAGCCGTCCCAAAATTTATTACAGTTCTTTCACTTAAAATTCCAAATTGAATCTGTCAAGTTTAAAAGCAATAAAATTGTAACAACTCATAAATAAAATAAAGTCTATGAAATATCTTATAAATGTTTTATTTTTAAACGAATTATTTATAATAATATACAGTCACAATAATAACAGCACGTCAAGATACCACAAAATGTCCCTAAAATTTTCTAAATCAATTTGTGCTTTACTACCAACAAGTTAAAGCTGACAATCGATTGAAGAAAATTGTCCGTCTTGGGTAGAATGAAGTGCCGTTGACTGTTAATCATCATCGCCCTGCCCTTATCCCATCCTATTTGGGGTCGGCGCAGTATGTCCTTTTTTTCCATTCTCTTCTGTCACTCGTCATCTCCTCATTCACTGCCGTTAATAAATATGTTATTGATTTATTGGTTTTCATTAATTGCTGACTCATACTTAGAGTAAAATGGAAGGCCCATCACCTTCGCAACACTTTGTATAAAGAAAAGAGAGGTTCATCAAAACTCCAGCATCACAGATAAAATTCTTGGCCACGTGCTCCTTACCTTAAAACATTACGATTTCAGAAGAAAAGAAAAGAATAGTTATTTGTTGTACGTGAGTGCAAAGTTGTTTTTTAACCGCGTGTTCAATTTTGATGACTGAGCTAACGAAGGATTCAAATATTAGAATCCTGAGCGATAGCGAGGGAATCAAAAGAGCACAAGGTGAAAAATCTTTGCAGTCGAGTGCAACACGTAACTTTTCATCCCCCCCAACGAGGGGATTGCAAAATACAAAAAAAAATACAATCACAACAGTTTCTGTTTTCACCCAAAACCTTCCACAACATCCTCCCATCAACCCAAACACACTCTCAACACCCACCCAGAAACACCCAGAACATCCACTCAGACACATCCACAGCACACATCCATCCACCCAGACACACCCACAGCATACACTCAGACACAACCACAACACCCACCCATCCACCCAGAAACACCCAAAACATTTATTTATTTATTTATTTATTTATTTATTTATTTAAGCTTTATTGCATAAAATATACAATTGGCGAACTTAACGCTATACAGCATTCTCTACCAGTTAACCAGTGAAAAACAAGTGACAATAATTATTACGGTGCAACGAAACTAGAGAATAATGGTAATAGATAAATTTAAAAAAAAAAAATATCGGTATCAAAACATTAGAGGAATAAACATTAAATTGATATTTATTTATATATATAATATAGACAACCAAATACATAAATACATACATACATAAATATAAAATATATTAGATATATACATAATATGCCTAATGATAATAAGTGGCAAGTAATGTTTGATGAAGTTAGTTTAATAAATTAAAGTAGTGCTCACGAACCATTCTCTTAAATGAACTAAGAGAAGGTGCCGAGTGAATAGAGATGGGTAGGTTATTCCATAAACGAATGGCGGTGAGGGCAAAGGAGTTGGAAATGAAGTTAGTGTGATGAAGGGGGGTCAGTAAACGAAGGTTCCTACAGGGACGAAGCTTAAGGGATCGGCTAGAGCTTAGAATTTTAAATTTGTCCTTAAGGTATTCAGGAGTTCTTGGATCGAAGAGTATATTAAATAGCATGCAAACAATTCTTAAGTTTCTACGATCACGTATTGGGAGCCATTTGAGCTGCTTGCGATACTCAGAAATGTGATCAAATTTACGAAGGCCAAAAATAAACCTGATCCCATTATTCAGCAGCCGATCCAACTTATCCAACAGCTCCTGATTGGCATCAGTGAAACAAACATCAGCGTAATCAAGGGAAGGAATAACAAGGGCTTGTACTAACATAATTTTTGTACAGATTGGAAGGAAATTCTTCAATCTGTACAGAGAACGAAGGGTGCCATTAACACGTCGCGAAATATCTGCTACATGCTTCCGCCAACTCATACTGCTGTCGAAAATCAGTCCCAAATTCTTGACCTCAGATTGTAAAGGTAGAACAGTGCCGTTATATATAAGTGGTATAAGCCCACCAAAATCGAGTTTACGTAACTGCCGAGAACTACCTATGACAATTGCTTGACACTTGTCCGGATTCACGCCTATTCCAAACCTGGAGGACCACTCATATATTGCACAAAGATCCTGATTCAACTGAGAGATGGCTGTATTAAGATAAGGTACCTCCCCTTGAACGTATAATTGCAAGTCGTCAGCATACAGATGGTGAGAGGATTTTAAGCAGGTTGTGATGGAATTAATAAACATAGAGAAAAGTGAAGGAGAGAGAATGCCGCCTTGTGGTACGCCAGCCACTAGCCCCAACCAATCAGAAACTGACTGTCCTACTCGAACCGCTTGCTGGCGTCCACGAAGATAAGATGTAAACCAAGATTGTACTGTACAAGAGAATCCCAAGTTAGAAGTGATAGCCAGGAGAATGTCGTGGTCAACGTTGTTAAATGCGTTAGAGAAATCAATTAATACTAACACCGTTAACCGTGACGCCTCCATACCATCACGTATATCTTCAGTGACTTTAATCAAGGCTGTGGTAGTACTATGTCCTGGGCGGAACCCAGACTGATATGGACTGAGAATACTATGGCAATGTATAAATGACGAAAGCTGTTTGTGTACAAGGGACTCGAGAACTTTGGAGAGGAATGGTAAAATGGATATTGGTCTAAAATTACACAAGGCAGTAGGATGAGTGACTTTTGGAAGTGGGATTGTATATGCCATACGCCATAAGGTTGGAAAAGTACCACTGGAAAGAGAGAAGTTGACTAAGTGGGATAGGACAGGGAGGAGGTCATCCAAAATGTACACGATCATTGTACGACTGATATCGTCATAGCCTACAGCCCTAGACTTAATAGAGGAAACAGCCCTGCGAATATCCTCTTCAGTAACTAAGGTAAAGTTAAAACTCGCAGTATCTATACTAATATTTGAAGAGGTTAAAGCCAAGGAAGTTTTGGACGATGCAGGGGAAGGTGTAACTGAAGAGAAGTGTTTATTAAAATCATTCAATGAAAAATTGTACTTAATTTGGGGTGACACTTTACCAATGCCAAGTGTGCGCAAAAATTTCCAAGTTTCAGCTGGGGAAGAATTTAAAATATTAGTGTGAATATAACGGCGTTTAGCGGCTCTCACCATCTGATTGCAGCGATTCCTTGCAGTTTTAAAAGATTGCCAATTGGAATCTGATCTTTGCTTCTTAAATATATGAAAAGCTTTGTCGCGTTTTCTCATGGCTATACGCACTAATGGAGTGATCCACGGTGCTGGTGGTCGCTTTAGCCTTACATTTTTTAGTGGGGCATGTCTATTGTAAAGCCTAATGATAGCCTGACTAAAACACTCAACTTTCTCATCGATTGTAGACGCATCGAAAACAGAAGACCAATCGCATGTACGCGCACCCTCACCTAATTTGTCCAGGTCTATTCGTGCAAAGTTACGTATACGTAAAATAGCGGGTTTCATCTTAGGTGGTTTAGCTTTGTAAGCTGCAAAGATCAGGTCGTGTCTGGAGAAACCAGGTACCGAAAATTGTCCATATTTAATGACCCGATCAGGAGACGATGTGAAAAAGTGGTCGATCCAAGAATCAGAAGTGTTAATATTGTGATGAGTTGGCTGTAAAGGCATAACTGAGAGATTTACTGACTGCAAGATGGCACGCAACTTAGTTGACTGCTGCGAATCTTTCAGCAAATCAGTGTTAAAATCGCCCATGATTACGTGATGCATGTAATCCACACTAATCACATCGAGAAGAGACTCCAATTCCGGAAGGCAATCAATGGACGGCGGGCAATAGATTACGCCCAATACGACCGTGGCTGCTTTGAAATTAATTTCAACCAATAAATATTCCATACAGTCATATCGCGAAGAAGAAGAGGCTAGGATTTTATATGGGACATTACAAGAAAGGTAGATTGCAACGCCACCACCACCCTTCCCTACGCGATCGTTACGTATTAGAATATAGCCAGGAATGCTAATTGATGTGGAGCTGGGTTTGAGCCAACTTTCTGAAACCAGCACAGCATGAACAGAGTTGCAAGAAAAAGTGTCTAATAGATCCGAGTAGTGTGCTGGTATACTTTGGGCATTGATGTGACAAACGTTAAATGTGTCTACTATTCCCTCAAATTCATTCCTCAATCGAGCATTCGCAGTTAAGTAGTCACTATCATCCAGAGAATAGAATGATACGTCTGAGTTATCAGCCGACATGAAACTTTCTTCATCAGACATTACGGTAATGATAAATAATAATAATATAATTATAAAGATATAAATATAAATAGATACGTTATAACTAAAAAATTATTCAAAAAATTAATAATTACAATTATTCACACGGATGTGAATTAAATACACGCACTTTTCACCAATTAAATGGTTAACAAATTATTAATTATTAAATGCTATTCAAAGATATAAAAAAAAAAACAAATATTTTAACACAAAGACGTAATCAGTGAACGAAAATATTGACCTACTTTTGATTAGGCTGATAGGGTCATATCCCAGTGCCTTCCTGCAAAATCGAAAAAAAAAATGTAAATGAAAAATAATTACTAATTTTGACTTGGCTGAATGGGTTATATCATATTGCCTTTCAGCAAAAAAAGAAAATTTTTACATTATGTCACTGACAATGTCAATGCCAATGCCAAAATAATTTATACAAAAGAAGGAAGGTAAAGATCGAATATTACAATACAGTGAGATTAGAAAATTAAATGGGATACCAGTGGGTAGTACATTAATGATAAAACAAACACAAGAATTAACAAATAGGATACTTACACAGTATGGAACAAGCTTAGAATTGAAATGAGTAACTAAATGGTACCAACATAACCTCACTGAGCAGCAACCAAAAGTACAACAAAATACAACCTACTTAACGTTCTTTATAATTTTGGTCGGTCGCTTAGATCTAGTGGAGGCGGCCGCAACTGTAGCAGATGAGGGTTCCTTAATAGACCTCATGGCAGGCTCAGCGATGGTTTTTGGATGAAGAGCGATTAGGTTTTTAAGTTCACCGGTAGATATCACACGCTGACGGGAGCCGTCTGGAGCCTTCACATGAATACTTCCGTCCTGAGTCCAAACGTTAGCCATGCCGAAATGGTTACGTGCTTCGAATAGAAGTGCTTGGCGACTCTTAGTGAGAAACTCAGCAAGCACTAAGTTAGAACCCTTCAACTTAGTCTTATTTCGCCAGACATTACGCCGTGTACCTGGGTCGACAAAACGTATAAGCACAGGGCGAGTGCGACCTTCCTTAAATGGTCCCAACCTATGGCAATCCTTTACAGAATGACATGACAGCCCTTCTATGTTGAGATGTTTGCCAAGCAACGCAGTTGTTGTTACAGCCAAATTCTCACCTGACTCTTCAGTGACACCGCTAAGAAGAAGAAACTTCTTCCTGCGTTGAAGCTCTGCATACTCAATAGATGAAGCTAACTCTGCTATTTGTGATCTCAGAGCAGCCAAAATGTCCCATACTAGTTGCTTGAAACTCCTAAAATCAGCTGTGAGATCTGTGATGTCCTTTTTGGGTGTTGGGGCCTTCAGCTGCGCCTCAAATTCATCAAGTCGCTCCATCAGTGTCTTCTCTAGAGATATTTGAGTCTGTATAATAGCAGCAACCTCCGACATTGTAGTGAACCAAATAATTAACAGTGTAGCAAAGTGCAGATATGAAAGTTATGGTGATAGTGCAAAATAGTTATTTACACATTGGACAGTGCTATCTTCAATATATGTTGTATATTATCTTCAAGTAAGTTCAATAAACACAATTTTTTATTAAAATATGAGTAATATTAATTTTAAAATAATTAAAAGATTGGAGAATATGTTAATAGTTTCAAGACTACCTACAAGATCGCAATACGCACCCATCCACTCAGGCACATCCAAAAACCATCCATTCACCCAGAAACACCCACAAAACACCCATTCACCCAGAAACACCCACAAAACACCCATTCACCCAGAAACACCCACAAAACACCATATCACCCAGAAACACCCACAAAACACCCATTCACCCAGAACCACCCATAAAATACCTATTCACTAAGACACACCCACAACATCCATTCACCCAGACACACCCCCAACACCCACCCATCCACCCAGCCACACCCGCAACATTCATCCAGACACACCTGTAAGTACCTAATAAAAATTACCGTCCCTAATGGAGTTCCGAGACGGTCAATCAGCTTCAATCAATCAATTAATTAATCAGCAGCAAGCACGTTGATTTTCTGTATGTTTTTGTTCCGTTGCTAGCGTAAACAAATCAAACAGACCTAAAAAGCTTTTAAATGCTTGACTCAAGCATCAAGCAAGCGTTGTAGATGATCAAAATGTTTAAAGCAAGATTGACGCCAAGCTGATTGACCGTCACGGAACTCCTAGGTTTTAACAAATTTATGACGTGAAAAGAAAATGTTCCGAGTCTGAGTTTTTAACAAATTAAAATAGGTTGCATGATAATTTCGGCACAATGGAGGTAGAAATAAATAGGTATAATGATGTTTTGAATTCACAAACTCATTGCACACGATGTTCTAAATTCTAATTTACTTTATCCTCTAGAGGATAAAAACGGCTTTTGCACTCAGATATCGAAGAGCAAAAACGCTTTTTCCGAGATGGTGGGATGAAAATTAAATTTCCTTCCAAGATATAACTTATAGCAATAAGAATACCGACGTCTTTTTCGTATCAATTTTATTTTGTTGAATAACAATCATTTATATGAAGTCGCCTGATAGGATTGATATTATACATAAGGACGATGAACTCAATAAAAGTCAACGTTCTGATTATTAAGCAGTTTGCCTTTTGATGCCTTTGGAATTTCCGATCCAGAAAGTACAATGTCAGAAACATGCTACATAGTAATATAACTTATAACTGAAAACAAATTGGTATGTACGCCGGTTAACTTGAATACTTGATGTGTCACGTTCCCTACGATGTAGCGTCAGACACTTAACACATCTAGAAATAAACTTTTTAAGAACACTCACTTATGAAAAAGAAACAGAAAAATCTCTCAAGGGCTAGTGTTTTTCAATGTTTTAGCACTGTAATTTCGTTAGCTTTGTCAACTCTCATGTAATTCTCGAATTCAAAAGAATATCGATTCTATTGTGATGTACCAGGATTGTCTGCATTATAGCTAAGTGATGTAATTAGGGACAATGCCCATTCTTTGTTCGACTACCGCAGGAGAGATAAGAAAGAGGTGGTGACGATTGTATTTTGCTCTCCCGTCGCTATACTTAACTGTGTGAATATTATAGTTTATTTATACCACGGAAAAAAATATAACCAGAAAAAAAATGTTGGATGCAATGAAATTCGTTAAGAAAGCCACGCCTCCATTCATAAGAAGCGCAAAGCAGTTAAACCCTCCACTTGTCTCAGACTTTGAAATGAAACCTCGCTAAATTTATAATTTTTCAATTTCGACACAGAAAACCACTAAGTTGCACATTAAAATGTTTTACAGCCACAAAGAAGCCACTCCTGCTGCCATTAAATTCTCACCGTTTTAAATAAACCAGAGAATAAATTCGGGCTCCACAGATAATCCGAAACGTGACGTGATTTCCACGGCCCTCCCTGACCGTGAAAATTCAATTAAAACTTTGTTTGCGTGTAAGATGTTTAGTCACGGCCCTGGTAAGTGGTTACGGGTTAAGTTTCTTAACTATAAATAGAACTTCGTAGAAAGGACAGATGAATTTTAACATCAGTATAGAAGAAGAAAACGAAATTATCGATATTATACAGTGAGTGAATTAATTGAAGACAAGATTTTCATTATGTGGGTGAGGTTATGTAAGGTGATCAGTAATATATGACTGCTGATAATAATTGTCGCAGTTTCATGTCTTAAAGACTGCGACGTCCATTTCTACAGTGTTTTTTTCCCACCAAAATGTTACAGTTTATCGAATAAAATTACTACCACACACATCATCAGCGAGCGCTTGTACATGCGCATCACCAACTACTAAAAATGACTAAATTATTATCAAAAATATTCTAATTAATATAAATCTTTAACAACCTCGGCTAAGACATTTCAATTTCACCGCAGCAGGTATAGGTTTAATCTTCAAGACAGGATTTTTTCAACGTCCCATTGTTGGCGAATTCCGTACCACACAGCCTCCGGGGAAAACCGTGTGCGAAATCTAGCCGTGTAATAAAATTTACTGCGACACCACGCAATCCGGTACGTATCACAGAACCGCTAATTGGCTTTGTCCACATCCACACCACTCCTGATGATTATTTGGCGAACGAAAATATTTTGCAGTTAGCGAATGCATCAACTGTTGGGACCTCCCAATTTGCTTGAAACAAGTCCATTCGGGAATGACAATAGTGGCAAGCAATTAAATATTGCACTCTATGTTAAAAATGTTGTAGTAGAAAAACTATTGGTGTTAGTTCTTGCAATTATGGTAAGTACACGTCTAAAAATTATTATCATTATACCTAGTGTATTGTTAGCGAGGCGTTAAGCTCTGGAGCGTTTAGTATCATCTTTGGTATTAAATGCATCGGGGGCGACGCTTCGTTGGCGGATCGGGGTATGGGTGGGTTTAGAGAACTTTCATTATAAACTGAGGCATGCTGCGCACTCCCCTACCTTCCCTTGGACACAAGGGTTTTCATATTGTAATCATACCGATACGAATAAACGAATTTTGACTTTGTATCACAGTACTATGCGTGAGATCGAAAGCGAGTACAGTTAGCATAAGAAAACACAAATATCAACAGATAGCATTCACTATTTAAAGTAACTAAGTAAAGTGGCAAAAAACGAAAAACGTGCTAATTACACTATACGCAGTGTGCAACATAGACAAACAAAAAATATATCATTATTACTCTAAATCAAGATTCCTACATACATACATACATAAATCACGCCTATATCCCCGAAGGGGAACGGAAGAGGTGAACTAGCACCCACATTTCGGCAATTATGTTAGGTCCCATGTAATATTACCATTTATTGCCATTTTTCGGGCACAAAAGTCGCAGTATATTGCTATTGTTAGGTGGAATGGGGATTAAGAGGAATGCTGCTGCCCATTCCTGATCACTGATTTATCCTTAGTCGCCTTGTACCCACGGGAGAGATTTGGGGTGGTGACAATTGTATTCTACTCTGCCGTCACCACACGGCATCAAGATTCCTATTTCCATGAAAGCCATTAGAAGATGGATCCCGTAAGATGCTGAAAATTTTCATTAAAATTTGCACCTTATGCTATTTAAGTTGAAATTCGGATGTGCTGACTACAGCTTTTAAAGACTAGAACATTATAGCCAGCCAGCGTCCCAGAGTTAATTGAACGTTCATGTTTTCTGCTAGAGATTATGGCTGAAAAATATTGAGACTTCTCACTAAGATTTTGGTGGTTAGAAAAAGTTCGAAAAATTAGAGACTTATCTTAGTTTCTGAGACGTTAAGTTAATTTTATTTATCTTGATAATTGTAATATTGTTACTTGTAAGCTTTATATGTGTGAAAGGGTTCGGTACACCTTAGCAGAAGTTGGACTCAGCTGAAACTTATCGGATTGAGAAAATTGACTTTCTTGTCTTTCAAATTCTTTCAATGACAATTCGAGGGTTTGAAGGTCGTTGCAGGGATCGTGTCTTTACTATTATATATCGAGAGTAGTACCTAACATACATAAAATACTAAATTAAACAGTTGAATTAAAATCTAACTGTTTTAACCAATCTAAAAAAAAAAAGGAAATCCTCTTAAACTTACCTACTCCTAATTTTCAGCGTTAAGTGAAACAAAAGGATTTAATAATATGGCTTTGCACGACTTTGTTCTAGAATATAATTAAGCTCCGATAAGGTAAATTAATGATGAGGAATGGGCAGTAGCGTTCCTCTTATACCACCCAGCAATAGCAATGTACTGCGACTTTTGTGCCCGATAAATGGCAATAGGCTCGCCACCTATTACATGGGACACCTCTGCCTACCCCTTCGGAGATATAGGCGTGATTTATGTTTGTATGTATGTCATTTTTCCATACAAAAATATTTGTGATATTTTTAGGAACCACAAATCTAAATTTTATATAATTTTGTGGGTATATTCAGACAACATTAAGCTATAGGATACCTAGAGATTTTTTTTATAACGGAGGGTTGCGGGGGAGGCCTTTGCCCAGCAGTGGGATCGAATTGGCTATTAAAACTATTCTTGCTTAGGACGAGCTGAATTTGAAGATTTATTGGTAGTGAAAGAAATAAAAATAAGATATAATTTTATACATCAATATAAATCCTTGAAATGAAGTTTAAAATAAAAAAAGAATAATGGACATAACTATTGTTTTAAAGGAATTATACACTACTAGTAAATAATGAGGGAACATCGTCAATTTCAAACTTTAACCCCTATTATTAGAAAACAATATGAAAATGTTCTAAGAAATGAGGCCTGGGAGACAAGGCTGTAATTCAATAAGCCCCGGAAGATGGCGGAGGGAAAGAATCATTATTTTACCCGTCAAAATTGTGAATTGATAAGAGGTGGTACTTTTGCCTTCCCCTAATGATTCTGTTTTGACTCGATCTGTTGTACTCCCTCTGGCAATGAGGAAATGATATTAAAGGGCACTCTCTTTTGTTTAAGTGGACATAATGGGTTTCAATTGTTATTCAAGAGTACAGTGAGCCGCACGCCAGGTTAGACAGAACTGACTGTATTGAAATCGATTTGGGACCGCCATAATTATGCGTGCGTACAAGTAATATTGGTATGGATGTCCATCCTCTCATTCTAGGTATAGGTCCATACCTAGAATGAGAGGAAGACCGAAGAAGCAATGGATGGATTGGCGGAAAGATGATAGTATGGGAAAAAGGGGAGTTCATGCTGAGCTCACGTCTAACAAATGAGAGGGAAGAAGAAGAGATGTTGTGCCGACCCTACTTAGAGTAGAATAAGGGCAGGGAGAAGAAGAAGAAGACAAGTAATATTGTTACAAGTTTATGGTGAACTTTAACTGTAAATGAATAAATAATTAGTTTTTACTACAATGTGCTTCAAAATGTAGGCGTAATGGATTAAGAACAATAAAATTTTGTAACCAAAAGTTAAGTTAAATTTGTTTTTAAATCTAGTATTTTAGGACATCCAAACGATCAAAGCATTAAAATGGTTAGGAAAACAGCTCCTCGGAAAGTGAAAGATGCCAGTTCGATTCTGAAAACTATAATTTTTCGGACTTTTTCTTATTCTAACATTTACAAAATGTTAAAGTAATGAACTTAAATATGTTTTACGGTGGGTGTTTGAATGTTGAATGCAACAAAATCGCCCAACAGTAAACACCATACTAGCATCGTACCCAGCTCTGACCACATCCGCGGTATAGCAGTACAACAGAGAACACAGCTCACTCCACTCAATTATTTAAAGCGGCCTCCGCCCTTCCTTATTTCAACAATTGCCAATGAAGTAGACGACCAGTGCTCTTTCGGGGAACCACCCAAAGTAGGTTTTCGTGTAGCAATGAGTTAGTAAGTCGACAACTAACATTAATAATAACGCGAAAGCTTTTACCACCAGCCCTTGACAAAGGGGCCCACTACAGAATTCTTCGCGTCCAAAATTTATATGTTCCTCGTGGAGTAAATTATGGGAGTCTGTGACTCTTAGACCAATTTTCGGTCGCGGCATTCCTGGAACAATCATACGGTAAATTGAATTTGTGCGGGCCCGATCCGCGTGGGACGATTAAAAGTTTTGCTCCGTTATATTTACGTTAATTGGGCAGCAACTATTTGACTGCTTCGTTTAATATTTTATACACATAAATCTGGACTATTTATCCCTAAAGACATGTTTCGCCAATTATATTAGGTCTCATGTAATAGTTGGCGGGCCTGTTGTCATCTATCGGGCACTTAAATAACACGAAATAGCTTGGTGGTGTAAGAGGAATGCCCATTACTTAAGGTTGTCTTAATCCTTAGTCACCTTGTACACCTGCGGGAGAGATTGAGGGTTGTGACGATTGTATTTTGCTCTGTCGGTCGTCACCACACGGCTTCGTATAATCTTGTTTCTAATATGTGTAAATGATCATTATTCATGTTTACTAGAAAGTGCGATGGACTATGGTATGGATGGATTGATGACGTGTGACCGATATGAATGGAAGAGGAAGCGTACTGCGCTGACACAAGATGGACATCCCTATCCAGGGATAACGGGGCAGGGAAAATAATAAGAAGATTATGGACATTATTAATTGTTTTTTGTGTTATGAACAAAATGAGCATCCACCTGACTGTAAGCATTAATGCTATATTATTTTATTACGCTTTGCACGGTCACATAAAGCACTTTTATATAGCGATAAAAGTATCACATTATTACGTCACTGAGCTCAAATAATGCAATAAATTTCTTGCAGCTTCGGAGGTGAGACCGTGCGAGCATCACGTTATTACTCAATGGAGAATCAACTCCGTTTACTTACCAATAGCGTTCAAATTCATTTCACACAGGCGAAGACCACATAATAAATACTAGAATGCCGCTCAACAGCAACGTGAAGTGGAAAATATCTGTAAAAAGTTAATCGAACTTTTTTAAAGTGTAAAGAAAATGTATAATAATGTATACTTCTTCTTCTCCCTCTCCCTGCCCTGTTCCCAGTCTATCTGGGGTCGGCGCAGTATGTTTCCTCTTCCATTCATATCGGTCAGACGTCATCAAGTCATCCACTCCCTTTTGATTCATATCACCCATCACACCGTAAAGGTGCTAGTGATGAATGAATGTATAGAAAAGAGACGGAACGGACCATGTCGAGAGACCGATGAACGGAGAGTGTGGTTGGAATGACAACTTTCCAATCCGTGCTGCTCAAAGTTTTGGCTTAGGTTTTACAGCCTGCCGCCTGCCTGACACTTAATTACCCTCTTTTGGTATATTATTGTATACATTTATTATTATCATTTATTACATAAGCTCACATTTGGCCCTCAAAACACATTTTTTCAACATTCTTCTTCGTCCTAGCCTTAACCCGCTTTAGGCGGAGTCGGTACAACATGTATTCTTCTTCAACATGTATCCTCTGATGAGAAATCCTTCACCAATTTCTCATCCACTCCTCTCACTACCATAATATGATAGTGAAAGGAGTGGATGAGATTGTATGCGTTTTTTTTTGTCTTTCGCTCCTTCTTCATCCTTTCACATTGATGCCTAACATTCTTCTACCAACATAGCTTGTATAAAACATGTATTTCACATAGGCACCTTCATTACTACCATTTAATCTTCGGGCCACTTTCCCCTAGATGATAATTTTATGACGCAAAGAAATACCCAAGTGAAGGACGCCCACGGTAGAAAACCACTTTCATTGCCACGAGCAGTCTACTTATCATTATTTTAGGGTATTCTCAATTAACTAAACTTAATTTTGAACACGCAAGATAACCCAAGCAATCTAATTTAAAGCATAATTGTTTAAACTCGCAATATAAGGAGAATTAATAGATGTAGCGCTTAAACAAAATACTTTATTACATCACATCCCGATCCCAAAGCTAATAAACTGGCTGATAAGTATACATGCATGAATAATATGTCTTGATTATGTCGCTAATTAATTATTATTTGCGCTCGAAATTCATTAACAATGATTAATATAATAATGACAGAGAGGATTGTTCGCACATGTTCATTGTAATTAGGCTGTTGATTCACGGGTGGGAAGAGATTATTTCGGGAATAATCTATATGGTAATAATTTGGGCGAGCAGTCTGCTCCTAGCTACTAGGCTGACTGCCGCACTCAGAGACGTCAATTAACTTTAATGAGTATTTAATGTAAAAAAAAATCATTCAAATCTAGAGTAATCAATCATAGACCCGGCAAGAATAGCGACTAGTTTTGAATTGTCCTTTTTTGACGTTAAGTTAAAAAGGAGGAGCTCGCTAGCGCAGTGGCACAGCGCGCTTGGCCTGCGATTGCGTAAACTAATCAATTTCGCTATGGCCGATCATTGGATGGGTGACCAAAAATTTACTATCTCGAGTTTCTCCGTGCTTCGGAAGGCACATTAAGCTGTTGGTCCCGGCTGCATCTGCAGCCGTTAGTACCCACCAACCCGCACTGGGCCAGCGTGGTAGGTTATGGCCCAATTTCCCTATATGCTTCCATCCATAGGGAAGGCCCGTGCCCCAGCAGTGGGGACTTTAAAGGGCTGGTGATGATGATGATGATGATGATGTTAAGTGCTCATTAACGTTATTTGACATCTCTGAGTGCGGCAGTGAGTGGTGTTTTGTTATTTCTTTGGTAAATGCCTTACGAGAATAGAATAATGTAAGTTTTCTGACTTAGATTTAAGGACGAGTTTGGGATTTAATTATGATAATCTGGTCCCAAGCAGGTTGTATATTCCAACCGTGACAACCTGCTAAGTAGAATCAACCATTTAAGTAGAATCAGAAACGTAATTTAATACATTTATCTTAAAGACTCAAAATTTTCCCTGTCTCAAAATCTTATTACACCGTTAGTCGATGTTAGAATAACTACCATTTCATAATTAATGTCCTCTCTTTCTAAGTGCTGTGCCCGTCAGGATCATGTAATGCAATCCAATAAATATTTAATGTGACAATGTCTTGAAGGGTCATAGGTCTATGAGTATCATTGTCATTGCTATCTGATATTAACATGAGCAGCTCAATGGCAAAGTGGCTAGGCGCTAGGCCTGTGATTGTCTTATCTGAATTATGTTCACTAAGGTCCATCATTGGAAGGGAGACCAAAAATATACTATCTTAAAGTTACGTTCAGCTTGGCCTCCAGGGAGTGGTCGATTCCAAGGCTTGAGGACAAGGTCTTCGCCTTCCCCAAAGGAGCCCGGTAAATGCTGTAGAGGCCCACCAGCCAACAGGTCTTCAAGAAAAAAAAAACAAATAACAAAAAAATCAGTTATCTCAAAATTCTTCCCTCGATACGAAAGGCTTGTGTCCTGTGCTCTGATGATGATAAAGTTGGTATAATCTACGAAGAAATTGTAATGCTTTTAAGCAAGACGAAGTAGAGATCCCCGAATTAATTGAATTTAGCAATCCTGACATACTACGGCTCTGCCTTCCCAGAAGACAGAACGTCTCGCGCCTGCAGTGCTTGCTGGCACAATAAATTGTACGTTATAGCTTTGGAAATAATTAGCAGACTCATTAGGGACGCAGCTATCGGTGTACGCGGTAGGGCTACCCATGCTCAGAGCGAATCATTAGTATAACGAATATAGCTCATTAATTATGTAGCTTGAGTCGATGTAGCGTAAAACACATTTATATGAGCTTAAATTGTAACAATGTTATGATTGTTTCTTACTGCTTTCTTTTATTGTGTGCGAGTTTAAGTTATTTGTTCTAAATTATAATAAACGAACAAATTCAACATTTTTGAAGAGAAAAGGAAGAGGGATTAATTTCGAATATTATGACAAGTGCGACACTTTAATTATTATGTGGGTTTTTATTTAATTTTTATTTTACTAGTTACGATTTAATCTTCTACTTTATGATTCGTGCATACAATATTAATATTACTTGTCTAATGGCATCTTATTAGATAATACGTTTTGTAATTTACTTATTAAAATTTGTAGTAAGGTATTATTTACTTTTACTTTTTAAGGTCATAATTTTTATAATATTTTTTTCTATGATTATCTTGTTGAGAGGGTTGGTGTCAGGCAGGCGGCCGGCTGTAAAACCTAAGCCAAAACGTTATGCAGAATGGATTGGAATGTTGTCAATCCAATCACTCTCTCCGTTCATCGTTCTTTCGACATGGTCCGTTCCGTCTCTTTTCTGTACATTCATTCATCACTAGTACCTTTACGGTGGGATGATATGAATCAAAAGGGAGTGGATGGCTTGATGACGTCTGATCGATATGAATGGAAGAGGAAACATAGTGCGCTGACCCCAGATAGACTGGGAACAGGGCAGGGAGAAGAAGAAGATCTTGTTGATCTAATGCCGGCTATATACTCACTAATACCAACGAATAAATTACCCAGGTTTCCTTACAGGTCACCAAGCCTATGGCCAATTGTAAATAAATATACTTTTTTTATAATAATAAAAAAAAAGGAATACATGCAACCCTATTCTCTAGCGTCCTGATTAAGTTGATAAATAGATCCACTTCTGTTTTCTGATTATTAGTAGATACACGCTGCGAGCGCATTTTGTAGATACTTCTTTGAGCTAATGAAAAAAAAAACAGATTGATAAAACACATGATGTTTATTTTACTATGATAATAATGAAAACCGCGATATCTACGTTTTAATTATGCTTTGAAGGTAAATGAAAACATATTATTAGTCAAATTCACATCTGACCTACTTTCCGATGTAGGAAATAAATATAACTTCTGGACAATAAAAACATTTGAAGATTCTTTTATTATTGTTTGACTATTTTATCCTTTCGCTGATTATATAATTTGTTCGTTATTTGAATAATATCCAAGATAATATTATTATCTTGTCTCTTCTTGTGTATTCTGTTACTCTTCTGTTACTAAATTATCTGAGACGAAGATTGCCTTAGAAACAAAGGTTATAAGGTCTAGATTCCTCAACCCATTCATAGATATTATAGCTGAAAGCCTAGTCCACATAATTCATAGAACTGTCACGAAGAAGGCAATGTTCACGCAATCGATCATAAAGTTTTTGTTTTCATTAGCATAACACGAACCTTACTATTATAATAGGATTCTGGAAGGACTTTAAAATGAATTATAGTTTCGAACTTTAACTTGGGGGAGACTGCTGTAAAGCATACCTTAGCTAAAATTCATTTATTATTGTTTTAAATTTTGTTTGGTTAATTTTGTAAAACGTATAGTTATTTTAAAGTTGATTTAGACGACTCAGCTTAGTAACAATCGCATTAGATAGTAACATTGTATTTTTAATTTAGGTTTACTAAGTTAATACCCCCAATACAAAGTCCGCGTATATATAATAGTTCGTCTTTATATCCGTCTGCGTAAGAGATCCGCCCCTGGCTCTCGAGTCCGCACCTGATTCCAGCATCCAGAGCTACTAATTTCGCCTAATTGACATTAAGTAGTTCCCTGTGCTAAGCATTCCATTAGTGAAATGACAGTCAGAAGTATCTAATTAGAAATACAGGAATTATACGGTTAATTAAAACCCTTCCAACTTCAAAAGTTGCCCTGACAGGAAGCGCTAAAGTTAAAAGTGAAACTTAGCGCTTGAGCGGAGAAAATAAATACGTATTATTTAGACACAACAGGCCGGGAAGGAACATAATAATCACATTGAATATATTTCAAACGACAACAAACAAATTATATATAAAAGTTACGAATAATATGCAATAAATAACAATAGGCCCGCCACTTATTACAAGGGACCTAACCTAATTGGCGAAACGTGGGTGTTAATTCACCTCTGCCTACCCCTTTGAGTGATTTATGTATTACAAAGAAAAATAGGTCACGCATTGTCATATTCGATAAAAACTAAACTATATCGAGAATAAAGTCTAAAATTATTTCAACATCAAAATGATTTTCTTAAAACAATACACACATATTTTCGTTTCGTCCGCACCAACTAACATAAAAAATACGAATCCATCAAAGCTTTTTATTTTCTCTCTGAAGTGCCCTAAAAGAGGTGCCCAACTCCCAAAGTAAACATAAGGGTTATTAAAAAGTATCAAAAGAGATCAAGGGTCACCACATTTTTCAGTAATGATACACTCTCCGACTCGCCAACAAACCTAAGACACGACCACTAAATATCACAGGAATACCTCCAAAATTAGAGCGAGTCACAGAATTACCAACCTTAGCTCCACGACATTGGAGGCAAACTCGCCTGCGCGAAGCTGCCTCAACTCAACAGTGACATAAGCCTATCTCCATACAAATTATAAACCGACTTACATCTGTTGTGCAAATCTAAACCTTAGTTACTCGTGTCACGGCTGTTAGTCCTGCATGCTCGCGCCGAGTAGAACCCATGTCTGGATGTCAAACTTAAGTTGACAGATGTTGAGTGCCAAATGCAGAGCGATATTGTTGTATTGTGAAAGCTGGTCAAGGGCGGTGATTGCGATGCCTTTATTGTCGCTTGTATGGGTGCGAAGTGATTTATGGAGCATAGGTGTCCGTTGTTTGGCTTCGAGTGATATCGCGAGCCAGAAGTATCATTGTGGATTTATTAGTATAATAGCTTTGCAGCAGTTTCAAAGTTGTTACTTCAAACTTCAGCGTTTCATCAACTTATGAAGTCAATTTAGTTACAAATAGACGACGTTTCTTTTGAATTGAATTTAAACCCTTCTGGCAAAATTAGATGTTAAGACCTTATTTAAGTATATTAAATCTTTAAACAAAACTTTCCAATCTAAATAATTATCCAATGAAATAGCAGCGCATTTTATTCATCACTACAATACGATAAATCAATTTAGTATTAATCATTTTTGGTAATCAATACGTTTTTCATAAAAGCATCATGGCGACATCAATACGGCACTGCCTGTTTAGTTTATGCAAGTGTTTCTGTTTTAGGCCTACATTCAGTATTAAGCCAATGGAAAATTTCATCGGAGTGACTTAGAGCTAAATCTCCTAATTGGATTAATTAGGAGATTTAGAAGGCAACCAGCCCAAAGTGCTTCGCGGGGCGGCTTCTGTGTTTATTTATTCTTTCCATGAATACGTTTAGCATTTTAATGCCAAATAAATTTGTTCCTGACACTATAAAGGTGCACCAGGCAACGACTAAACAAGCCCGCTGACAGGAATCCCTATTAATATTAATAATCGCCTCTGATATTTCGGATTTTTTCTAGAAATATTAAAGGAGGACTTTTGAAAGGACGGAATTCTCCATAATTGCCGTGTTGAGACTACAGCTCTAGACAAGTGGTCAATCTATTCGAACGAATAGAATACAAATATATTATTATGATACTGACGTATGACAGATAAAACAAAATGGCGACCGTCGTGTCACATGTAAGAGTTGTTATCAAAGTTTTACATTTATTTGAGTCTAACACATTATCAAGCACGAAAAGACGAATAGAAGAATCTAGTTAAATCCTAGACAATTTTGACAATAGCCATACTGGACCCCAAACAAATAGAATTGCACTCTTAAAACATATTTAACCAAGTAAATTAAGCTATGCTAACTACCAGTAATAATTATATATATATTTTTTATACTCAATGAAAGATGTCCATAAACATTCAAATTAAATATATTTTATAAATATGATAACTAATATGATAAGATAGAATATAATAGGATATCTAATATATTAAAACATTTTATGACATCTTTCATTAACTCATAACTTCATGTAAGGGAGGAACAAACTTGCTGAGTTTCTTGCCCGTTCTTCTCAGAACAAGGCCTCCTGGTAGTTTACGAACGGATGGTGTAGCTTATAACGTTAAATATTGGAAACTGTTTTTCTTTTCGTTTCCAGTGTTTAACGTTATTTCTTTGACGATTCATGGGTGTATGTAATCATACCTTATATGAATAAACCATATTTTCATTTCATTTCATTTCATTTCAATGCAGGGAGGGGAGAGGAAAATTGTTCCTCGAGATGCCTCCAAAATTGACAGCAACAGGGCCCTTTATCCCAAACACAGCCTCGCATTTGCCGGCACATCGCCCATCAAATGCCAAAGCTCATTTTGCGCTCCATAAATATTTCGCGGCAATATTTCAAATAACCCATTTCAATGACCAAACACTCGCGCCGAGGGCTGTCAAGTGAGGTCGGCTTGCCCGGGACCGACATGTACTTTTTAGTTCCATTGTCGATGCTGCTACATCAACGTCAGACCAAGATTACTGTTACTGATATAACAGTGAAAGCTCTACGGCTATGTGGCGAACGCACTCGATATATTTCGTTAGCAAAGCGATGGTCGGTAATTCAATGGATGGATGACAGTAACTTACAAACATTTAGCTAAAACAAAGCACCATTAAAAAAAGTATTAAAAACTCAGACCCACCACTCCAAATCTCTCCCGCGGGTGACGTACAAGGCGACTAAGGGTTAAAACAGTGATGAGGTATGGGCAGCAGCGTTCCTATTGTACCACTTATCCTTATACTGTGATTTAGGTGCCAGATATTATAGACTAGCCCCCTATTACATGGACTAAAAATAGTTGGTACCACTAAACGTGGGTGTTAATACATCTTTGCCTACTCCTTCGGGGATAAATATTAGAGGCTTTATTTATGTATGTATGTATGAAATTAATTGTAACAGTAATTCAATTTCGGGGACATAATAATATAGGTATTGGTTGGTTATTTATATGTATATGTATGTATATATGCCTTATGCGATCATATCCGTAAGTCAGTTATTAAACAAAATCTTTCCAATAAGCCTATTCACCATCGAATAATCTTCGGCGTTTCACCGTCCTTATTAACGAGGTACAAATCCAATCCCCCGTCCCACCTGCATTCCCGGGGCCCGACACGCCATTGATTCCCTCGGTTCATTCATTATGCATCCGATGAGACCCTTTCAGTCAGCTTCGTGAACCTTTGTTACTTCGTCGCAGAATGAAGGTAACCCTAAACAAGAAATTCTCGTCGGTTCAGTACCAACAATCGCTAAGGCTCTTGCGCTAGATTATCGGTGCCGTAACACCTAATTATCTCAGAAACTACAATACGCTCCAGAGTAATAATATGAAGAGGAACGGGCAGGCGGTCCTCTTATACTACCTATCAATATACTGCGATTTAAGTGCCCTATACATTTTATTGCAATAGGCTCGCCACATAGGGACCTAACACAAATTGGTGAAACGTTGGTGTTAATACACCCTTGGCTTCCCCTTCGGGGATAAATAGGCGTGATTTTTGTATGTATGTAATATTTTAATACGAAATTTTTTTTCGGTTCCTTCATGCATCTTTGACTTATAGTGACCAAAAGATCATTTACAAAACCCTAATTGTGTATACCAACAGATCCGGTACTAGTGAATATTCCTTTGGCAATGCTTGTACAAGTCATAGGATATTGTGTTTCCATAGTAATTAAGTACCAATTTGAAACCAGCCCAAGTTCACACCCGCAAACATATTTTAATGGCTGTAACTCTTCCATTATGACTGTGGCAGATAATTTCCAATGATACACCCAATTTCGTAATTGAAAAATTGAATTTATCGCTGTGCACAACACATTTCGAACATAAATCTGTGAATTTATTCAACAAAACTCTTTGCCAAATTTGTATTATGGAGTTTAATTTTATTCCCTACAACATGCAACTGTAAATATTGAAACAGAATTTATGAACCGGTCCTAGCGTTGCTTATTTATTTAAAGTATGTATTCGAATTTCAGTTTTGCAATTTCACCAAATATTCGTATGTTAAGGTCTTGTGCTCATGATTCAAAATTCAGATGACAATATATAAGAGAAGTGTGTAGCATGCACTAGCAGGACATGACGTCATGATTATACAGCAAAGCAGTAATTATGATAGTATCACCATAATCATTCATATAAAGATGTAGGATATCTTCTCAAAAATTATTTTCACAATTTACATAGGTACATGAATTTTTGGGCGATTTGGGGCGGTGACAATTGTATCTCTCTGCCGTCATCACATGGCACCGCATTTGGTTCTTATAAATATTGTATAATGTTAAATTAAATATTAAAACGAAACATCGATGACTTAATAAGGCCCACACTAATGATTAGAACCAATAGAGAATCACTAATGACCTGTCCTCGTAACACAATGCCATGCCGCCTGTCAATTGAATTGAACTTTGGTATTGCTAAAATGAAATTCATAATGCGAATAACGCGCGTAGTCATCTGCAAATGATACCTTGCCACTGATTCCATTGGGAGATCCGAATGTGGACCTTATGGCGTCACCATAAGGCTGTGGTGCGTGGTGCCATAGCATTATTGGAGTGTTGTGTTAATTGACGGATCCGCATCTGCGTCAACCGGCCCGGATCGCATCGCGTCAAATTTGCTCCCGTCGCACCCGGTTTTGTCCAGAAGTGTTTAAACAGCGGGGCTTGCACTGCGCTTGACGTAATGATGTCGTGCTGTGATTAGTTTGATTTACTCTCTGACACGCTGGTTGAAATTACGCCATTTATATTTTATTATCATTTTTGATTAACAGCGACATATTGCTTACGGCATGATTTTTATTTATAGGGCATTCTTAGTTAAGCGTAACTTTGTGTATTGCCACGGCAGAGCAGATGACAATTGTCACAACCCCATTTTTCCCTCGGGTGTGTTACAAGGCGACAGCAATGAGTTATGAGCAGCAGCGTTCCTCATGCCACGTAGCATGTAGTGCAATTTTCGAGCCCGTGTGTGTTAATAATTCACCTTTGCTTCGGAGATATGGGCGTGATTTATGTAAATACATAGTGATACACTTTTAAACTAAATTGAATATGGTGGACATATGAAGCGTAACATCTAATCAGAGAATACCCTTTCCTTTGAACTTCAAGGCTCAATACGCAATAAACCCGAGAAATCACATATTGCCGCGGGAGTGTTCACGAAAGCATAAAATTTATGCTCCAAGAATAAAGTTCACCTGCGAACTTCGAGAGGAAACTCGGTGAGAGAACAGTATTATGATATTTTAAGGTTTGTTAAAATCACGCGTCATCAAAGCCCACAACTCCGAACAACGGAGGAGCGAATTAATCAAATCAGAAGCATTAACATAATTGGAGCGAGCAAATGTAATGAGTTAAATCGTGCTTAGGCCACGTCCACGCGATACTGGTTGGAATGGCGCCAACTTTTAATGAAGCCAGTTGTAAATTTTACACGTAATGGAATGCCTGACGGGTGTAATAATGTAGGCCGTGTCTCCTCCGCCTAGGGGCGAGATTCTAGGTTCTGCTCGATCCAAGGTTGGCTGGTGACGGGTGTTTTTGGCCAGTCCCCGTTGGCAGCGCTCCGGAGGATGCCATTTCAATAATTGCTGCCGCTATTACAGCGGATGCACGGCCACCATTAGAATTTGTTTGATTAACTTCTGGTGCTGTAACACTTTATAAGCTCACTATGGTTACAAGGATAACTGGTTACAAAAATATCGGAAAAACTGAGCTGTAACCATTTCATGAGTCATGGTCGTTGTGATTTAATATGTTGTATTTTTCAAAATTTGTTTTCAGCATTATTTTTGAAACCGAAAATTGTGTATTAATTGTCTAAGAACAGAGATTTTCCGTCATCATTTTCGGATCGCGAAAAGTCTCAAGAAAATATGATTTTCGTCTCTCATCCAATGACAGAGCGTGCGGATGACGCTTAGCTTACGTAATCGCATCAATGTTATTATTTTAATTCTGACTATATGATGATTCTGTAAGGTCCGGTTACGAGACACAAGTTTTGACTATACTATTACATACTTGTAATTGTATACAGCGTCGATTACAATAACCATTTAAAAGAATTACGCAATCAGTTAAATTTCCGACTTAACGCCGATCCCATAAATAGCAGCGGCTTGACACGAGAGTGGAATCAGTGAAAAATTAATGTTCGTGCCTTAACATAACGATCCCTCTGCAAACAGGAGACTGCAATATTTTCGTGTTTCTTCCGAAGCTTGAACGTTGAATGCGATACGGTAAATTCGCTATACCATCATACAAATATTGGGGCGAACATGCTAAATATGCGTGCGTGATTCATTTCTGTGTTAATATTTACGGGGATGTCCTGCGACGTCTCTTTGAAACTCGAACCGTAACGGTTTTAAATTAAGTGCCATTTTACGCAGATAGGACAAAGTAAATATTGTTAAATGGATAAATAAATTCACTTCTTCGATTATCTTCTGGCTGGCATATCGTTGATAAATTCTGTAAATTAGGCCTCCAATATCAAGAGCTCAGTCGCTCAATGAGTTTATCTATCCTGGTTGTTTTCCGCGATAGTTTATAATGAAGTAGTGCAATTTTGACATAGATCTCGACATAGATCGGAGGATTAGTATCGACTATCGACATAGATCGACATAGATCGGAGGATTAGTAAGTTACAGTTGTAGCATTTCGCAATCCGCATCGCTTGATCAACCAACCTGCGAATCTCTCTGTTTAGCTCATTAGCTCGCGTATGTTCAAAAAATCCCTAGAACGGAATTATTTTTTGACGGATTACAGATGAACTAATTTCCACAAATTTCTTAGCGAAAGATCTCATAATCGATTGGTCATTTCTGCAAAACAAATTATTCGCCCGATCCCAATTACCTCATACCGTCCCATTGACAGCAGCTACAGTCGCTAACTCGGCTTCTATACCCATGCAATGGTAAACGCAAGAGTCCACACTAACAACGGAGTCCAGCCAGATGCACCACACTCCGTCTACGCTGTCGCAACTCGACAAAGGCTCGAACTGGGACGGGCACAAAGCGACGCGAAGCCTCCACGCACTCCAACGGCTCCATTGACTGGGACGATGCACTTTGCTTTGTGGATCGGTTGAGTTTTGAAACATCTAATGTACATTAGACGATACCTATAATATCAACAATAGGTAATTGTAACAGAGATTACGTGTTTTTTTCTACAGCGATCATCGCCAGCCGCTTAATGCACAAACCTTGTTTATGGATGGAATATTAGAAGGTGGAAAATAGGTGAAAACCCATAACGCCAAACCCTGATTGTGGTGGGTATTAAAGAGCGCAGACGCAGCCGGGACCAATGATTAACATGCTTTCCGAAGTATGAAGGAACTCAAGATAATATATTGGTCACCCATCTAATTCTGGTTTAGCGAATATTGCTTAGTTGGGCAATCGCAGGCCCAGCATGTTAAGCCGCTGCGCTATCGAGCTTCTCAATAATATCGTTTAATCATCATTAGCTAATAATTCTGATTAGTAGTTAATGGCCTATAGGTGATGGTGCTGAATATGAATGCAGAGGAATGAAGAGGAAGACCGCAGAAGAAGTAAAACGTTTAGAAATGATGTGAATGGAAGAAAAACATACAGTCCCGACTCCAAATGAAATGGTATAAGGGCAAGGTGGCCTTGTTCAAAATTCAGACAAATCTATGTGTGTGATCATGTCGTCAGCCGGTTGTTTTGATCCTAAAATAAAGCTATTTCGCTTCACTATTTAACAATAGAACTTAATTCAAATCGTATGAAATTGTTATACACAAATAATTCAACTACTTGACTGGCACACAAATATTATTTCTCGAACTAGTCTAATCTTCATTAAGACCTCTATCTCGCATGTAAACAGACGTGATTGTGCCCAGAGCTGCAGATACAGTGATAGCAACCACCTCATTACCATAACCAGCGGCTAATTCCACACGAAATGAGCTCGGGTCATCTCCACGCGGCATTGTTCGGTGCAAGCTACGCTTTTGTTCCTTCCCGTTTTGCAGACTGCCATTCTGATTTGTGTATTAGATTTCTGGATTAAATTCTGAAACTTTTTAAAGAGGACTTCAGAATTTTAAATTAAAATATTTTCTTAAAATGGCTTAATAATATTTAAAAGTAAGCAAGTTTTAGTTTATCAATGGTAGGATTAACGTTTTTGCGTTGGTAGAATTTTGAATTTTGGCTTCTAGCAGTACACTAACCATGATTTTAGTTATTTAATATTGATATGCCAAGTTTTTGTTTGCTTCATCTGTATTTTAAAATGTATTTATTTAATGTTTAACATGGACTATTTATATAAATATAGTGGAGGAATATCTTATTTTTGTAAATATTCGGAAAATGAAGTAGGTAGTTCTTTAGGTACTTTGTATCTTTTCTAATGTTGCCACAACTGCCGTTCTTGTGCTGATTGCATAATCGTTTTCCTGCGGCCCACGGCGTTACCTGGGATATCGTGGGATATCTTCCGACTTCACGCCTTTCAGCCCATGGTAACCAAATGAGAAACCTTCAAGAATAAATTTAGTCTCGTCAAACGATGTTGCCTTTCCATTGGGAATTCATTGCTTACGAAAACATTTAAAATTTGGACCTTTAATTTTTAAATAACCCTTGTAACAGTCGCTGTTTCGAAAAAAAAACATTCACAGCCCCTCAAATATTCGCGTCCGGTTCCTCTCCAGAACAGATGTCCTTTCAACAGTTATTTGACATTATTGTGATGAGGGTTATCCTAGCAACGGCATGAAATTCTAGGTCACACATTTTTCTTTAATGGAAATTTGAATCGGGCAGCTGACAGCGCTCTTCAAAGATACTTTATGATATTTTGCAGAGATTGTATTTTTAATATCAGAGGGACGGTTTTATTCGCTAGTTATTGAGTGAGATTTTTTCTACAGTATGTTTTAGATGGACTTTCAGCAAATTTATTAGAAATTTCTACTGCTCTTGGAAGTTTTCTATTAAAAGTGTATACCCATATTATTAACCAAATCATTTCCTACGTCAACTTCATTAAATAAAAAAAAACAGTTCAGAAAACATTATATTAAAAAACTTTTAAAGTTCTTATTCTTGTAATCTCCAGAAGCCTTTGGTAACACCAGAGGCGACTGGCGCCATATATCTCAGGAGTCAATTTAACAAATCCCAATCCCATTGAGGCTAAGCCGCTAGGGAAGTGGCTAGGAGGGGTAGACACTAGCGGAAGTAATTATAGAGTTCCGGCGCTCGCTGTGTCACTTGCGGGACATAAATTTGGCAAGTTTACAGGAGCTCGCGTTGTCAAATCCGGTCGCCGCTTGTGTGGTCCTCATAATGGATGCACAGAATAATAATATTATATGACACCTACAAAAACCTAAAAGGAAAATGTAAATAAGGATAATATTACTGATGACATAAATATTAACATAATTATGTGAAATCTTGTAATTGGCTCTTAATTTATTCATTTATTGACATCTATACAATGTATTAGCTGTTAGTTTCGGTACCATAGGCGGTCAGCCTATTGCATCTATTGGGGACGTAATTCGCAGTATATTGCGTGGTGGTTTATAAAAGGAACATTATCTACTAATCGCTGTCTTTATCCGTAGTCGCCTTGTACGCCGGACAGATTAGGGTCTGGGTATATTGGCAGAAGCCTGCAGCAGTCTGAAAATGCTGCTAACTTTTTGGGATAAACTGGGTTTGTTGAAGTAGGATGTTAAAAGGAGACTTGCACAATGGCCCAATCAGGGGGCTAAGTGCGGAAAAGGCCCTGCTAAACTAAACTAAGAAATAATAAAATCACACAAATAAGTAATTAAAGTAAAAACCAATGATGGTTTTACCATTGTTCTTTGCCCGAACATCTAGAATATTCCCAGTTAAAAGCCAGTCAGTGTAAAGTCGCTCAGACATTCATATCTGCTGGAAGTTTCGATTGCAAAAAGAGGAGTCGGTGTCAGCGGCGAGCCTTTGTCCAGCACCTCTATTGTGCGAACCAGAACTAGAAATAGAAATGGATGGTTCCACGAACAAACTGACGGAGCCGCGGTCGAAACACTTGTATTGATATTTCCGATCGCCGCGCTGTCAATGGCGGTGGATCCGAATCGAGGACTTCCTGGCCAAACTGACGGCTCAGCACGAAATGTAAGCCGGGACTTTCGATTCACGCCATTCAATTGTTTAACGGGGAATCCTGGATTGTGGCAAGCAATTAAGAAGAAGGTTGAAAAGAACCCTTCTATCAACTACGATTCTCCGTGTACAATGACATTTGTAAGCATTTGAACAACAAAGTATTGAACTAGTATTTAAGATCGATTGCAAGCAAACACTGTGACACCATACTATTGCATAATGTATATTAAGGTGATGAGGCGTAGAATAGAAGCGAGCGCTTTTTGTTGTGGAATCAAGCATACTTAAATCATTGTACCTAAATCTAAATTGGATTGATAAGTCTGAACGACATCATGAAGCACCAAAGAGAAAATTTAGATCTGCTACCCCTTCAGGGATAAAGAGCGTGATTTTTGTATGTCTGTATGTATGTATCTTCCGTTCCAGAGAAACTGCTTAGCATGCCAATAAACTAATCTCAGGTCGCCAGCGAATCAATAGTCGGATTCCGCAATGTAGACGCTAAGGTCAGGGGGCGAGCATCCGACCGCAGCTATCTGCCAACACAAGCCCCTAATGCCTACAAGTGTACTCAAGGTGTTCCGTTATAATTAACGATCCATCAACGTCACATCACGGAGCTGAGCGGTGCAAGAGCTCATACAAAGCGCTAACCCTTCCGCTGCCGAGGGGAACTGTGCTTGCGGTCGGTCGTAAAAACTAACTCCATTATACCCGATGTCAATTTAAATGAAAGTTGTTTCTGGAAATGGAATCCTTAAGATCGCACCTTTAGCCATTAAGGTGCGACTTTTAGGGACTTTGAATCATTAATTAGTTAAGTGTAACGTGTATGTAAGTCAAGGGTACCAACCAGTATGTAGGCAGAGGAGAATTAAATTATGATTCAATTATTTTAGGCCCCATATAGATGGCGAGCCTATTGCCATCTATCGGGTACGCGTAAATCGCGATAAAAGAGGAACGCTGCTGCCTATTACTCACCACTGTCTTTACCCTAAATTGCCTGGTACGACACTACAGTCCCTGTAGCACCTCCTCGGGGAAAATAAAATATGTTTTGCTCCCTCTCAATCCCACTAAATCCTGAGACAAAACACTGTCAAGTAGAGGAGAGAGCATCTCCCTATATTACATGAAACCTAACATAATTGGCGAAACGTGAAAACGTGTTAATTCACCTCTGCGTACGCTTTCTGATATACATCGGCTTGATTTATTTTGACTCAATTTTGACTATTTTAATTTATAATTTGACCCAAAGCACAAACTATAATATATTTTTATCTATTTAAATTACAGTGAGTGGAGTGTAAGGCATCACATTAAAACTGTTCAAACAACTGTACAAACTCATAAGTATGTTCATACAGCGTTCACTATTGTACTAAATGCTTAGAAGGGCAACAAATATAATATATTTTCAAGACAACAAATATAATAAAGTGTACTTAATATAAACGCCAGAATAACATTTTTCCAGTTCAGCACATTAATTAGACGTTTAATACTTTCAAAATGTAACACGCAAGCGTCTCTTCATCACTAACGATCTATCATTGTCACGCCACGTTACGTGACAGTGACGTGACGACTACACAAAACGCCTCGCCGACTCCAACAATAACCCGTTCACTGCTGTACGGGGTACAATTAATATCGGCGGGATCGAAACGACCCCAGACTTTTGATTCACGAGGGAATATCAACTCTATTATGCTGGAATTAACGCTTTTAATTAGGTGCTGCCGAATCGGGAAGATTGGGTTTATTTTGACGGTTCATATATTAAAGATTAATTAATATTCCGTATACGTGTTGGCGAAAGTAATTATTTGTGTCTATGTTGTCTTTAATTCAAGGGGGTTACTCGTGTGCAAGATTATCTTCTTGACGCGAAAGCTCATATTGGACTTTATAATACGTGGTGATCAATAGCAGGCAATCATATTTGCATGAGCAGCTTATTAGGACTTCCTGGGAGCGTAAAGGAGGGATTCCACCAGTGTGCTGAACTATGCGGCACACAAATAATTGTATTGGCTTTACGCTGTGCTGCACAGTTCAGCATACAGGTGGAATCTCGTCTTAACATTTATTAAATAGTAGGTAATCCATAAGTGCAATTTTGTAATAGATCGAGAGATTTTATTTAATACGTTCACAAAATATACCTATTAGATAAAAGCAATATTTTAACCCCCTAATACAGAAAAGCTACTCAAAATTTGAGTCCTGCTTAACATTTAAGTATTGTCAAAATTGACGTTTGTGCATACAAATTCTGACAAGTGTAGTGCACTTAACTTTATCAGCAGTGCTCAAAATTTGAGAAGCGTTTCTGTATTCTGGGGTAAGATCTTGTCTCGGAATTGTAACTCCTTGTCTCTGACACGGATGTCGTGCAAAATGGCTATGAAATACAAATGGTGAGATATGATAAGGAATGGGTAGCATCGTTCGTGGTATACCACCTGACTATACGGTGACTAACCAGCCTAGTAGAAGAACTAAATACATAAAGCAGATGCCCATTCCACCGAAAATACTTATATGCGTAAAATCTGATATAACATAGGGGAAGGCCCATAAACGGGAATGATGACGGAAATATATATCGGTTTCTAAAATCTTTTCGGGTCTGTTTTAGCTATTACTATAACACGTTATAACTTATTTTACTCAACATGTACCATGCCTAGAGGTAAATGATAAGATTTTCCAAATGAATTGTGGTAAAAGTTCGAAATAAACGATAATCACACTTTTCGCACATTTACCGTTAAGAGTTGGTAAATCTTAGGTTTTACCGGAATATCTTAGGATTTATCGTGGTTCGGTTTTACAGTAACATCATATTATACAAAATGTAACAGAAATAACACACACTCCTAACACTATCTATGCTAACTAAGCCAACACACTAAAACTATGATATACCCTTGGGACACCTTCCCCTACTTCTTCTATTTGAAACACTGAAACAATAACTCTCAAAGAATGAATTAATAAACTCGAAACGAAAACGTATGCCGTGTAACACTCAGCTCACATAATCCACCTCAGTCGAGTTACAGAATGGAACAACAACAGGTTATGAGCTTGCCCGATTCCCTTCCTATACATCAACTGGCAAACATAGAAATAAAGCACTCTGTGGCGCTGTATTTTGTTTGGGCCGAACCCCGTCGCGAGAGTAATGACCAGAGACAGACCCTTTTCTTATCAACGCATGATTAAACATTGATTATTTATCGTGTCTAGACGCAGAAAAAGCGAGTTTGTCATCCGGCGAAGGGATTGGGCGAGTTGGGAGTAACGAAATTTATTGTTGATATTAACTCATTTTTGCATAATAGACTTTAATAGCATCATAATTTGACGGCAGAGTAGAATACAATTGGCACCACCCCATCTCTCCCGCGGGTGTCGTACAAGGCGACTAACTGCCGCACTCAGAGACGTCAATTAACTTTAATGAGTATTTAATGTCAAAAATTTTCATTCAAATCTGGACCATAAACCCGGCAAGAACCCAGCAAGCGACTAGTTTTGAATTGTCATTTTATGACGTTAAGTACTCATTAACGTTATTTGACGTCTCTGAGTGTGGCAGTTAGAGTTAAAAGCAGCGTTCCTTTTAGACTACCTAGCAATGTACTGCGATTTCCGTGCCCCGTGCAATAGGCTCGCCTCCTATTATATGGGACCTAGTCTTATTGGCGGAACTAGGGAGTCAATTCACCTCTGTCTACCCCTTCGGGGATATAGGCGTGAATTATGTATGTATACATGTAATAATCACTCTCTTGCCCTTATCTTATTTCATAAATTCACTGCAGTCGTTTCCTCATCGAAATCTTTCTTTCATATTCTTTCCTGTAACATCATCTCACGCAATTCACCTCTGTTACTTACTCTCTCTACGTCTTATAATTATAATATCAGATTAACTTACATGCAAACCCTTCCCGCTCCCAGAATAAAACTTGAATTATTATTCGAATGCGCTAGATAGAAGCCCTGAGCCAAGAGATCGGAAGAGCAGACAGGAGGCAAAAAATTTCAATTTTGTCAATTTAACAGCGGTAATAAAAGCGCACTCTCAAAGTCCAGCTGTCATTTTCGCGAACGTCCAATCGTGAAATCGGAGCTTCATCCTAACGAGGCGCTGTCTCGCCGAAATATCGTTTTTAACTCGTGAAAATTCGCGATGTTAATTGTCACCCGTGCTATCGCCAAATGACAGGCACAATTTGGGCCCGTCACAAGCCGGCCGCGGCTGTGACAGCTGACTGCGGCAGTCTGCGGACACCGCCTAACGGCTTTCCACTTATTAGAGCGCTGTCGATTGCAGACACTTAAACATTCAATCGACCTTTTTATTTCAGCGCTGAAAGGTATATAAGGAAGGTAACATCGGACTGTAAGGCACGATGAATATTTTTTATGCTTGTCTAGCATAAAAAATAGTCATCATGTCCTTGGCCTTTATCTCTCCTGGTGGTAAGTGATGTAAGGGCTGAAGGTTGAATCGAGTTTCACCAGGAACCCTCGCCCAAAGGGGGTTGGCTATCTTGTCACAAATTGTCGGAACACAAGAATACAATGACATACAATTATATGCCTGTTTCCCACAGGGGCAGGCAGAGATCTCTTCTTTCCACTGGCTACGATCCTTACATACTTCTGTCGCTTCATCCTATCTCAATCTTCAATCATATCTGCCACACAATAATGCTGTTAACATTATTATTATATTAACACTATTATTGGATACGATGATGGCAATCGTATTCGGATCAGACGGACATAATATGTCTTTCAAGATATTATCTTGAAATTTTTTAATTAATAATACCTTAGTTGTTACCGAAACAAAGCATCAATTTGCTAATAATTTATTTATAGAAACTGAATGTATCCCAAAAACATCGATCCTATTTTGTAAAAACAAGCACGCAGAGGTTTTTTTTATTTATGTACCGCAAATTTTGCTGTTCTATAAATAATTAACCTATACAAGGAACGCTTTGATCCCAAGTTAGCTTATTTTTGTCACATACATGGAAAGATACATGTCACGCAGAGGATAATTATTATATTATAAATTCTTCTTCTCCCTGCCCTATTGCCATTCCATTCATATCGGTCAGACGTCATCAAGCCATCTATTCCCTTTTGATTCATATGATGGATGAATATACAGAAAAGAGAGGGAAACGATCATGTCACCCAACAAACTTTATTTTGGGTATGCTGTTGTTGGTGGTTTGCCCTCCACCATTCGGATGCCCCAATGTGTTTATTGGTCTACACATCTTCCTTAGTCGACTTTTACGGCAGCCGCCGAGTGAGTCGGGGCTGGCACATTCTACTTTTGCGTTTCCAGACCAGTATGTAGGCTTCGTTGAAGGAAACCGACCCAATTGTAAATGCAATTCTGACACCGAGTGTGTCAATCGTGTGGCCGCGAACATGACACAGACGTTTTTCCAAATCAGCAAGTGTCATTCTGTCCGTTAGTGTGTGGGGCGACGTTGCATGTCGCGCGACGTCTGGCGTCTGCGCCGCACTACCTGACAGCTCGGATATGAATCGTATGAATCGTGGACACTTGTAAACGTGTGTCAGCGTTTTCGTTTGAATTTCGTGAAAGAAGCTGTTGTCAGTTTTTTAGGCCGACAGAATGGAGTGTGGAATATTGTAAATAATTATGAACGTTCATCATCATCAGTATTTTAATTGCTGGGGCACAGGCCTTTCCTATGTATGGAAGAATATAAGGAAGTGTGCACCACGCTGGCCCAGTGCAGGTTGGTGGATGTTAACCACTGCAGATGATTGCAATTAATACCTAAGTTATAAACGAATCAAAACATTTTACTTAAATAGAACTCATTAACAAAATATACTAATATATAATTTTCATTATTGTTCCAGGTAAGCTACGTTTCGCGCTTTAAGTAAGTTTTGAATGCGTCAATGTTAATAGAATTTTGTTACGTAAAAGATTCTAACCCGAAAAATAGAATAGAATTAAAACTTTATTGCACATCTACACAAGTTAATATAACACAAAATAATAATATGACAAAAAGGTAGAGAAATAAAAATGTTGTTAACTGTAACATGAACAATAAAATGTACAAATATTAATTGGTATTCGAACACATCTATACAATAAAAGAATCTTTATGAAACCGTTGCTACCGTCATATCGTAACAATGAATGCGACCATTATACAACTAAATCCTTTCGTTACACTTTAAAACCGATAGCAAAAAAATGGTTTTATCGCCTATTATTTTATATAGTCCGTGCCGAAGCGAAAAAAGCGCTAGTTTAAAATCTGACCCACTTCTGCAGTACTAAACAGTTCGAGCGCTGCAGCGCTGCCAGTAACGATAATAGTTATCGTTACCGAATGAGATAGACTCCGTTACGGAGTGCGCTCCGTTGGTGATCTCCGGGTACTTCGCTCGATGTAAATTTATTTACCCCTGTTACTATAGCAGATAACACGTACGTATAAGAATATGGCATAAAGCAGGCATACCTACTGCCTAAAAAAATATTTTCATACACCCTAAAATTATTTTAAGGTCTCCTAAGACAGATGAGAAGTTTACTCTCTACGTATCTAATTTATTTTTATGAAAAAGGTGGTTTCTATGAGTTTTACAGGTGTTTTCAAAATCCCTTCGACTCATTTCCCTTTAACCCTTAAATTAAATATTTTATACACTCAATTCCAAAAATTAACTACCCTCCTATAATCATATCTATCTATCATATCTGGCTACAACAGTATAATATCATAATCAGAATTTTTATGTCCATGTCACATTATTACAGTACAGGGTACATATCTTAAAAATATTGTAAGGTAGCTATACATGTAACGCCTTGCAAAGGTGCAGAAACAGGAAATAAAATTATCGGACCAGAGGGGCCCTATAAAAGGTGCTACGACAACTAGCACAGGCCAAATGTCCGTACCCTATGCATCGCTACACGCCTTAATACCGCATAAAATAGTGTCCCCCCCACTCCGCTCGCTCCGCAGCCATTCATCTTTTACCCACCATTTCCAAATCGAGAAATGCGTTCGTGACATTTGTAGCCATTCCGATGGGATCATTTGTTTTTACAATTGGCCCATAAAAGATTCGCGAAGGAAAACTAAAGTCATGGGAGCGTAATTCGAACAAGCTGCTGTACACGACACGGCTGCGCAGACGGGCGGGCCGAACGCCGCGTTTCGACCGCACCTCTTAATACATATTACGCGAGACATTACAAAAAAAACATACATACATAAATCACGCTTATATTCCCGAAGGGATAGGCGGACGTGAATTAATATCCACGTTTCGCCAATTAGGTTAGGTTCCATGTAATAGGTAGCGAGCCTATTGCCATTAATCGAGCACGGAAATCGCAGTACATTGCTATGTGGTCTAAGTGGAATGCTGCTGCCCATTACTCAATGCTGTTTTAACTCTTAGTCGCCTTGTACGACACCCGTGGGAGAGATTTGGGTAGTCACAATTTTGCTCTGCCGTCACCACACGGCTTTCTGCCGTCACCAAAAAAAACAATTTATGGCTTATTCATATTACATACACTTATGAATCGTCGAAAGGTATAACGTTCAACATTGTAAACGTGTGCGTCAAAGAAAAAGCGGTTTCCAATATTTACAAGCTACTCTCAATGTATCGGAGTAACCGAGAATTGGTTGATCAGCCAAAAGTCAAAGTCAAAATTCGTTTAATCATAACTCGTATGATGACATCGAAAACCCGTGTGTTGAAGGGAAGATAGGGGAGAGCATGCCTCAGTCTATAATAATAGGTGTCCAAAGCCCACCCACGCCCCGATCGGCATCGAAGCGCCGAGCCCGACGCGTTTAACACCAAAGTTAGCAAACGGCACGCAAGCAGGCTGTAGAGAAACCCACCATTGTCAACGAGTTAAACATTACTGGTACAATTTCACCATTACAGAGTTTTGATAAGGTAGAATAAGATGAGCAATACCTGAATTACGATTACAAAGTGTCTGGCAGAACTATAATACACAAGATCCAAGGAAGTACGTTTTAGATCTTCCCATTTTTCGCTGAGAATTCGCCGTTCCTTTCGAATACCAACAACTTTTAGCTAGTCTTTAATGTCATACAGCATTTATTGCTTCTTGTGGATTTCTAAAATATTACTTGGATTTTGTAACTTTGCAAGGATATTGGATGTGAACTTATTTGTAACGCAAATGTAACTGTAACTTAGTTGGGGTTATCAGAAAGGTTACGAAATGATGATAATACCGAAAACTTTTCCGAAAAAAAAACGCAATGTTAACAGTGCGAGAGTACTTTGTTACCAATGTAACAACAACTTATTTCTTAAATACATAACTAAAAAAACAAACATAATCAATAAAACAACCGAGTTCCTGTTATACCACCTAGCAATATACTGCGATTTGCATGCCCGATAGATGGCAATAGGCTCGCCATGGTACCTAACATAATTGGCGAAAGTGAACTCACTCTTTCTCATTTCAATTAACTTTTTACTACTTCACTCGTTACTCCTTCATTTCAAGAATTCGATACACATGTAACTTGATTACGCCGCGCGAGTACATTGAAGCGAATGAAGTAACGATTCCATCACAATTTTATCATTTAAATTGTGATGGAATCCTAATATAATAAACTATTTTCATAATTGCTTTGTTCGCTTATACGAGTATGTCTATTTTACTGCGAGTATCGAATGTATGTCTTACTTATTTTAAGTTTGCTCTCTTCATCTACGTTTTATTTAAAATCAAATCGTAATCAGAAATTTTCGTAGGTTTATCACAAACTGAGAGCAAAGTAGATTCAGTAATTCTGTATAACTTGAAAGTCTGTTGAGTGTATACAGGAAGTATACCTCTCACATAGCTAGTGCCCGTTTGCAAGCACAAGAAAAAGTGTTGTAATAAAAACCAAACCACATAGCCTAAATCATTGTAATATCCAACATTCGTCTGCCGAAGCCCGAAGTGACAATGTATTCTCGTCACGGCTCCGTCAAGTCATTTACTGCCACGTCTTGAGGGTTTCAATTCCCTCCATTCCCTGGGAACCCCTCATGTCATTTTTTTATTCTCAATATGGCACTTTCGCAGAATTTCGTCCAGAAGAACAAAGGCTTCGAACACTTTGTTTGTTTTTAAAATAAAATATTTGAACACCTTTTCAATATCCAAAGCTTATTGCTACAAGTAATTATAAACCGTAGCGTTATGAACCGTAGCGTAGAGCTACAAGCATAGGCTTAAGAGTATTTTTTGAAACAAGCATAATGTCACTAACATAGTAATATACTTAAAACATTTCATTTCAAAAAATAATGGAGCCTTGTGAATTAAAAATACTAATTATTTTTTATTTTAAAATCTCGTACAAGGTTTCTCAGGGTTATTTTTAAAATTAATTTCATGATTTATTGTCTTATAATTTTTTTTATTTAAATTAAAAACTATTGCAAATACAACTTATCACATTAATCGCTTGGAGGTTCGACCTACATTACTTATACGGATTTCGGTTCGACCTATGTTAGTTTATAATACAGACAGTGGTAGTAAAAATGAACAAGAAAACATTTCCATTCCAGTCCTGGACCTTATCGCACAGACATACGGACGACGAGAGGCAACCGCGTCCAAGATATAAAAGGTCACGCTATCTCCACTGTAAAGAGCAAATATTTGTATTTCATGCTGCCGTAGTTGTTCCTCTGGGGAAAGTGAACTGTGATAGAAAATTTGTACTACGAAATGTAGTTCTATTTAGAGACGGTGCAATCGTTTTATCTGTGAACAAGTGCGGTCCGTAGCCCCCGCCTGCAATAGCAATAAGGAATGATTTCGCGGGGATTTGCGCGAGAAACGGACGGCGGAGTGCATAATGCCGTCCGCCGCTAACCCAATAAGACTGCCGCAAATTAGAGGCGCGCTGCGACAGAATTTACGAGCGCCATGTTTTCAGATGACGCGGCATTCAATAGACTGGAAATACATTTCTGTTCATTGGAAGTTTCGATGTTTTCACAGCGAAGTATCAGGTTTGTGACAGTCATCATCATCACCAGCGCTTTAAAGTGCATACACTCATCAACAATGTCTAAGGATATTTTATATACATCTACTTAATGTTTTATCAGCCTCCATTCTTATAATACTGACGTATTCTTTGCAATTTTTCAATAACTTACTTGTTTATCATCCGTCATAACATTGAATAAATTGCATAGAAATCGTTAGTATTTTTTGTATGATTGCCGATACAACATAAAGTCAATAATTAGATAAAATAGATGAGTATATGTGGAGAAATTGGCCATAACCCACCACTCTGGCCCTGTGCAGATTGGTGGGTAGTAACGACTCCAGATGCAGCCGGGACCAACATACCTTGCGAAGAACGGAAAAAGAAAAAAAAATGTTTGGTCACCCATCCAATGTTTAGTTTATGCAATCACAGGCCAAGCTCCTCTTCAGTGATACATAAACAATATTTATCATGTAACAATATTTAGAAAATACAAATTCTGAATAAAATATTTTTTTTCATAATTAATTATTACGGATTAATTATAAATCCATCCTCCAATAGAATTGCTTGGTGACCTTTTATTTCCCTAATCTTTTCATGCATCTTTACGTAATTATGACCTGCATGTTCCTAAGGTCATCATAAATCAGTAAAGGCTAGTTCATTTTAAAATTGGAAAGTTTTCGTGAAAGGGTAACTTATGAATTATGAGTGTAGATGGGGAATTGGTACCGTATATCAGAATCTGACTTGGACAACTAAGTTTTATTCACATTGAACGTTCATAGTTTAGGATGTCACACTATTAACAGGAACTCGTCTCTGTTATCTTATTATTGGGTTACAGTATATTATAATTCGAAACACAACTAATAAAAAAGTGATAAGTAGGTACTAGCTACATACAGACTGACACAAACATCAACACTACGAGTAAGTAAGCCACTTTTTATCTTTATTGAGAAACCAAAATGTACACTGTCTTCTGAATCAAATGCACAATAGCACTTATGGAATTCTCCAATGGTACATCTTTGACGAATTCTTACAGGAAATGCCAATATGTAGCATATTTTGATAATCCATTATAGAGCTCGTGTCAAGTTGACAAATCGGATCAAACCAATTCTAACCGGAACCTTCGAACTCACCCGACATAAAAATGCGATACGTGTAACGCAAACCGTCTAGGCCAACGTCGCAAAACATCCCAAGCGACTGTCAACATCAAGCGATACGGAAATGATAAAACCCCATGCAAATTCTATCAAGGAGATCATAAAAAGTTTTGATACTCCGCTGAATATCTGAAACACGAGTTGGCACCAGAATTCACTTTGCATACCGTCCGCAGCTATCCGTATAAAATGTCGCTCTGTATTCCGTTCTAATTTGTGGGCACATTGTATTCTAGAGACCTCTCCAATGTTCTAGAAGTTTGTGATTCGTTTTCGATTCAGCGGTCAGTCTGCAATGGTTGAACGGATGTAACTTAATTTTGTAACTAGGCAAGCAAATTCTATTTGGGGTCGGCGCAGTATGTTTCCTTCATATCGGTCAGATATGAATGGAAGAGGAATCATCAAGGCATCCACTCCCTTTTGACTCATATCATCCATCACACCGGAAAAGTTCTAGTGATGAATGAATTTATAGAAAAGAGACGAATAGAACCACGTCGTGAGATCGATGAACGGAGACAGTGATTGTGATTCCTGCCTGACACCAATCCTCTCTGGGTATGCTGTTGTTGTTGGTTTGCCCTCCACCATTCAGTACGGTGCTAATTGGTCTACACCGAACCATCTAGTCGACTTTTACGACACCCTTGGAATGAGTCTGGGCTGTCACATCCTAGTTTTTTTTTGCTCCCATACCACCCATTACAGACTATTGCTTATTGAAAAATGCGATTTAATATTTGTATCCCTATAGGAGATTCACACATCCATCGACCCGCTCGTTTACAACCAAACTAATAGAAACTATATCAATAATTCTTGCAGCGATCTTTTTGTAAGTCCGAAGGTAGCACAAAGGAAACGAGTGCCCAAGAAATACAGGATTGCAGCTCCCGAAGGATATATCATTGTAGCGCGCGCTGAATCTCAAGCAATACCCATCAGTTACACTGTAGTAAAATATGAAATGTTTAGTGTTCCTGAACGCTATAAATGTAGTTTAATACTACATATCGATGCAGTTTATGGTGCGGTGTTTAAAATATGGAATTTTCAGTGTTTCCAGGTGAATTCCTAAGTGATTTGTTTTAAACGACCCTTGGTGGACCAGTTAGTCAGCCGGGAGATGCCCGCTGTTAGGCACAGGCCATCCCCAAGGATCTCCAAACCAATCGCTTCCCTCGACAAAAGTCGAGGGAAGCGATCTCGTAAAAACGAGATCGTCGGTACACCTTGGCCTACGCTGTGTCTCCCGAAGCGTGTTCGATATTTGAGGATCTTTCCGCCCCAACAACCGTCAGTCCTCCTCCTCGTCAACTCCTCGCAATGTTCTGCCCGGATTGCAGAGGACGCGGGTTCGATTCCCAAATTGGGACTGATAATTTTTTCGATATACTTTTTTCTGAATTTAATTTCTTTGTAAACATTGCTTAGCTCCTCTTAGCTTACCTTGTCAATATCCTGGACACAGTTGGATGGAAATAGGCCAAACCAACTGCGCTGCTCAATGCCACTAACGCTCCGTATCACAAGAGCCACTCAGCCGTCTGACCGTGAATGCGGAGCACATGTAAACATTACAAACTAATCCTTCTATCGGCGAGTGTGCATTTCAACGGGACTCCACTTCGCAAGTTAAATGGAGTTGTCGAATTCGCGTGGCTTGTTTTGGAATTTTTAAATTTATGAAGATTGTTAGCACGCAATCGTAAGTCTGTTGCCGATGTTGGTCGGGAACAAATTGTGAAAAGTACGCTCTGTACAATTTCGTTGGTAACTTTGTTAACTTTGAGATGTGCGGTGGGAGCTCTCGTGTTCGGCTGCGAATTTTAATGGTATCAGATCGAGTAGGTGAACTGTTTTAATTTCAAATAATATTTATTTACTAACTGACTCGGCAAACGTTTTTCTGCCTCTATCGCCTACTAGATAGCCTACGACATATAGAAAAAAAAATTATTAAACGGTCAAGCCGCTTCGGAGTTTTTTTTATGATAGACCAGGGAAGCTCTTGCCCTTCATGTCATCCGATGGTAAGTGACGATAAGGGCTGAAGATAGAATCGAGCTTCACCTGGAACCCTTACCGTCTTTTGCCAGGTGAGATGAAGGGAACAAACAGAAAGAAATGGGAACCACTTTACTCATGTATACGAGGCTCAGTTATTCCCCACTAATCGTGCGACGTTAAAAGAAAAGATCTGTCTAAGCAGCGGCGTGACAAGTGACCTCGAGGGCCCTCCTCGCAGCCGCGCATTCTTCAACGTCACCCGAAAGCCCGGCGTGGACTCACAGCTGTTATTGCGTCATCTTATTTTTCGCCACTTAGCGATACTTGCCACTTAACCGCCCTTCCAAGCCGAGGCACCTTAATTTATATTATGCCAACGAGAATTCTCGCTAATTTTATGCGAAACTTCAGAACTTTACCAATTAAAAGGGATTTCATTTATTTCGGTAAATGCCCCTCAAAGGTCCGTGTTCTAGTTCGGGAAAAATCTCTCCTGTAGATTTATCGGGACTTTCGGTTTATCGATCTCCGACTGACTTTGGTGAATGGGGAGATTTACGAGGCGGGCTTGACGACGCTCTCCGCGGAAATAAATTTCTTTTAATGTCCGCAGGTGATATTTTACGGTTCGCTTCAATTTATTTTTCTCGGAATGGACAGTGATGCATTTGTAATCGATAATCGCACTTGCATGCTGCAGAATGTTGTTCGGTCTTCAAATATAGCTTGAAGATTGCAAATCTCACATTTTATTATAACCAAATAAAAGTTTTTATGAACGTTTGCTATGAAATACATAGCTAATGCGAAATTACCTCATAACATAACATTACAAATTTCAAAATGGTGGAGACAACTTGTTATGCGCGAATGTTTCCTGCTATACTAAGGTATAAGAAAGAAACAGGAAACAAATTTGAAGTTCTCCGCATTGGGATGTAGATAAACAAACAAACAGGAATCACAGTCATATACTTTAATACATCAATTCGTTTATGGCAAAACACTCGTATCTATTTATAAATGAAACAGCGTCAAGAGAAACTTCATTATCTTGCTGTCATTCGATTGCCTAGACTAGACTTGAAATGCCTGAGGCTAAGCGGACTCAAGTGATTGAAATCCTAAAACAGATTTTCTACCTATAGAAAATCTATTTTAAGATATAGAATCAGTAGTAAATACATAGTTCAATGCTACGAGTAGTAGTTCATTATAACTTGCAGAACAAATGAATAAAAAGAATGTTAGGTATCTAGGTCCAAATTTGTACTCGGTTTGGTTGGTGGTAGACTTCTATCAAGTCTGCCTGGCTACCACCATCGTATCAAAATCTGTCGCCATAATTATAATGTCAATAGCATTATTTTGTTCCGACTAGCCGCTCTGTGGTTGAGGGTTCCAGATGAAGCTGAATTCCATCTTCGGCCCTTATCGAGGATATGATAGCGAGAGGAGTATATGAGAAATTGGTGAAGGATAGAGAGGAGTGGAGACATGTTGACAAGAAGGAAGAATGCCGACATCGCCTAGACTGGGATAAGGGCAGGAAGAAGAAAAACTCGCAGAGTAAATCAATACACAAAGAAAAAAATTGTGTAATCGCACCGTGTAATAATGTTTCCAACGTAATTAGTCCAAATTACTACACACACGATAATTATGGACGTAAATGAAGCCAGGCCACGAGGTAACCATTAGGGGTTCCAATAAATAAATCCAACTTACAAGGAGCTTACATACATACGAGTGATTCGCCTTACGAACAGCGGCTTTCGTCGGAATGCCATTCAATTTATTCCACGATGCAAATGCATTGCAGTGAATGCGGGAGAAATATTGCTCAGTCTTGCGGCCATTTTAGCTTTCGTGTCGCTTTTGCGTGCTGTGCTTGCCAGATTCTGATGGACGGGTGGAAAGGTGTCGGGGATCGCGGGAGCATTGCTGAATGGCTTGCACGCGAGCTTGGAATGTTTTTCCTATTCAGTAAGATTAACCGAAATTTAGCGTTTTTTATTAACGCGAACTTTTTAGGGGTTCCGAAACGGTCAAGCACGTAGACTTTTTGTTGTGCTTGATTAAACAGTTTGATACAATACTATTTATTAAGAGATATGTTTGAACAAGCTGACAACGAATAGTGTCAAAACGGCGCGCCAAACGTCCCATCAAGCAAACATGACTCAATCATATAAAGCGCGTATCTAGCTCATAAATGCTCGACTCAAGCATCAAGCAAGCGTTGTAGAAATGCTTGTAGCTAGCTAAAGTCTTCAGCGCGATCTTCACTGGCCAGAGAATTATATTCATTACAGAATATTATGGTCTGCCTTACTACACGGTGCAGGTTCGAAACAATGATTAATCGGTGTCAATCTAGAACAAAAGCTGTCAAAACACTTTCTAATGAAGCAGTAATTAGATCTGCGCTGTCAGTTGGTCACGACCATACAAGCAGATGTTCGCTCCAAATTACAGTCCGCCGTCGCCAGTGCTGCGGACTGGCGTGTGCAGTGCAAACGGTCAAATAATTGCAGTGCACGTGCTTACAAACACGGGAATGACACATGTTCCCGAATTTGAGACACGCTTGCTATGACAGCGCGTGGTCGGCGCTGGCGATACGGACGTTTTTAATGAACTTGCCGTTTTATATGGGGCCTATACAAGTCGCAAACGATACAGCGTTTCTGTTGAACAATAATATCGTTTTGGTGGTTAAAAAAAGTTTCTAAAAATTATGGTCTTGATGCGGGAATCGAACCCGAGTCTGCTACAATCCGGGCAGGTGCCTAACCGCTCGCCCAACCAAGACACTTTTTCTAACCACCAAAATCTTTGTACTAATTTTTCTTACATATACATAATATTTAAATTAAAATCGAATAATAATGCCATTTTTTGACAAGCCGTTTGGCAAGGGATCTAGCCAAGTGGCAAACGATACATTTGACTACAATGAATAAATGTAAATTTTTGACAACTACTCTTACATTTGACACGACGGTCGCCGTCTCGTTTTCTCAGTAATACGCCAGTTTCATACTTCACCAGCCCTTTAATGTCCCCACTGCTGGGGTACAGACCTATGGTTGGAAGTATATAGCACAAATGGGCCATAACCCACCACGCTGGCTCAGTGGGGATTGATGGGTATCAACGTAGCCGGTGTAAAAGTCCTAACGTTTCTTTAACCCTTCTGAAGCACGGAACGTTGCTCCAAATAATAATGTTCAATCATTTTTTTGTTCACGCATCCAATGACCGGCCTTAGTGAACATTGCTTAGTTTACGCAATCGCAGGCCGAACTCGCTACGCCACTGCGCTATCGAGTTCCTCGCGCCTCCACTAGTGAGCTTTCAGTTTCATACATTTGTATTCTAGATAGATTAGCCACTTATCTAGAAGGGGCAGGACTTAAATGGAAACATGTCTTAAAGCATTAGCAGTGTTAATACAAAAAGTGTTGCGGGCTGTTAATATGATTAAGACCATTGACTAAAAAGGGACAATTCTTATAGCAAAGTTGTTGAGCATAACGTTTGGTTGATTATAGCTGTCACGCGAAAACAAAGGAAATGAACAATTTTGCTTCGAATTGAGTACTCGGATAAGGATGAAGAGGTGATCATTTTTTATCAAAACATAAAGATAACTGTTATTGTAATAAATAACAATAAATTATCTATCTGTTTAAGACTAACCTGTTGTTGTATTGTCTCTTTTACCTGTTATTTTCGAAGGAGCATTATAGAGAAAGCTGATTTTTCATCTCTCGCCAGAAGCTTTCTCTCTCCAAAAACATCAAAGTACCTACGCGATGTAAAGTTCAAGTGGCTCACTACCCTCATTAACTGGAGCACTCTCAAAACATACCTGGGACGAAATCAAACAATAAAGAACCACTCAAGGGGGGCATCCTCGTTAAATGTACAGTTGGACTTTGAGACACAATTAGTATGGACCCTCTCTGTGACACGAGATGCCACTTTACAAATCACAGAAGGCTCTAGAAGAATCAGGATTTACATACAAAAGAAGATGGCGAATCGACGAGATGACGAAGGAGATGGGTAATTGCTAAATGTATTGTCTTGGGCAACTCCTGTGATACTACTAATTGGTTATTCTTATAAAGTATTTTTCTGATTAATGATGTGCCATAAAACCTATTTAATATCGAATCTTTCATGGTTAACTGTTCATTTTTTATAACAACTAAAGCCAATTAAAGTATAGTTGTTAAGGTTCACGCTCCATTATAAATATGAAAGTTAAGTGGTGGCTGAAAAATAGCTAACACGTCTCGTAGCAATCGTGTTAAACAATAAAGTTAATTAAAGTTCCGCATGCCATGCCGTTACCGTAGAAATAAATTTACCAGAAAAATTGGTGTTGAATTAAGACTATAATTGAATGAATTTTTATAAAAAAAATATGGTTACCTTTTTGAATGTTAGATATTAATATTTTTTAATGTTCATTTTGAATGAATGAATGAATGAATGAATGAAATAAAGTTTATTTGGCAAAAAAGAAATTAACAATAATGAACACAAATTTAAATAATAAGCCTTTGGCACGACTATAAACAAGACAACGCTATATTTTTAAATTGTGAAAAAACGGGATTTCATCCGTGACCATGGCGCATGTAACTGTGCCGAAACATCGGAATCATAACAAATACCAGGTACGTGGTATAAATCCCGTTTTTTCACAATTTAAAGATGAAAGTGACCACGTAAGATTAAAACAAACAACGCTATATTTATCCAACGTGAGTATAACAGCGAAGCAAACATAAGCAAGGAAAATAAAAATGGTGGACATGAAGAGACAATTAATAATGGAACCCATTATAATCCTTTGTATGCTCGGGGTAGACGATGACGGAGGCGGTTGCTTGGCAACCGGTGGAAAGCTTGGGATCCGAATCATGATATGAATATTAAAGTGAGGAAAATATCGGTAAAGAGAATTATTACTTGAAGCTTAGCAAGAAAGGACCCCTTGGGAGTTTTTGATATCAATCGACGTAGCTGTGACGCAGGTACTTGAGCTGTAATTAAAACGACCTCGTTTTGTTTTGACGTTTTAGGGTGTTCTCAAAAATAAGGAATACCGAGAGCTGGCCAAAATGAGCTCATTATTTCCGTTTTAAATTGTTCAAATACAAATATAATGATATTAGCTGTACATATAACGAAAGAAAATAACACACTGCACTGACCTGAAATGAAATAGAACATTTTAAATTATATTTTCTGTAAAAATAAATAGAATTTTGATCTATTCTATAATAGCTCATATACATTGCAAGCATAGCAAAACAAAATAAAAAGCTTATAAGAATAATCTGCAAATATAAATAAATAAATATTTTTACACTCACTCCTATTATCTAGCCCAAAGTAAGTAGCATAAGCACTTGTGTTATGGATACTAGATGACATGACATATTTTTAATATAATTATGTATATAAATGTTGAAAATATACTACATAAACATATGTTTATGTAGTATATTTTCAACATTTATGATTTATGTTTGTTCCCGAGTCATGGTTGTGTATATACACAACCATGACTCGGGAACAAACATTTGTGGTCATCACAAAGTTTGCCCCTACCAGGATTCGAACCCGGGACCTCTTGGCCAATACCCAGCAATCTGAGCATTCGACCAAGACGGCCGTCATATACCACAAAGAAAGGGCCGTGTGGTGACGGCAGAGTAGAATACAATTGTCACCACCCCAAATCTCTCCCATGGGTGTCGTACAAGGGTGCTAGTTCACCTCTGCCTACCCCTTCGGGGATATAGGAGTGATTTATGTATGTATGTATGTATACCACAAAGAACACTATTGCTGCGTTTTCTGAAAAGCTCAAAATCACTGCACATTTTCCTGTACAGAACTTTTAGATCATGTAGAGTAGTCCAATGGATTGCTCAATTGACGTCAATTACTATAGAGGAGAGAATGGAAAAATGAAAATATTGAAATCATGAGAGTATCTCTTAGGGTAGTTTGTTTACGATTGCGCGCCTTACGCCATTGGCTTAAGGTTCGTTTTGAAATGCGGGCATGCATGATTTACTCAATAGTGATGTGGTGTGTTTATGATTTTCGTATCGATGAAGTTTGTAGCTAAATACAAAAACAAAAATAAATGAAAAAAAATAAAGTGTAAAATTATAATTACGCTTGAAAGTAATGATATAGCGCTATTATTTTTTATATGTCTAATAAGATTACTGTGAATTCAAGTTCGTTTATGCTTCACCTTTTTAACGTAAGTTGAGGCACTCAGAAGCATATAGAAACTAAGTTGAAAATTCTATATCACGAAATCTTCTCTCGAAACTTTGTATGGTAGGTACTGCTCACGGAAAAATAAGGATAACAAAGCTAGCTCCTTTTAAAACGTTAACGCTTGGTAATACCTACGTAACACCTATTCAGTGTCCGTGTACAATAAATCGCATGTTGGTATATAAAGAGGATTTTCGCTAATAAACTTTAGTTAATTTAAAATGAGAATTTGTTGCCCAACTAAAATTACAATATTGTTACGTGCAGGCGTGCCGTTAACTGAAAGATTGAACATCATTTTTGCATGTTGTAACAAATACTTTGTTTTGTATGCAGTTTGTTAATGAGGCAGAACATTATGATTTGCGGGGTTGCTTGATAATTTAATACAATATCTAATTGTATAGTGAAATTGCTGCCTTTATGCTGTTTTCAATGATAAGTGGTGTCTTAAGTTTATTATTTTGATTTTTAATTGAACATTATGTAAATGCCAGGAAAAAATATTACGAAGAAAAATACGTCAGAAAAATTTCAACCACAAAGTTTCTATGTTCTTGTTGAGCAATTTTTTTTGGGATATTATTTTCTTGTAGGTAAGCATCGACACACCCCAACACTATAAAGCGAAGTGGTTCCATTGAAATATTCATGTTTCGCCTTTTACACGTCTCTTTGTGTCCGGATTTCACACCGTCACGACTGTTCTTCTTTTGGTCTTTATCGTCAATTTTGCATAAAACGACTCAGAATATGGGTTTGTATGAAAATGTTTCTATTCTTGAAAGAAAACGAAAATTAACCTTTACAATACCTTTTATTGGAACTTCCTATGATCTATGATAGAGTATTTCCTAAATTTAGTAACTTTCATAAGTTTTAATTTGAGATGTGGTATCTTAAATTAAAATTTATTTAATTTGAGATACCACATCTCACAAATTTATTTTATTTATAAGTATTTTGTAATTAATGTACAGTCAACAGCACGTTACGCTGCCACAAAATGTAATTTTTTTTTTCAATCGACCTTGTACGTTACTACCAACAAGATAAGGTTGATGATTGATTGAATAAAATTAAAAGTTTTGGGTAGCCTGGAGTGCTTGATCGTTATTTCATCAATTTAATTTTAAGGGACCTACAGTCAGTGAATTTTTTATCATATTATGTAACGGTCCTAAAATGTTAGTCGCCGAAACTCACGCTGATTGCACAAGCCATTGCCACGAATAAATAATCGATTTAGAAGCCAGTGTACTGACATTTTTCATCAAAATGTTATGTTTTCTGTTCCAGGTAAATATCGCTGTCATAAAGGGTTGCGTTTGTGATTGATCAAAATATTGGTGAGTCCCTAGCTGTATCACTATATTCAGACTAAATTTTAAACAGGAATAATGAATTTAGTTGTAGAAACACAATCGGAACAATGTGAGACTAATTAGTTTATTATGTAATTTTTCTCGTACAGAACACCGTATCTAACGGTAACACAGTCTTAAGTACTACTAACAAAACATGTTACAACTACATTATAATGTAGTACATAAGTGTGGTAAGCAAATAAATGTTTAATTTGATTTAATTTAAAAAGAAATAGAATCGCATCGAATTACTCTGAGACCTTACTTTTGCCTAGATGAGTATCTACTCTCTCGGATCCAGGCAGTGAGCCCAACACATTTGAGCGGATACCAACGCAAACAAACTTAAACAAAAGAATACAAGTTGGCATAGTTCCCTGGAAGCATGATGGTAAACTTTAAATTGGTCTTCACTCGAAACAGAGGGAAGTTTCACTCGTCAAACAAGAATATAATCCGTCTTTCGTTGTGGGAGTGTATCTTTGAGAAACAAGGTTCTTACTTTGATAGTCACCGCAATTTTACATGTTAAACATTTTGGAAATTGTTGTATGTGACGCCGTGTGGTGACGGCAGAGCAGAATACTTTTGTCACCATCCTTACCTCTCCCGTGGGAATCGTACAAGGTCACTAACTGCCGCACTCAGAGACGTCAAATAACGTTAATGAGTTCTTAACGTCAAAAAATGACAATTCAAAACTAGTCGCTATGCTTGTCAGGTCTATAGTCTAGATTTGAATGAAAATTTTTGACCTTCAAAGTCAAAGTCAAAGTCAAAATTCATTGGTTCATATCTGGTATGATTACAATACACGTATGAATAGTCAAGACGCTAGATACCGAAAACCCGTGTGTCCAAGAAAAAATAGGGGAGTGCGCAGCATGCCTCAGTCTGTAATGATATGTCTCCTAAACCCGCCCACGCCCCGATCCGCAACGAAGCGCCGACCCTAACGCGTTCAATACCAAGATGATACTAAACGCACCAGAGCCCAACGCTCCGCAAGCAGAACGGCACGCAAGAGAAACCCACCATTGTCAACGAGTTATGACATTGCAGGTACATTGTAAATTATGCACCTAATACAATTCCACAACTCGCCAATCACATAAGCTGAAACATGCCGCGCACTACCCATCCACCCCCCAACCCCCTTAAATACTCATTAAAGTTAATTGACGTCTCTGAGTGCGGCAGTTAGAAGTATAATATAATAAGGTATGGGCAGCAGCGTTCCTGGTGCATGATCTAGCAATTTACTACGATTAAAGATCCCAATGGATGGCAATATGCTCGCCCCCTTTAACATTGGACGTGAAACAGCCTTGCGAAATGTGGATGTTGATTATGATGTATGTTGTACGTGATTGGTATCACTGAAGTCAACATTTGGCTCGGATGCCGTCTATTAAAAGTTGAAATGAACTTTAATCCATTGAACGATTTCATATACATAGATTCAAAAATCAATGCTCAAGGACCACAGATTATCTCTTCTTCACGTTCCTTATGCACTTAATGTACACCAGTATAGGATTATATAACGTTTAATAAACAATTAAACCTTTTCTTATTACGCTCATAAATCACTCCGAACATGTTCCGCCCTGCACCGCAGAGGTCTTCATCACATTATACAGTACGCAGCTCACGTTGCGTGCTTTCGTTTTCTTTCACTTTGAAAAGTATTATTGTTGAGAATGTTGTGAACGTGCACAGGAAACAAAGTCATTGATGTCGATAAATTTATTAATGTATGCGTCGATAGATGCTTTGGAAGTGACACATCACTATTCCTGTTGTTGGCAATTTAGTTCGAATATTACTACCTAAATCAATATGAAATTGAAAAACAATGATGATACATTACTTGAGCACAATGGATAGGAATGTTGTCATCCCAATCACTCTCTCACACTCTCTTCGTTCATTGGTCTCTCGACATATTCTTTCCTTTCCGTCACTTTTCTATACATTCATTCATGCATCTTTCCGGTGTGACGGATGATTGAATCAAAAGGGAGTGGATGGCTTGATGACGTCTGACCGATATGATTAGAAGAGCAAACATACTGCGCCGATCTCAGATAGACTGGGAACAGGGTAGGAAGAAGAAGATGAGATGAATAAGATAGTGTTAATACCCAACAATCCACACAGGGCCATCTTCGTGGGTTATGGCCCAATCTCCCTGCATTCTTTCCCTATTTAGAGATAGGGGTGGCGACAACTGTATTCTGCTCTGCCATTACCATGCGGCATGCAAATAACGTCATCAATGAAAAAGGCATATACTTTGTTCAGACCTATACCGACGCAGTGGTTGTGTAACTCGTCTGCACACATCGTTCAATATCAGCAGGAGGTCCATAAAAATTTGTCAACGTAATTAAATCCTTCCCGGGCCTGTATAACAACCGTACACAAACAAATATACAGGTGCAGAAGGTCATCTCCAAACCTGCGGCTAACATAACTTTCTGTTGCGCATTCGTTTATTCTGCAATATTTATTCATATTTTAGTTATTAGATATTGATGAGATTGGATGAAGCGAAAGAAGTATGTAAGGATCGTAGCAAGTGGAAAGAAGTGATCTCTGCCTACCCCTGTGGGAGAAAGGCGTGACATATGTATTTATGTATGTAGGTAGGTATGTAATTGCTATCAATCTGTTAATTATTAATATTGGGAGGGGCAGTTGATAATTTTGAGAGTCGGTTTTTAATGATTCATTGCAAACTTTACAGCTCTAAACTACAAACATGTTATTATGATTGCGCAAATGGATAACCAATCACTATGTCTGTATCTTCTTAGCTAAATGTACGTTATTTTAATTCGTACCATTCCCACTTTCTTACCATTATATCAAAAAGTACTTTTTAGGATTAGCTTTGGCTTCTTCTTCTAGTTTAGAGCGGTTTCGCACAACGTCCGATGCGAATTCGAAACGAACCCATGAAAATATTGGTCTATTAAAACTCGGACCGAATTCGAATATTGCATATGCACTACTGGAATGGAGATTCTAGAATGACGGGAAGAAGTCAGATGACAGAGACTTTTACTCCCTGCCCTGTTCCCAGTCTATCTGGGGTCGGCCCTGTATGTTTCCTCTTCCATTCATATCGGTCAAATGTCATCAAGCCTTCCACTGCCTTTTGATTCATTTCATCCTTCACATCGTAAAGGTGCTAGTGATGAATGATGAATGAATGTATAGAAAAGAGACGGAAAGGACCATGTCGAGAGACCGATTAATGGAGAGAGTGATTGGAATGATAACAATCAAATCCACACTGCTCAAGGTTTTGGCTTAGGTTTTACAGCCGGCCGCCTGCCTGACACTAACCCTCTTTGGGTATGCTCTTTTGGTATCTTTGGTGGTTTGCCCTCCACCATTCGGGCGCCTCAAGGTGGTTATTGGTCTACACCGGGAGACTTTTACGACACCCATGGGATGAGTCGGGCATTCTACGTTGTTTGTTTGCTCCCAGACAAGCATAGAAGTTCCGAGCAGGGTTCTACGGAGCCAGCCATCTGCTTTACCTATTTAGTGTGGCACAGTCAGTGCACAGGCTCCCCGGGGGGCGAATGCCGCGAACGCGAACTCATCGTCCGCCGACCAACTTAGTTTTACGACTGTGTACCGTCGTAAAGAGACACGTCGATAGTGTAGTTAGTTAGTTACTGATGCATAATGTTGTGTGTGCTTGTGTTTTGTGAGCTCCGTGTAGTATCGACGGGTGAGATTGGTGTAACGATTTATGTGTTCTGGTACTATGAAAATTGCATAAATACATAAATATAAACGCCTTTCTCTCCTGAGAGGTGGGCAATGGCGTTTCGTCAACTTATTCCCAGTCCCATGTAAAAGGGGGCGAGCCTATTGCCATTCACAGGGAACTTCAATAATGGAACTTTAATTTTATGAAAATGACGTACATACATAAACACGCTTAAGGAGTAGGTAGAGCTGAATTAACACCCACGTTTCGCTAATCAAGTTATGAAAATTAGGTTAGTAGATTTGACAAAACTTAAGGTACCTACTAGTGGCATAACAAATATTCGTATTATGTATAATTTTGACAATCAAAAAATTTGGCAATGGTAGGTACCCAATCTCATTTTTTGAAAATTTACTTTCCAAAAATTATATTCGTCGTCAAAGGAAACTGACACTTGGATACATTTTCCAAAGCCAACTTTCCCACAGAGTATGTCCTCCGCTACTTTTGGCGCCGGCTAAACTCGTGCGCCCCTAACAGCTCTGGCCAACAAAAAGGCCAAAGCGACCTCTCCGCAGCCGGCCGGCCAATGATTAATTTATGGAATTTCACGTGTGTCAGTGGAAAAAAGCAGCGTAATAGAATTGACGCCACACGCCGCCCTATATTTCACCGCGGCGTATTGTGTCCCAATGGGAATTCAATTACGGTCAGAATTACGATCGGGCGCGGTGCGGTTTAAAATATAGCCGGTTTAAACAATACGGGGATCCAGGTTCCAATAGTATCTGTTCGCGATGGAGAGCCGTTAAGTTTCTGTGTGGACGCGGATTCGATTGGTCGACAGGTATAATTATTTTCTGTTGCTTATTTTTCTTCTGTCTTAATTTAATGTCCACTTCATGTTTGAAGCTGGTATTGTTTTTTAGGATAATAAGCCATAAAGTAATTAATAATTAAGGTCAACGCTCATTAGAGCCACCAGGTACCAGCGGGCCTACCGCCTAACTCAATTGCTGAAGCAAAAGCTATAGTTTATGACGTCATGCTGTCACTATCAGCAATAGCTTTTGAACTTGTCACTATCAGCTTTTGATTTTGTATGAATTTGGCAGAAAATCCGTACCGCCTAAAAATTCAAGATGACTGCTAGCTAAATTGATAGCTGTCAATACTGCAGCCCCCGTTGCACGGGACGTGGACACATATCTTTCAGGGGAAAGAAAATCTTTTCCTCTCGCTCTAACTCCCACTAAATCCCGAGAGAAAACACTGTCAAGTCGTGTAGAGAGATTTTGTCCACATCCCGTGCTAGGCCTACTGCTCCGTTGACGGACGCATACGTCCGTCAACTGTCAATACTCTGCCTCGCACTTTCCTTTGTACCGCTAGCAGCTACGTATATAAATAATATTTAGCTGTTTTAATTAGGTATTAGTGAAATTTTTAATCCCATTGAAAATATATGGGCAATGATAGTGACCATGCAATAAAATAAGAAAAAGCATTTGATTTTGAAGTTTTACGGAGCGCTACATCATCGCACAGGCTCTAATGTGTCATCAGATGAGAGTGAAGATGAAGATAGTGAAGATTCAATGACCGAAGTAGAAGAGTTATATTTTTTTTAATGAGTTATCGACATACATAGTGTTTTACCAGACTGCGGTGAAGCCGGAGGATGGTTTAGTGTTCGATTTGTGTGTATGTCCGTTCCTATATACTTTCGTAACTACTCAATAACTTGCTTTCTAATAAAATATATTTATTATTTACTTTTAAAATATTAAATTATATTATTATTTATCACTAACCCTACTTTTGCGATCACTCACACAAATGCAAAGGTCATCTTATGCCAAAAGAATTATATCGTTCATTCACGTTAGCAGTTTTTGTTATACTCTGTGCTTATTGCTGATACAATTGCATGCATTGCTATAGAGTTATCATCAGCAATCGAGTTAGGCGGTAGGACCACAGACCCGCAACGCATCGTCGTTCACTCGTTGTGGTTCACGGGTCTAGTGAGCTGTGACCTTTAGGTTCATTAATTGGAAACGTCAAACAACATGATAAGGTCCATAACCGGAAGAAAGTGTCAAAACAAGTGACACTTGTTACATATTAAATTAGGATACTTTACTTTTTAAATTAATTCGCAACAAGGTACAGTCAACAACAAAGAAAGATACGTAAAAAATTAGAATGCACAGTGAGAAAATTAGAATTTGTGAGCAATTGTTACCAGCCCTTATCTCTATTTTAGTGTAGCGCAAGGCGACTAGGGTAAGTTATAGGCATGATAAGAAATGGGCAATGGCGTTCTTGGACCACCTAGTGATACTGCGATCACTGTTTACGGTAGATGGCAATAGGCTCACCCCCTATTATACGGGTCCCGGCATAGCTGGCGAATTTGGAGTGTGTATCACCTCTGCTCAACATAGGTGGGCCATGGATGAGTTTGGAAGACCTAGCATTATAGACTGAGGCATATTGTGTTTCCTATCCTGCCTTAGACAAAATGGTTTCGGTGTATGATTTTTATTTTATTTTATTTTATATATTTTACGGAAAACTTACAGCTATCTTAAATATTGATAGGTAGGTATTAAGTAGAGAAACTGAAGGCCATTTACAAGTTTCCACATATAGATAACTATACATAGTTAACAAATCACACTTAAAGAGAGAAAATAAGAAACATTTTTAGATATGGCAAATAAATACACTGTTTAAGAAAGTTTAAGAAAAAAACTGTCTGCAAGTAGTTTTTTAAGTTGGGAGGTTGAAGTATAAAATAAATCATGATGTCTAACATCCTTACGAATAGTCAGAATGTTGGCGAAACGCGGGTGTTAGACATTGATATATGTATAATACCACAATCACATAATTTCGATGTGATTACCTTCAGAGAAGCGTGATTTAAGTAGGTAAGTATTAATTAAAATAGGCAAAGAAGCAAATTTCCAGAAGCCATAGACTGAAGAAGGCTGATTAGAAAAGTGATATAATATAGCCGTGTGGTGACGGCAGAGTGGAATACAATTGTCACCACCCTAAATCTCTCCCGTGGGTGTCGTACAAGGCGAATAAGGATAAATCAGTGATGAGGAATGGGCAGCAGCGTTCCTCTTATACCACCTAGCAATGTACCTACTGCAACTTTTGTGCCCGATAAATGGCAATAGGCTCGCCACCTATATTACATGGGACCTAACATAATTGGCAAAACGCGGGTGCTAGTTCACCTCTGCCTACCCCTTCGGGGATATAGGCGTGATTTATGTATGTATGTATGTATATAATATTTAAAATACATACTTACAATTACTAGATCCATTTCACTATTTATTCAACTAAGTGGCTTTGAACTTTTGAAGATTACTAAGCTCTTTTCTCTCTAATTCAATCTATCAAATTGTAGCTTTACTTGTGTATTTTGATGCTAAGCAATTTTGTAATTGATCAGATGTTTGTTTAAAAGTAGGTTTGGATGTTTCTGTGTTATTTGGTCATCAATCAAATAATGCGGGTTTACCGTCTACTAAAGCCTTACAATGTTATAGATGATATTGATGATTTATGTTACAATTCGGAAGAAACGCAGAATTATCCGTGAAAAGGGAATACCATTATCTGAGCTGGGTAGGTACGTGCTCGCAGTGACTGTTGACTGTTACTTTTTAAATATTCTGAGTGTCACCTATTATTTATTACATGGGACATAACCTTATTGGCGAATCGTGGGTGTTGATTATTCACCTCGTTCAAGTAGATATAGGTGTAATTTATTGTTAGAAGTCACACTTTTCACTGATCAACCATTTTAGGTTAGGTATGTATTCTACCCCTTCGGGGATAAATAGGATCATCTGTGAAGAGCATAACCACTGCATCTAATAAGTTATTCGGTTGAACTTTCGGAATATACATACATACATAAATCAGGCCTATATCCCCAAAGTGGTAGCAGAGGTGAACTAGCACCCACGTTTCGCCAATTATGTTAGGTCCCATGTAATAGGTGGCGAGCCTATTGCCATTTATCGGGCACAAAAGTCGCAGTACATTGCTATTGCTAGGTGGTACAAGAGGAACTCTGCTGCCCATTCCTCATCACGATTTATCCTTAGTCGCCTTGTACGACACCCACGGGAAAGTTTTGGGGTGGTGACAATGTATTCTACTCTGCCGTTACCACACGGCTTTCGGAATATACATACATACATACATACATAAATCACGCCTATATCCCCGAAGAGGTAGGCAGAGGTAAACCAGCACCCGCGTTTCACCAATTATGTCAAGTCCCATGTAATAGGTGGCGAGCCTATTGCCATTTATCGGGCACAAAAGCCACAGTAAATTGCTAATTTACTGCGGCTTTTGTGCTTAAAACCGCTTACGAGTATAAGAGGAACGCTGCTGCCCATTCCTCAGCACTGATTTATCCTTAGTCGCCTTGTACGACACCCACGGGAGAGATTTGGGATGGTGACAATTGTATTCTACTCTGCCGTCACCACACGGCGTTTCGGAATATAGCCATGACATAAGAGCTACCAGACCACCATAGTTAATTATTATCTATTCTCTCTGTGTTCTTCTATGAAATTAAGTGCCTCAGCAGAGGGACACCAAAGAGTTAACTTTAATGAACATTTTACTCAATAGCAATTACTAGAATAGTAATTCGACACCAACTCCTTCGAAACTCATCAATAAGCAAACCGAGAAGATCATTAGCACAAGACGAAAACATTTCTCGCACATTTCACACTGAATAACTGATCGGTGCTAGTTTTTTTCCGCTGGCAACGTTGCTGGCGACACGTTCCTTGTCCATCACGATTTCATCTGCGTTGGCGCGACGCCAGGAATCTAAAGTCGGAGTGTCATTGCCGATGGCTGTGAAAAAAAAGAAAAAGAGAAAAAAGAGAGACTCGTCGAAGTTGCAACTGGCTGGTGGACAACCGAATTGATGGAGATCGGAGTGCTTGTTTGGACCCCGTATTACGTAAGCCGATTTCTGTTGCTTTTGGTCTATCCGTCACTCTCACACTTTGCTATTATTCTCAATGAGTGAGAGAGATGGGGGCTTACAAAATACGGGGGCCGGGGTGTGAACGCTAACACAATTTGGATGACAGAGAATGTTCGGAAGCGAAGCGTAATGGATATAACTGTGGTGTTCCATACAGCACTTGGGTGTTCGCCAATTTTCATCACTTCCAAGAGTCTTTTAAAGTACAAAATCAATGTTTATCTATAATGACTAAAGATAAACATTTAACTATCATATTGTGTTTCTTTGTCCTTCAAATAGTTTCCATGCTGTTGGAAGCTATTTGACTGACTACTGACTACTCGCTATTCTTGCCGGGTCTATGGTCTAGATTTGAATGAAAATTTTTGACATTAAATACTCATTAAAGTTAATTGACGTCCCTGAGTGTGACAGTAAGGGCTACTTGAGCTAAGTGATAGTAGCGTGAATATTCCCAATAAATTGTCAAAAACCTTGTAACATTTCCTCATTCGAATTTATCATCATACATACAATTTATCTGATGTCACTCAGTGTGCAAATCATTTCTGAAACATCGATGCATGAACATGAAAATGTGAAACGGGCGTGCTATCATTATGAGCATTCGCATAATGAGACCATCAAAGGCTGATGGCCAACAGCCGAATGCGATCAAAGCCTTGCTCTAAAAATAATATAAAACAGAAAGCTCATGTAAGGTCAAAATGTGGGCATTTGTTTTAATGTCAATGTTATTCTAAGTCCAAAATAAAATCACTGAAAGCTTTTACTATAGAACCTTTCACTAACTTGTTTACCTCTTTTGCGAATCCGAAGCAATCTATTAGTCTCAACATAGTACTCCAAGCAATCGATATACAATGGATTCGCATTATAAATATGTAACATCCGACAGCATCGCTCTCCCAACATTATAATAATATAGCTTTCATAAAAGGATTCCTAGCTAAAGAGGGCGCAGTTAAGGCAGCGCTGCAATTTTGATCCATGCAAAATGAAATTAATGAAAATTCCTCGCATTTAAGCAGAGAAAAATATTACAGTATATATTTTTTTAGGATTTACTACGATCGTCAAGAAAAAAGGGAGCATAAGGCGCACTTGATAAAAGATGAATTTATTTATGTAGATATTAAGAATACATCACTTATCAAAGAAAATTAATATTCCCGCATCAAGGCTTTAATAATTGTTCGAACTCTTTCTACAGTTTTCTTTTTTCAAATAGAAATTAAAAATAATACATCACATACGTTCAGAAGTCTCATGGTTGGAATGGACTATCCGAACAGCCTGCAATTGCGTATTATTTTTTTTAATAATTTCGATCTATATGGACATTTCGAAAATTGATTTTATAATTTTGATTTTATTTTATGACTAAGTTAGCATAGGTAGTGTTCAGGGTGTGGGTTATTTCTGTTTCATACTGTATAATATGACAGGCCTCTACCCCAACAGTGAAAACATAAGACACAAGGCTAATTATAACAAAAAGAATTGTGGCAAAATGCCACAAGAAAACAATTACCTCCATTCTTCTACATTGTCCACCTGTATCAGCTAACGCCATGACGCGCATTGAGAATACGTATTTCGTCGCATTGTATCGCAGGAAATAGCGATGAGAAAAAAAACCATGAGTGATGGTGTGTCGCTCGGGGTGCGGAGTGACGCAATAAAGAGTCCCGATCAATATTGTCTACACGATTTGTGTATCGGTGATGTCATGTGTACGTGTTAACTCATAATGTAATAGGGATGGTGGCTGCGATTTTTACAAAATGAAGTTTCATCATGGATCATCGTCATAATAACCGGTCTTTTATTGTCTGCTGGGGTACAACATTTCTCTGTGGATGAAAGAATATAGGGAGACTGGGTCATAATAACCCAAAGTGACCCAGCCTCCCTATATTGCTGGCCTAGTACGGATGTGTGGGTATTAGAAACCGGGACTAACTGCATAACTTGTCTTCTGAAGTACGGAGAAACTAAAACAATCTCTAAAAAATCTACTTGATATCACACTAGGTACTTAATATCTAACATATCTCGTATCACAGTGTTTGTTATTGAACTGCTCCAAACCGACTTGACTAATTTTCATGATTATTTTTAGGTATATTCTTTGAAAATCAATGTTACTGGATCAGTTAGTAATACTATAAGAACCTTAATAACCGATGCCTACAGCGCTTATTGATCGGCAGTAATTTTCAACATTTCCCAGTGTTTTTCGAAGCTAATATTTGTCAATGCTTTACACTATTGTTGTAAATGAAAATACGCTTACAATAGATAACAATTCGTTACAAAACCACAATTGAAATTTCAAACCGCGCTGCGCCAAAGAATTTCCAACCTCATTTTGAAATCAATCTCAATCAGAAATGGAATGACTGAGCAAAAAGTGTCATTACGAAAATGTTAATTAAAATTTGCGTGTCCGATACATTAACCGGTGTGGAGCCGACTGCGTTCATTTTAATTATGTTCACTTTAACATTAAGTCATTATCATCGCCATCATCACCAACCCTTTAATGTCGCCACTGCTGGGGCACTATGGATGGAAAAATATAGGGAGAATGGGCCCTAACCCACCACGCTAGCTACGCCAAGTTGGTGGGTAATAACGTCTGCAAATGCAAGAACTCGAGATACAAAATTTTTGGTCACCCATTCAATGACCGACCTTAGCGAACATTCCTTAGTTTACGGAATCGTAATCGCGCTAGCGAGCTCCTAAGTCATACTTTACCCTAAATTTCAGCTTCACGTGACGTCAGCGCTGCAATTGCGCTGTCACAGCCGAAGACAGGCCCGCTTTGTAATTCGTTGGTCAGAGGTTTGAGCATGGCAAAACATTGTGCTGGCTGGCTGGTAACTGGGTCAATTGGTTAATGGAGAATTAATTGGCGGTTCCGGTGGATCACAGTATCAAAGCGAAAATTTTAGAGTGAAATTTGATACATTTTTCGGTTACCTGTAACTACAGAACCCCCTCTCTTTCAGTGATACCTATCGTGTGGGTTTAGTGACGCTACGTCAACAGGTGGATCACGCGATGTCACTTGATGCCCACGCAATATTTATTGCGAGGCAATGTCCACCCGTGTGCCACAAGAGGTCGACCAGTGGACAACAAGATCTTGAATGTATACTATTGGAAATATATAATACAACCAGTAAAAGAAATAACACACACCCTATACACTACTCATGTTAATTTAGTCATAATTAAAATATTATAGTGAAGTCGAAAATTAAAAATTAAAAAAATATTTTTTAAATTTTCCATATTTTGCTTTGCTGACCGAAAAATTTGTATAGGCCAAAAAAAACTTTATTGTTTTTTTAATTACACTATAGTATTAATTTATATGACTATATTAGCATGCGTGTGCGTTCTTTCTGTTACATCATGTTGTATACGACTTTGAATGCCGAAAAGTTAATTTCCTCCGTATATACAATCAGTTATCGCAATCAGTTATCGGTCGTCAGTTATCGCTTTCATCATAATTAGATCGCCAGACCAGGCGGGCAATGTTCTGTGTTCGTAAAGTTGTTTAGAGTTCCAAAAACGATCAAGAAACAAAATTTAACTTTCAACTGCTAATTTAAATGTTGATGGCGATAAGTTGTGAGAATCGCCATAAAATAAACCTCTGGCTAAACAATTAATTGATTAGCTTTGAATAAATAAATTGTAATCAGAAAATACCTTGAAAAACTTAAAGGTAAGTAAACAATGTAAAAAACAAAAATAGGTCGGAAAAAGTTTGAAAAATTATTATTTTTTAAAACTTTTTCTGAAAAAGACTTAAAGACTATTATTATTCGGACTATTTTTCTTTATTATTCGTATTATTTTTCTAACAGATTCACAAGATTCTGATTCTAATTATTTCAATTGGCAGCAGCATTCCTCTTATACCACCTAGCAATGTAATGCGATGTACGTGCCCGATATAAAGGTTCGCCTATATATTACATGGGACCTTTTTTTTTTTTTTTGCGGAGAGGTAAACTGCATTTACGCATCATCCCTGCAGTACGGTGCAACTACAGAGGTATGTGGGACTCGGGGTAGAGACGTTCCCCCACTACACCACTAAACATCCTCTCCGGGCATATCGAGCCAAAGCACACTATGGCAGCCATCCGGGGTCATCCGTTAGGATATGTCACCGGACAGCCACCTGCGCCCGCCCTTTCGGGCTCCTTCTGTGCACCGTTTCCCCTAGTCCAATGTCCAACAACAGCGTACTGCGCCGGACAAAGGACCCGCCCGTCCTGACCAAGTTTCCTCTGAAGAGGAATCTTTCCAATACAGGCCCCCATACGACGGGAACCGGCGCTCTTCCAGCCCCAGAGGGAGCTAGAGGGCGCAGGCTCCCCCACCCTACCTGCACTGCCGGACAAGCGCCCCGACGCAGTCACACCTAACGCCGCCGGACAGATGCCCCGACGCGGCCCTCCTAGAATCCACCGGACAAAAGCCCCGACGTGGTCCCACCCCCCGGTCGCCGGATAAACGCCCCGATACGACCGCTACGTCCTGCCGTCTCCTCCAGTGGCGATCGCGATCCCCCGGCGGGCGATGCATCGGACCTGCCCAAGACACTGTGCGGCACTGGGCGGTGGACATACCCATCGTGTGGTGTGCCTCCACATAGGGCTCTGTCACTCACTGCTCAGACAGCTCCCAGCACAAGTCCGCACACTCCACCCGCCGACGAGCCGCGCCCGCCACTGGAGAAAACTGCCGACCGCCGGACAAACGCCCCGACGCGGCCAACACCTATCGGCCGCCGGGCAGACGCCCCGACGCAGCCCTCCACCTGGTGACCGCCGGGCAAGTGCCCCGACGCGGCCCCACACACGTCTCCAACAGTGGTGTCAAAAGGGGCCCGGATGAAACTCAGCGCTAAATTTAAGGCTATGGTCTACGCTTTGGCCCCCTACCAAAGGCGAACCATCCGGAAGACGCCGCAAACACCACGTCTTAGGTGGTGAGCCGACGCCAACGTGTAGGCACCAGGCTCTCGCATCGACCAGCCAGCGCTGCCTCTTCCGGCACCACCATTGGAGACCACCTTTGACCCGAAGGTCCCTCCCCCGTTCCGAAGTTAGCCGTCTGCCCGGAAAGTCAGTGCCGCTCTGACCCATCGAACAGACGTTGCCCAGGGTGCACCACGTGGAGGTCTCGGAACTTCGCACCCCATATATTACATGGGACCTAGCCTAAGTGGTGAAATGATTTATGTGATTTATGGATGGTGGATCTAATGCAGCAACGTGAAAAGTACACGCGATTCTGCCTGTACCCCCCCCCCCCCCCTATTTCCACGTAGGACACACGAACATCTATATGCCACCGAATATTCTTTGGCTGTCTAGTTTACGGCTTTTATGTATTCGTTTCAGTAGCACATGAATATTTTGGCCTCCACAAATCGCTGGCCCCCATTCCAGGCCAACTTTATTACTTCGACACAAGCAAGCTTTTTGTTTTCACACAAAACGAAACTGGAATACAATTTTGTCCTTTACTCCGTTTTAATGAACCAAGTTGTTGCAATTGTTGGTTGAGAAAGTTTAGTAGGCTGTAAGCGAAGCCATGTCGTATGTGATCATTGCTTTTTTCGATGAGATAGAAAAACGAGTATATTTTATTATGAATTCTCAAAGTAACACAGTTTGAGAATACGATTAAAAATATTCATCGTATCTGCAAATTCACCATAAATCTTGAGGACTGGGTTGGTCCAATGGTCAGTTCACTAGATGTCGGCCAAGATCCCGGGTTCGAATATAGGTAGGGGCAAATATTTGTGATTTATATTTGTGATATTTAGTTAAACATTTATAAAAAAAAAAACTTTTACATTACCTAGTAAATAATTTTGAGTTTTACAGTGACATTTGTGACCGAGCTTAATTAAACTTTAAATAAAACCCAGCATAAAAAATGGTTGCCTCTTCCAAACACGAATCGACCGCCTAAACGTATTTTCTCTCTTCACTCGAATTGGATTCACTTTTCTTGGCGCGTGGACCACCGACCTACTTCCTCGAGATTACATAAGTGACAGTTAAAACAAAAGAACTCGATATTCCACGGGTCAGCTTTCAAAGATGTCGCATTCGTGGATTCAACAAAATTTATGAATTCCACTTAAGGAGAACGCGTTAAATAATCAAACGCCATTCAAATGTCAACTCTAAGTCGTCTCTTTTGAGGCCACTCTTGCACAGAGAGAGTCCTCTATTGTGACGGGGAGCCATTATGCCTCTCGTTAGCATCGCCTCCTCAGGGATTGTTCCCATTTTTCAGGAGACACTTCGATGTTGTCTTTGAAAATTTTATGGACCGGTGATAATTTTTATTTGGCCGCTTAAGATTCATGATTCGAACCGATGCTAGTTTTTGTCAATGTGTTGATTCTATGCTGTAGACAAAGATAAAATGAACGAACATAACTTTATAAGCACCTTTTGATCTACGGAAACGTGAAAAATTTAAATAACTTTAAGTAAATCAGTTTTTTAACTCATAACAATGATAGCTTACAACAAAAACTTTGCACTAGCGGTGCTGTAATAAATGCTAAAAATATTTATATAGGTAATATTAGTAGGTAGTAGTAAAATATGGCCCAGAAGATCTGTGCCCCGGCAGCGGGGACATTAAAGGGATAATGATAATGTTACTATAAATGAAAAACTTTGTTCCATTAATTAATAGACTGTCACCCATAGTACGTGCTAAGCTACAGGGCAATAGCTTAAGCTTAGAGACTTGAGTTAGAGCTTCAAAAACGATCCAGAGCAGGAACAGTGGAAGCAATTTATACCAAAATTGAATTTTCCAATCGCTCCTTCGCAAACTTCCGTGAACTTCGAAGAGATATTCCTGCACGGTGTGTAACTTTGACCATAGCCGTATCTCCGTGGCCCCATCAGTTTTAATCTTGGTAAAAGCAACCGTCCCTGGACCAGCTCAGCCAATGAACGAGCTCCGGCGATGACGCGCGAAATCGATTCTGTCCTGAATTATACGCTAGACAGTTTTTTTTTTAATTTAGTAGGAAAATTGACTGCGGCATAACAAGTGTGGCAGCTCAGAGATGAGATCGTGTTGCTGAGGGGAAACGGCACCAGATTGCTTTTACGGAAGCACCCGTAATTGGTAATGCAATCAGACTAAAAAGAGAACAGAAAATTAAATAGCACTTATTAAAAAACTAACATACATAATATTTTTCGACGAAAGATTTGTAGCATCTGAAATTCGACATTAAATCGAATTACCTTGATACAGTTTTCTTTCCTTCGGGTACCAAAAACATAAATATGTCTTTCTGTTTCCGCCGTTAAGCCGTTGGTCCCGACTGCATCTGCAGTCGTTAATACCCACCAACCCGCACTCGGCCAGCGTGGTGGGTTCTACTAGTCCATCCTCTCCCTATATTCTGCCATAAAAAGGTAAGGCCTCTGCCCCAGCAATGGGGGCATTAAAAGACTTCTTATGATGAATATAGGTGGCGAACTCTGGGTGTAAAATCACTAACCTCATCAGCGATAAAGAGGCATGACTAATGTATGTACTTTCAACACTTCCAAAGCCCCCAATTTCTCCCACCGGCCTGTTTAGAGAAATCGCAACCTTTTTTTTATGGGGTCAAAATGTTACACACATCCCCACCGCTCTGGGACTTAGGCGGTGGGGGGCGTGTGGGACTCCCCGGCGTGTTTAAGGCGCCGGCCCAACCAGGCCACTTACCCCCACCACGTGACTCGGGGCCCCTTTAAATAGTTCCTCGTTACCATGCAGTCCTAACAGGCGCAGTAAAGCTCAAATCACACAACGATCGGCCCATTAGCCGCACGACTCAAAATCACACGGCAGAACTCACCCCATAACCAAATGCGTAGGAATACAACGGAAAAGCGCATCGGCCATTTCGGCGGGGCAAGCAATGGCGGCCGGTCACAATGTAGTTTAATTACCGCGCCGTGTTATTGGCGCCGGCGCCATGCGATTTTTAATTTAGCACAACCTAACTGCCATTTCCGATAATTGCGACGGGTCCTCGGTTTGGTTGTTTTTCGCTCGGTGCGCGCTTATTTGCGCTGTCGAATCTGTAATCATAATTATTTTCATTAACATCACCGTTGAGCTATCCCGACTAATAAGGGACATCAAATTAATAAATATTAAAAAAAGATTATGGTTTATTATTAATAAGGTATGATTACATAAACTCATCGTCAACATGTTTTCTTCTTCCACTCCTTTCGCTATCATATCATTTACACAATCCATTCGTCTCTTCTTTGGTCTTTCTCACCTTTTACATGCCTAACATTCTACTACCAACATAGCTTTCATCTCAAATCGACTTACTCTATTTTGTCTTCTTTTCAGAAACATCTTTATTTGAACCTACATAATCTTCGGAAAACCCGAATTGGTTTAATAAAGAAAACAAAAATGCCTGCCTGACGTGCCGCCGACAGGAAACACTTGAACCGAAATGTGAGAGAGCAGTCAATTTGTCAAACTAGCAGCCGCCATTGTCACTCAAAACGCGGGCACTCGCGAATACGACGCTCCAATTCAAACGGAGCAAACTTCCACAGATGGCGAAGCCCCCCGGGCATATATCTCAAATAACGGCCGTCAAATTGTGTCTTCGTCCTATTAAAAGTTGCCGAGATTATGGACATTAGCTTCGGGGGACCCCAAGTTTTCTATAATGCCTCCGAGGATATTTTTCGGAATATCAGGGTTCGGTGCCTTTGGGTTTCCGCGCGCCACGATCATTTTCAGAGGCGAAAGCTCCCTCTTAACTGTGTGCCTTTTTCTTTTTTGTGTGTTTCACGGCCCTCGTTACTTCGGTGGACATAATTTTAGTCATATTATTATGAACTAATACTATGCAACAAAAATCGTTGTACTCTTTTAGAAACTTTCGTTAGGAACAGTCTTATGTGACTGTATTCTTCTCAGAACATAGCCTCCTGGTAGTTTGCTGATGGCGTAGCTTATGCGTTGAATATTGCAAACCTTTTGACTTTGATACACATTTTCAATATACAACGCATTTATTTGACGATTCATGTGACCTTATAAACCATATTTTCATTTCATTTATTTTATACGCTATTTATGACATTGTAATTATCTTGAGGCACAGAAGTCACAGTAACTGCCGCACTCAGAGACGTCAATTAACTTTAATGAGTATTTAATGTCAAAAATTTTCATTCGAATCTAGACCATAGATCCGACAAGAATAGCGACTAGTTTTGAATTGTAATTTTTTGACGTTAAGTACTCATTAACGTTATTTGACGTCTCTGAGTGCGGCAGTAAGACGTCAAATAACTTTAATAAGTATTTAATGTCAAAAAATTTCATTCAAATCTAGACCATACACCTGGCAAGAATAGCGACTAGTTTTGAATTGTCATTTTTTGAAGTTAAGTACTCATTAACGTTATTTGACGTCTCTGAGTGCGGCAGTTACTGCGATAGCAGTCAAAATTTTCCAAAATTCTCCACTTCAAAGATGTTCGCTGGCCAGAATTTGCTATGCTATTATCATACGTCGTGATCGGCGAAGGTATCCTCAGATGGGAATGAAGACGTCACATATTGCTATATCTTTGCCAACTGACAATACCAGAAGTAAAATTTTATTTAGTACGACGTTCTTTGATGAGGAAGTTTTGGAAGTTACCTACCGAACTATATATAATATGTTAGATAATAAGTACACCGGGCTTCCAATCCAGGTGAGGGTAACATAATTTGGCCGGAAACGAAAAAGTTTCTGCAGTCGAAACAGACACGGGGCACGGAAATGGGATATTATGTTCGTCTTGTGTTTCTCCAACGCGAATTTCAAACTCAAACTCATTTACTGTAATCGCCACGATCATTAATTTTGTGCCGTACACTTCTCACGGTCGGAATATTAACAATGGTTACAATTTTAGAATAGACTAGTGGTCGCCCGCGGCTTCGCTCGCGTTAATGTCAGTTGTTATATAGCCTATAGCCTTCCTCAATAAATGGACTATCCAACACAAAAATAATTTTTCAATTTGAACTAGTAGCCTGTGAGATTAGCGCGTTTAACCAACCAACAAACCAAACAAACATACTCATCAGCATTATAATAATATTTTAAATATGTCTATTTTTATGATACGTAAGCAAACTCCAATAAGATCTTTTGGTTTGATTATTAAAAGCCAAGCCAAAATCAGTCTAAGTTGGCGTAAACATTTAAGTCCTAGCTACCTGTTTAGACTATTAATTTAATTGCTTTTATATTACAACAATAAGCTGCACCATAGTAGCAACAATAACGACTAAAAGTTCCAAAATCTTTTATGGAGCTTTCAGTTTATTATTTTTTAAGTATATAAAGTTCAAGGCCATTAAGCTGAAATGAGAAACATATTTCATCCAACACAATACGAACAGTATTCAACGCCGACCGATAATTCTCAAAATATCACATGTCAAAGACCCAAAAACTCTTAGCGACTATAAAATAGAACCTCTAAAGCGTCCGGCCCCCGGGCGAAAATAAATCTCCACGTAAATAACATTGTTAGCAATATTTATTCCCCAAAATGCTGGAAATGGCCCCTTATACTGGCAACACTTACAGTAGGGTGCATCAGTAATACTGTATATTACGGTAATAGGCAGTGTTGACCACAAATCACCGAATTGGAGAGAGGAAGTTTGCGTGAAAATTCTGTAATTTTGCAGGTAATATTTTTTACTGTGATGCAAAAAAGAGGACCTGTTTTCAAATATGAAAATAAAATTACTTGACGGATTTATAACTAACAATGAAAATGTTATCGTCAGTCTGTTGTCCAGTCAATTCTTCAACCTGATTACAGATCTTAATTGCGTCTTATGGGACATAGTCGCCAAACAGTTTTGTAGTTAACCACTACAAGTTAAGCAAAAGAAAAAAAATAACAGACAGTTGAAAATAATACACAAGTTATATTCATTATTATTTTGTTAATTATAGAACATTAATAAAATTTCCGTGCAATAAAATGCCGTGTGGCGACGGCAGAGTAGAATACAATTGTCACCACCCCAAATCTCTCCCGTGGGTGTCGTACAAGGCGACTAATAAATTAGTGATGAGGAATGGGCAGCAGCGTTCCTCTTATACCACCTAGCAATGTACTGCGACTTTTGAGCCCGATAAATGACAATAGGCTCGCCACGTAGTGCTTGTTCACCTATATATGTATTTACTATAGTATATGTATCTACGTATGTATGTATGTAATAAAATTTCAATATTGCTTCCATGCCCTCATACGGGCCGAAAAATAACTTAGAATGTGCCAACTCATCCCGCAAGGGTGTCGTACATGGTAATTTCCATCACTTTTCTTTACATTTATTCATCACTAGTACTTTTTTAGTGTGATGGATGATATTAATCAAAAGGGACGTATGCCTTGATGACGTCTACCTGATATGAATGGAAGACAAAACATACTGTGCCAAACCTAGAGAATATGGCATGCAGTATTAATACGTCGTATGGTCAGTAAATTATTAGATCAAAGGAAATCAATAAAAGTTATAATTTTAAGAAATTTAAGAAATCTACTTAAGTGTGACTTTGTTTATCATCGAAATCATCATGTCTGCCAAGAGACGCCAACTGTTGGGCGTAGGCCTCTCCAAGTATCTCCAAACCGATCGGGCCTGCGCTGTCCGCATCCAGCGCTTATAAATCTTTGTCCAAACGTCACAGAAAAATATATACCAAGCCTCAAACACAAAACAGAAAAGTTACAGTTACAAGCCTCGAATCCAATAAAAACAATAAATCACATCAATGAATAATAATTATGGGCTAGAAACTGAGTTACGAGTTCCCAACAAATAAAAGGGCTATAGGGCCCATGCAACCCACGACAATAATTTTCACTAAACGCGCTTATGTAACGATAGACAATAAAATAATAGCGTTGAAACTTTCGCGATAAGCTCCTAATGTTCTAGGAGAGACTCGGAGTGGCCATCCCCCTGTCACAGGAATTATGGCCACCCTGGCGCACTTTTTTGTTTGTCCCCGTTTGTCCTGCTTAATGTGTCGTTTTGGACATCCTATTGTCGACGTTTGCCAGTATGGGAATACTAACTGTATCCCGAATTGTGGAATTGCTTGTACAGCATCAAATTTGTGAATTTGTTATTATTGATTTGTGGGCATTATAGTTTGTGTGCTTGTATCCTTCGCTTTTTAATATTATAGCAGAGGTCATAGTAATTGTTTTACAATCATGAATAATAAATTATTATATTTCCGTCCATAATCACTAGCTTTTTAATTTGAATGCCTCTGCCTACCCCTTTGGTGACAAATGTGGGCGTGATAATGCATCATCCTAAAAGCCAATAATGGATGGGTGAGGAAATACAACAAAGGAATATTATTTGACTGACAGTGAAATTCGTAAGAAGTGACCTTGTTGGGATGTAATAAACTGTCGTCTGTGGCGGCTACAAGCATAACTAAATTGTAACTTTTACTACCAATACCCGAAGATCACTGGGACATAAAAAAAGCAATTTTCTGTACCAAATTCACTGTATCAATTACCGGTGACCCACTGGGGTGACCATAACTTGGGCAAAAATAAAAACAGCCCCAACACGGCGGCGTGCTCTTGTTTGTTAGTCCTGATTATCTTTGTTCTGTGAAATGTGTTTTTTATGTTTATTTTATTGTGTTTTCTTAAGTAAAACTGTTCCGTCGAAAACGTATTTTGCAGAGTCACTGCCCCAATATAATAGAACAATTCCTAATGAAATCAGAGAGAAAAGTAATTTCGTTTTATAGAAAGTTTATTATTTTGCTGATTCCACCTCACGGAGTGCTATGGCGGGGAACGAAATGCAAATAAGCGAAACAATTCGGTTCATGGCCAATTTCTTAACAAGTCCTTAAAAATAAATAAATATTCGTTAGTACTTTGAATACCTGTTACAATAACAACAAATATTAAACAAGACAAAAGTAACACTTTATTAGCTGATTGAATACTAAATCAAAATCATATTGGTTAAAAACCTTATTTTATATAGATTACCTAGTTAAATTAAAAAATCTATACAAGCTTATGTCGAAAATATTCTAGTCTTTTCTTTAAAAAAATCCAAATATTCACAACAAACATCCAAATCAAATTACGCTGTGAAGATTTGGATTTATTTACCTAAAGATAAAATAGTAGCCAACTGTTACTTGACCATTAAAATTTGGGCAACTATGCTTACACTATGGTACAACAGGTACACAAACAACTATAACTCCAGAATTATGCAACTTAGGTACTGAAGTAACTTTGATGACGTACGTTTTAAGCCACTTGTTTGTTTCGCCATCATCCACTATTCGCATTTAAAAACTTTTATTTCTAAACACCAGTTACGTCGACCGCCCCTATAAAATCGCGAGCACAACACGACAAACTCCCCTAATGGTTACATTAGGGGAGCAAACTGCACTCGGAGTTGTCCAACAAAAAGTCCAAATCATCCGACTCGATTAACTTCCAAGTTGAGTGGCAACAAAAAGTTGCCAAGGAGTTGCCGCTAACGACAGCCGCCTCTAACTAATGGCTGTTTGATCGTATTAAACGTGGCAACACCGCTCCGACAGACCTCGCTTGTTCCAACAAGAGGTTTAAAGAAACTCGCGATTCACTCCGGCGATGTTGTAGTGTGCCATTCACTCTGACACTGTTGCTTCATTCAAAATGAAAATGAAAATATGGTTTATTTAAAGGTATCATTATATTAACACATGGATCGTCAAAAAAAAGCGTTGAACATTGGAAACTTGTGTGTCAAAGTCAAAAAGTTTCCATTATTGAGATAAAATATGGGCAATTTGTATACTGGACTGCAATAATGCATGGACACCTTAGTATCTATTTTCCAGTGAACGTCCGAGTTCCAGCTAACCAACGCCATGTATATTAACCGCCTCCATGGTCTAGTGGTTCGCCTACTGGAATTACGACCCAAAGGTCCCTGGTTCGATCCCCAAGGGGGTACAAATTTGTACTTGGTTTGGTTGGTGGTAGGACTTCTTTGAAGTCCGCCTAGCTAGCTACCACCAACTTATCAAAATCTGTAGCCATAATAATAATGTTAACAGCATTATTGTGTTCCGACAACTGTGATAAGATAGCCAGCCCCTCTGTGGTTGAGGGTTCTAGGTGAAGCTCGATTGCATCTTCGGCCCTTATTGTCACTTACCATCAGATAAGATGAAGGGCAAGAGTTTCCCTGTCTAGCATAAAAAAGCATGTTTCGATGATAGCGTTGATTTCCTCGCAACTATGGCGAAGTACCAAGTGTAAGGCAACAGCAAAGTACACAGCTAATACATTTTTATCAAAATAAATTATTTATCTATTGACGGCCGGATTGGTCAAATGGTCAGACAGATCATCAATTGACCAAGAGGTTCCATGTTCCAATCCTGGATGGCGTAGGTATTCTTGTCCGTCATCTGGTATCTAAGAACAAATGTAATATGCTTTACCGTCACCTCACAGCTGAATGAAGTTAGTACATACATAAATCACGCCTATATCCCCGGAGGCAGAGGTGAACTAGCACCCACGTTTCGCCAACTATGTTAGGTCCCATGTAATAGGTGGCGAGCCTATCAAGTTATATAATGAAGTAAGTGAATGAAAATAATTTCTGTACATTAGCAAAATAATTTGCGGTTAATCCACCTTGGAGCGGAGTGAAACTGCACCCGCCAAATTAGCGGGCCTCCACCTTTTTTGATATAAAATCGCGAGCTAATCGCCACTCAGATGTACCGATAAGTGCCGGCCCATTAGGCCCTAATGGGCCCGAATTAAGTTGTACTCGGATGGGGACGGAGCCGTGAGAGTGTTGTTGGCCGGAATTGAGTCGACGTGGAGTCGGTCGCCGTTAATTACGGCGCGCGGCAGTCACTTCGTGTTCTGACAATTTTTCGTCAAATTCACTTTCGGCCGTACTCAGGGACGTCGATAATGTAAATGAGTACTTAATGCAGAAAAATGGCAATTAAAAACTACTCGCTATTCTTGCCGGATCTGTGCTCTAGATTTGATTTTTTGTATTAAGTACTCATTAACTGTAATTGACGTCACTGAGTGCGGCAGTAAGACTATGTTGCAAAATTGACAGAACAGTCGAACTTTATCGATACAGAAATCACGCCTTTCTTCCTCGGTGAATTAATACTTATCTTGTCCCATGCAATAGGGGGCGAGCCCATTGCCATCTTTCGGGCATTTAAATCGCAGTATGATGCTAGGTGGTATAAGAGGAACGCTGCTGCCCATTATTCATCACTGCCTTTAATCTTAGTCGCCTTGTACGACACTGGTGGGAAAGTTAGGAGTGGTAACAATTGAAATCTGCGCTGCCATCACCTCAGAACACTACAATCAAATCAGCAAGTCCCCTGAGAAAAATTTACACACTGTGGCCACCTGAGGTAGTTTTGACTGTATTTTCTGCTTACAGCTAAGAAATAAAACATGAGACAAGACAAGACAAAACCTGTTCGCTGACACGTCAAAAAAATTACAACGCCATCGATTCCACTTGGACAGCGTCAACTATCTATCATGGTTGCGCAAATTTCGCGCACAATTTGCCGAGAAAAATCAACTTGATCGGGGGATTGCACTATTGTTCTGGCAACACCGACGCCTCCCCAACACAGCTACCATTAATCGGCGACAGGCCAGAGGCGTTACTCTGGAAGTTTATTTCGTTCGTTCGAGTGTTTGCGTCTTTGTCGCTCCTACTTTAGCACGCAGTGGTGTGAGAAAGAGGGATAGATGTGAGTTAATCGTTCGGAGTTTCAGAGTAGACCTCCAGGCGCCGGACCGGTGACAAATGACATCAAGGCCCAACCGATCTCCGATAAAAAACTATTTAGCTATTTTATTGCCTATAAAGCCGGCGGTTTGCTTGCCACTTAGAAATTAAGCCGCTGATTAAATCTTTGTTTGTGTTTAAAAATAGCGGTGGGGCAAGGTAAATCAGAGGCGGCTGGGGTGACCACAATATGATGTTAATTAAAATTCAGGCTCAATTGCGTTGGTAAATGTTGAGATTTAATAATTTAATTTAGTTATGGTTAAGTTAATGTTATTATTATTAGCCGTGTGGTGACGGCAGAGTAGAATACAATTGTCACCTCGCCAAATCTCTCCCGTGGGTGTCGTACAAGGCGACTAAGGATAAATCAGCGATGAGGAATGGGCAGCAGCGTTCCTCTTATACCACCTAGCAATAGCAATGTACTGCGACTTTTGTGCCCGATAAATGGCAATAGGCTCGCCACCTATTACATGGGACCTAACATAATTGGCGAAACGTGGGTGCTAGTTCACCTCTTTCTACCCCTTCGGGGATATAGGCGTGATTTATGTATGTATGTATGTAAATTAATGTTAAGGTCTTTTTTTGGTGTGTGGTGACGGCAGAGAAGAATACCATCACTACCCAATATCGTATTGTGCTCTGCCGTCACCACACGGAAATATCGATACAGTTTGCACATAAAAAATCTAATAACAGAAAAAATACAACAACACAGGACAGTACAAGAGGCGGCCTTATTGTAGTTTCTCAATAGTTTTAATTTTTTGCCCTTTAAACGTAACCAGTTAACTAAATCATCAAATCAGAAATTTAAGATGAAAACAAATTCTCGAAATATTTAGTTTCCCACAGCTTAAAGACAAAGTCACAAACAGACACAGGCATCAGCGATTCAGTAACGTAAAGTTATTAGGCGAACTCCCTTCAGCAGTCCCACTTGGTCACATAAAGAGTAAGCCGCTAAGGGTTTCTTTGGCGGTAACAGAAGAGTAATGACACCTTAGATTCGAAAAAAGGTTTCCACAACACTTTATCTGATAAGGGCCGTCAGGTTAGTACTCACGGCCTGTTTATTTGCCGGAAAAAACAATGGAAAGGGAAATCGAAAAGAAACACACCAAATTTGTGACTGGGATGTGGATGTGGGTGTATTCCAGCTTCATCTGAAAACGTCAGTTGACAACAGAATTTCATACATTCAAATCGATACATTACTAAATACATTTTAATGTAAGAAGATCTTCATTGAATTTTGTTACCTTTGTTGTGGTGGTGAAACATATTATTATTAAGTATGAAATGAGCACTAAATCCGGGCATTATTGATTTTTAATGTAAATATAAAATGATACAAACAATTCAATAAGTACCTATTCATTTGACTCACAATTTTACTTGTCCAGCCCCTCAATAAGCATAATAATGTGTCTCTATAACGGTCAAAATAGTGATAGATTGCCCCTTGCACTAACAAGATCATGCCTAAAGAGTTCGTGTTAAGCAGACGGCCGGCTGTAAATCTTACTGCCGCACTTAGAGACATCAAATAACGATAATGAGTAATTAACGTCAAAAAATGACAATTCAAAACTAGTCACTATTCTTCTCGCATCTATGGTCTAGATTTGAATGAAATTTTTTGCCATTAAATACTCATTAAAGTTAATTGACGTCTCTGGGTGCGGCAGTTAATCCAATACCTTAAACACTTTCTCCGTTAATCTGTTTATCTCAATATGATCATTTACATAAATTTTCAATACACTGATCACTAGCATCAACAACACAATATCGATAAATTAATCTTAGTACAGACAGAGGAACCAAAAAGCGATTCTTTTAAAAAAATATACCTCGATCGTTTCCTAGCCCCTTGCTATTCCTGTTTCCCATCATTCTTCTTCATTTACAATCTCACACCACGACACTTGCCGCGCTGACAAAAGGCAAAATCATTGATAATAAATGAGTCAAGTAATGAAAGAGGCCGGCGTCGAGTGTTATATTGGTGGGATGGCATTTATTGTGTGGCAAAGGAATTTTATTTTTTATTGCTCAGCCTTGTGACAATATTTTGAATCCGTACTTAGGGCTTGTCGTAAAATATTCAAGGCAACAATTTAAATAGCAAACTCTATTAAGGTCAGTAATCATTTATATTAGTTGTGCCTTTTAATAAAGCCTTAAAAAATATTCACATATTTTCCAGAACTTAAGAATGTTTTTGGTTGGTGGTAGGATTTTTTTCAAGTCCCCCTGGCCAGCTAGCACCCTCTTATCAAAATCTATCTGTTCCGACAATTGTGATAAGATTGCCAGCCCCTCTGTGGTTGAGGGTTCCAGGTGAATCTCGATTTCATATTAGGCCCTTATCGTCACTTACCATCAGGTGAGATGAAGGGCAAGAGCTTCTCTGTTTAACTTAAAAAAAAATGTGCTGCTAAATTAAATATTTCATTAATCAAAACTGTCTTTGAATTTTGAACGTTTCTATTTGCTTTAGTTAATAGGAGTATTAAAGGCCTTTACAAACAGTTCCCACTAACTCTAACAGTAGTGAAATAGATGATTTTATTTGATGAACCATTTAAGTAACGTAATAAAACATTGAAAACACAGAGTATCGACCATTTGAACTCGAAAGCCCATCGCGAAGGCTATACCGTTGATTTATTAACGTTGCGAGCGCAGAATTGTGCTTCGTTTACAATGTTGGAAGGACTTGAACGGGATCTACAATATAAGTCACGTCCGGAATATTTCAGAAGGGGTGCACTAGGAGATATTGGTTGTAGGTAGATATAATGTAATGTTAAGGAGAAATAGTCAATAACAACACCCACGGAAGAGATGGGAGTGGTGGCAATGTATTCTGCTCTGCAGTCCCCATCAGACGACGTATTCTTATATATGGTAATATTTTGAAACATATTGAGTTTGTTATATAGTTAATCAGTGGTTAACTATAGCCTTTCTCGATAAATCGACTATCCAGCACAAAAATATTTTTTCAGTTAGTTTAAAAGTAGTTCCTGCCATAAGAACGTTCAACCAAACCAAATCCTCAGCATATCAAGGTATAGATGAGCCTTCCAGCGCGTTTGAACGAAGCACAAATCCGAAGAATCCATAGTGATGTTCGAATAAAGGCAGTTCTTACGCAACACTCACCGTAAACTGCCGCGATCGAGACCCGAATAGTTCCGAACTGGCGAATTATATTCGCCATTGAAAGTAAAATGACTGTTCCGTCTCCACTTACGGCTAAGTGGTAAACATGATGCTTATTGTATTTATTGCCCCGTTTATTATCTTTGAGTGAAGACATTTGCGTGTTAACGTAGCGTAAATTTTATGTCTTTCCGTTTCGTAAGTGACTGGAAGGGGTTTGCAGCATTATTATGTTTTCATCGCATTCAAATAATTTGATGTTTTTGCGAGTGGCATCACTAGACAAAAATGGAGGTCGTATTTTTTTCAAATAACTAAAATCTGCACAGTCTACTCAATATCATCATAATCATAATGGTGGACCCTTTTTAATCTAAGCCTGGATGTTTTCTGCCCTCTTCTTCCGGCTATGGCAATACCCAAGGCGTGGGTAATTAAGTAAAGAACACTATTCAAACTAAGTACCGTAGCGTCAGTGACAGGCAGACTACGAAGTAGTAATAGAGTTGGAAGGTTTGGTCATGTTGTGCATGTTATAAGAGAAGAAAGCTATGTTGGCAGAAAAATGTGAGGCATGAACCTGGAAGGACATAGAAGGAGAGGAAGACCAAAGAAGAGATGGTTAGATTGTGTAAAGGAGGATATCATAGTGAGAGGAGTGGATGAGAAATCAGTGAGGAGGAAATTTTGAGTGGAAAGGAGTGGAAGAAGAAAATTTTGTGCCGACCCTGCATAGAGCGGACTACCAGCAGAAAGAAGAAAAAACTTTAGAACCTTGTATATACACTAAATTTGCAAATAAATTAATATGTTATAATGTTATTAGTCACGATCTGTGTGTCTTCATTTATCATCTCATCTACCCACCGTTGTGATCAGCCACGCCCTGTGGTATCCGATCTGGGTTGTAGACTGTTGCTAGAATGAGCAACCGGCTTTGTCAATGTTTGTCAATGATTACTTTTTCTTTGCTATTTTACCCATGACCGACTACATTTCTATTTTTTTTGTTTTTTTGACAGACGAATCCATCTAAATACAGTTTAGTGAGATGCTTGCAATTTTATCCGTCCCACGCCATAATGAAAATGTCAGACTATTTAAATTTTCTAGCAAGCAAAATAATATTTTCGGCGTTTTAATTTTAGGCGTTACCCCTTTGTCTGCCATTTTACGTTGAAATTGTTACCATATTCTCAAATTTCCAGCCGAAAACATATACGGAGCGTTATTTTCTGAGAATTGAAGCCATTAAGTTTCAAACTTATTTGTGCAAAAATAAGGCTTGTCGGCATGAAGCCTCTTTCAATATGACTCGTCGAAATAATAAAAAATCAAACGCATTCATTTTTATATTACAATGTTATTACACTCACATTTGCACAGTAAACAATAAATAAAATTATGTTTATAGAATACAATGAGACTTTTTAATAAGAACAAATATTTTTATAACATTTATTTAACGTTCAAATAAAAATCTAATCCAAAAGCTCTTACAACTTAATCTATGGAACCAACATTGAATCAATATACTCACTACTGGGGTGCGTGCAGTCCTTCATTATGGAAGGAATAATACTGGGAAAACTCAAGACGAATTAATAACTCAAGATAACATATCTTTGGTCGTCCATCCAATAATTACCGAACATTGCTTTATCTATGCAATCGCAAGCCAATCATGCTAGCAACAGCATAATTGAGTTTTTGAAATCTTGAATATTTATATTAATTTACTTAATTTTAACAACACAGTACCTAATATTGTTTTCATTAAATCTCTTAAACACAAGTTTAGTATAAGTTATAGATTAAGTTTACACTTTCACATAGTAACACACCAAGTTAAAATCAGTTAATCCTGTGCGACAATGAATTAAGGACTATCAAACTTACTTTCCCTAATTCACCTATGTTATACCTGAAACGACTTGCAAAGTTATGCAAAAGCTCCTACGTATAAAGCGAATTAATTTTTATTATAAGCAGCGATATATCTAAATTTGTCGGGTCTAAATTGAACATGATGCTAGGCAGTATCATCTCTACACATTAAAATGCACCTTCGCAAGGAGTAATAACGCCCATAATAGGAAGACAAATTCTGCGATGTAGCTACGGCAGCTTCGTTGCTACGGTGCTACGACGTTACGACATAGACTGTAAGTTACAATGCTACGTGATAAAGAAACTTATTACTCGTCTCGGTTTATGAGGATATCATATTACCTACGTTGGAGATATGACAATATGGCGTACATATGTATTCAGGAAGAGCGTTCTGTTGCACTTAAACTAAGTCTAAGTGAGTTGGTTGAGTTCAGATTAACTTTGTTTGTGGAACTATCGACGTAAGTGCTCCGATATTAAAGGCGACTTTGATTTAGAGTTGGTATCGCACCGCAACGCAACTTAGCAACTTCGAACTTGGGCCACGAGCAACTTTATAATTTGTCCAAAGCTACATTCCATTTTTAACACAGAAGTCCAACTGAAATCTTAAAGCAGCTATTGAATTACGAATAAATTCTTCAAAGTAGTAGTTATAAAATTAAGCCAGCCCGTCTTTGAGTTTTTTTTAAGTAAATGTTTCTAAATTTTTTGTCGATTTTTGAAAATCACACTGTAAAAAAGTGGAGAATGATTTTAAAGAAAGTTTTTTTGATGGTAGACGCAATCAGATGTGCCCAACACAATCTCAAAAAAATGCTGATTGCGATAATTAATTTTACACATTATATTACCAGCACACAGAAGATCATCGTCATCATCTTAAGCGGTTTTCTGGTTATCTAGAATCAGCTCAGTATCATCATCGGTACTACATCCTAATAGATAATTCAATCATCCATCACACCGTAACGCTCTAGTGATGAAATAATGTTAAAATAACAAAATAAATATCATTTACTTAAAATTTTAAGCCAAAGCTCGCGTGTAAGCGTAGTATTAGCACTGGCATTAATAAAGCAACTGCTGCGGCACATGCAAGTGTTATTCTTGCGACGACAATGCTATTAAGGTGTCAGAATAAAGCACGGTGTAAAGGTTGCAAAACCAACAGCGCAATATGAGATCTGCCTATTTACACTTCCTGCACCTAACCCAGCTGAGTTAAAGTACATTACATGAAGTTGTCTAGTATTTTACAATACTTTCTTTTTTCTCGGGTGCTAGAATTTAATGATTATAACTATTCGGGAATATTTTATCTCTTAAAACCTTAAAATGTTTAGTAAAATACTTGTTTTAAAATATGAATAATTAATTCATCGACATTATAACTTTTAGAGCTTCAATTACACCACTTATAAATAGAAATACTGTAAAAATTTGAATATAAAAAACAGAAAAGAATGACTCGCCAAATATAGTTCCAATAATTCTCTACGGCGCAAAGTTATTTAATTTCAAACTTAAGATGTTCTATGCAAAATTCCCACCACCATTACCATTCAGAGACACATATGAAAAATCTCGCGCTGAAAGCAAAGGCGGAGTTAGCTTCCACCGACAAATTGCCTTTTTCCTTTCAGACGAGGATTTCAAATAAATGCAGTAATATTCTCCGAAGAGACCTTTGACCAAGAAAGTGTCGGAATACCTTTTCTATATAATGCCGCCATCCCTTCCCGAAAATGTGCACTTTGAAGCGTGCTCGCTAATTCCAAGGGGTTCGTGTATTTGTGCTCGTATTTGAAAATGTAAAAGTGTTGTAATGAAGATACTCTGTAGTGGAGAGGCTAGAGGCAAGAGGCTTTTTATTTGTGTATTACAGTCTCTACAGATCTCACAATTCGGATAATTAGAAACGCAAACACTCCCTTTTATAAATGTCATTAGCGAAGTACAAAAATTATACATACTTGTTATTGATTATTCGTCTATAACGGCATTTAAAAATTATTTAAAACTTTGGTTTGTTCGCATAATATGACGTCCGTGGCTTCGCTCGAGTGAATGTCGGTTATTATATAGCCTAAAGCCTTCCTCGATAAATGGACTATCCAACACAAGAAGAATTTTCAATTTCAATTTGAGTCAGTAGTTCCGGCGCGTTTAACCATACAAACAAACAAACATACAAATAAACTCTTCTGTTTTATAATAGTAGTATAGATATATGCTTCAGTTTTAATTGGAATAAAAGTCTTATTTTGCAGCAAATAAGCAATATTTGATTAAGCTCTAGCATTATTGCCAATAATGTCATATTTAGAATTTTAATGGTTTTAGATATGTTATGATTCAGATGATAACACTAATCTATTTTGGGAGTAAGATGCATAACATATTCAACTGCATTCCTAGCAAACAATTTTATGAATATGAATTTGATCTCAAATTGCAGTGAAATCTACATGCCACGTGTTATAAAACGCATGTCCACTGCCGCTATAATGATAGTTTTAAAGCGATCATTATCATCATCACCATCTTTTTTGACAACCCCACTGCTGGGGCACAGGCCTTCCCTGTGAATGGAAAGAATATAGGGAGAATGGGCCATAACCCACCACGCTGGCCCAGTGCGGATTGGTGGGTATTAACGACTGCAGATGCAGCCGGGATCAACGGCGTGCTTTCCGAAGCACGAAGGAGCTCGCAATAGTAAATTTTTGGTCACCCATCCAAAGACCAGCTTTAGCGAACATTGCTTAGTTTGCACAATCACAGGCCACAGCGAGCTCCTATGCTTTAAGGGACACAAAGTGTTCTGCATTATTCATCTCAATCCAGCCGCGCCATCTAATCAGGCACCACTAGCTTTTACTGTTCCGGTTTCGCTTAGTCAGAACAACCTCCGTCAATACGAATCCTGCTCCCCATTAACACATAAACGTATCTTGAGATTTACACCACCTATAAGTTTCTGCACCTATTAAACGTAGTTCCAGTAATCTATCCCATAAAACAGGGCCTTATCTGATGCCAAATGAACGCATAAAAAGAACCGCGCTCACTGACGCCCCACCCGAATTTCCCGAACGTGATACGCGTACTAAGAAAGGCTGTACGCGAATTTAGGTCATATTGCAATCGGAATAGAGCACACGGAACCTGTAAAGAAAATTTAAGGCTCTACGTCCCCAGATGTCCCAAAAGGGCTGGGCTGTTTTGATTTTATTGTCTTTATTGTAACTTATCGCGCGGTGTACTGTGTGGGATATTGAATTTTCTCTTGCGGGTAAGCTTAAATTTTTACTGCCTACTGCTAGTTTTTATTTCAAAAAGTTATTGCTTTATTTCTTTTGCTCACTTCTATAAAACTATTACTAACATGCATTCATTAACACCTTTTTTTTCCCGAAGGGGTAGGCAGAGGTGAATTAACATCCACGTTTCGCCAATTTAATATTAGGTCCCATGTAATACAGGGCGAGCCTTTTGCCATCTATCGAGTATTTTGCTAGCTATGCTGCTTCTGATTACTCATCGCTGTCTTAACCCTTCGTCACCTTGTATGGCACCCGCAGGAGAGTTTGGGGGTGGTGACAATTTGTATTCTGCATCATAACATGACGTCACAAGATCGCCTTAATAATAACAACCTTCACGCCCCTACAACAATCCCAATATCCAATAGGGTCCTCTCCATCTGTTTGCATCATTAGCGAAGGCGTATAATTTCTAAATTAGACCAGGTGCCATTATTATAATTAGAGAGGCCGGGTACCTGAAAAGGACCGCCGGGGGTGCCTGAATTATATTATTTACGGAGTGGCCGATATGAATTTTTTTTCCCAAGAAATTGCTCCAGCAACAACAATTTGAAAGCGCAATGGGCTCAGTTAAATTAGCTCCAAATTAGAATTTTATGAGCGGCTGTATGGCTCGGGTAATTTAAGCCTCCCTTAAGATAACCGGCGAGGTTTTAAATTTGGTGCTGTATATTATATATGTATATATAATATTAGATGCGGCAAATGGTTAAAATCTCTAACATATTTTATTAGAAAACACATACATAAATATATGTGTTTACAGGGGTAAGCAGAGATCACTTCCCGCGGGTGTGATTGCGTGTGGTGACAATTGGACTTCGCTTTGCAGTCACCACACGGCAAATTACTGTCCTCTCTGAAATAAATATTTGACAAAGTAAATGACTGGGATGGTAGTGTGAAGTGTGATACTCTGCCGTGTGATACATACCTTGTCTAAGAATAAAAACTAACTGGAAGTATAGCCAGTAAATTGAGTAGGAATATAAAATTCAATTACTACCCAATAAATTCAATTTACCTCAGTGATCGTTAGAGGCGTATTAGCGTACATTTTTATGATAAGTGTATACCTCTTTTTTCATGCAAATTGATAACTTGCAAAGAGTCTGAAGGGAAAACTATTTTAGCGCAAGAATTTATTTAGCGAATCGCCTTCACTACTCTAAACGTTCGACTGTTCTTAGTTCGACTTTTTCTGTATTTCAAGTCGACGTATGTTTTTACGTAACGCTTGTGCTTACATCTTCTGGGGTATAAAAAAAATGTGGAACTAGCCAGTAGCGACTCACCCCAAAAGCCTCGCAATAGTCGATAAGGGAGAGTGCCCGGTTTGTAGGTACCATAAATGTATCTTGGATGGCCGAATGATGGCCGTATGGATAGTACCAACTCTTTCAGGTAATCATTATTTTAATTTTTATTTTAACATATAAATGTTAGAAAAATTATCACACGGAAATTTTTGGTTAGAAAAAGTTCTAAAAATTATATAGTCCATTATAGTACAAGATTTTATTTTTTCGAACTTTTCCTAACCACAAATTTCTTTTAGGGAATGTTTGTGAATATGTTGTTTGAGGTATTTACTGCCGCACTCAGAGACGTCAATTAACTTTAATGAGTATTTTTACAAAAATTTTCATTCAAATTTAGACCATAGACCCGGTAAGAATAGCGACTAGTTTTGAATTGTCATTTTTTGACGTTAAGCACTCATTTACGTTATTTGACGTCTCTGAGTGCGGCAGTAAGAGTGAGATGACAAACTCAAGGGGCCTAGACAAGACTAACTGGCGAACTATACAACTTCTATCGAACAATAATGTGAATTTTTGACAACCACTCTTACATTTGACACGACGCGCGCCTTGTTGTTTTCTGGGCAATACGTCAGTTTCATACATTTGTATCATATTCGTTCGCATCGATTGGCCACTTGTCTAAGGGCAGGTTCTTTGATCTAATGGATGTCAAATAATAAAATCAATAATCTTTTTCGCAATTATCCAATGAGCCTTATCCTTTAGAAGAAATGAGTTGGTTAACGTTGGTCTTAAGTCTAAAGCTTCTGCAATAGTCAAAAGAGCCAATTGACGATTATACATACATACATAAATCACGCCTATATCCCCGAAAGGGTAGGCAGAGGTGAGAGATTTGGGGAGGTGACAATTATATTCTACTCTGCGGTCACCACACGGCGGTTTACTTTATCATCATTATTAACATATTTAAAAATAATCTACTTAAGTACACCATAATAATATTGCTTGTTGTCAATATATCTTAGTATTAAAGCAGCACAAACCCGTTTAGACAGTCATAATAAAGAATGACTAAACAGTTTGCTATGTTACTAACCGTGTCAAATTTCATTAAAACGCCACTGATTGTTACGTTAACCTTAGCATAATCAAAGCCTGAATCAGATGATTGTTACGTCGGGCTAACAAAAACAGCTTTTGTAAAATCAGTTACTTAGTTCTAGATTTAAACAGATATTACTATAATATACAAGAAAGCTTTAACAAGCATGTTTCCTAAAGAGGGTGGGTACTTTTGTAGAAAACCGTTTTACTGTATTCCACCTGACATGTAGACGAGAACTTGAACTTGTACATTTTAAGGGACTGGTCAATAACAAAGGTCTATCCTCTACGGTGCAAGAAAATTTATTCGCTCTATTTATTTTAAGCTCACGAAACAATCTTGTAGCCCCGAGAACTAACTCAAACGTCTCAGATTTTCTGTCTTGTCTACATCAAAAAGGCGTTATATGTATTCAGCCTTTGTGCCTTCATACAATGAAATGTTGTATCTAATTTCCACCTAGCGTGATAATACAGTTATGACGCATTTTAGTCTTCTAGAAATAGGTAATTAAGCAATGTCTGTGGGCGTTCTTCTTTAATCCTTTTATTTTACACAGAAAGCCCTGAGTCGCCAACGCAAAATACAGTATAAACAGGAGTCTAAGAAAAGTATCGTATTATGCCTGTTTAGTTGTTTACTACCATTACTTGTTTACGAGGAAAAGATAAAGGTTAGAAGTGGAAACGTTTGAAAACAAACAAACAACAGTTGTATTTTACAGTTCGAGGAAACGCGAAGTAACGATAACTAACATTTAGTTTAACTGCGGACAATAAACGTTTTCTACAACACCACTTAAAACGTAACATAATAATCGAGTTTGGGAATACAGGCTGCGCTGTGGTACGGCGCCACAGTATATTAACTTAAGCAGAGTGTCTACACTGAATTATTTATGATAGAGGATTTTATTTAGTAGTATATAAAATACGAATGGTTTTAACAGTGTATGTACCGAGATCAGTAATAGAGGAGGGGTAGGTAGAGGTGAATTATCATCCACTTTTCTCAAATTAAGTTAGATCCTATGTATTGAGTGGAGAGTCTATTGCCATATTATAATATCAGCATTAACATAAATCGCAATATTTTGGCAAGTGGTATAAGAGGAACGCTGCTGCCCATTACTCATCGCTGCCTTTACCCTTAGCCGCCTTGTATGACATCAGCGGGTGAGATGGGGATGGTGACTATTGTATATTGCTCTGACGTGACCACACGACTCATTTTTAGCAGAGACTTATATGAAAGTAGATAATTGTATTAGTTTGAATAAATTTTCTGTGACTGTATTTATTACGAGTAGTTTCTAGCGAAATGAAATTTAACATCAAAATCTGGTAGTGTCACCGGAATCCGCCCTGACAGTTTCCCCTTTTCAAGGGTCAGTAGAGGTCAAATGGCAATCGGCCCAATGTAATAACTAGACTTGCCAAATCCTGGAACGTACTGAGACTGAACTAAGCTAAAGCTAGAGGGGAATATATTTACATGGGTCTTCTATTGTAGTCAGCAATTAAGTATACTTTTCTTGCTTGAGAAAAACCAACTCTAATAATGTGATTATTGAAAATAGGTTTTTTTGCATATTTCATATGCAAAAAATTCACGGATACGCACTGACGACTTAGTAACTGAAGTTTTTAGATTTATACTGAAAAAAAAATCATTTAAAAAGTATTCATTCGGTATATTTCAAAGATTTTGGTGGTTAGAAAAAGTTCGAAAAGTTATGGTCTTGATGCGGGAATCGAACCCGCGTCCGCTGCTATCTGGGCAGGCCAACCAACCAGTGTCTTGGTTGTTATTTTTCTAAAATTTATTGTTGAAATTAATATCGAAGAGGTATATTTCACTAGAAAATTAGTTAATAGTCGACTTGTTAGTTAGATTCGAAGAAAAATCTGAATAGTGGGCAACAATGAAAACATTATTATCTTCATTGGAGCAAACATAATGAAAATACAAAAATATTTAACTGCCGCACTCAGAGACGTCAAATAATGTTAATGAGTACTTAACGTCAAAAAATGACAATTCGTAACTAGTCGCTATTCTTGTCGGGTCTATGGTCCAGATTTGAATGAAAAATTTTGACATTAAAGACTCTTTAAAGTTAATTTACGTCTCTGAGTACGGCAGTATGTATTTTCATTTAACTTTTTAGCGAATGATTTGAATCCCATATAAGAAAAGAGTGAGTATGTTGAGGGATGAAGAGGAAGAGAAAGACCGCAGAAGAGATGGATGTATTGCGTGAGAAATACCATTAATGTGAATGGAGTAAATGAGAAGATAACAGGAGTGAGTGAAAAGAAGAAAAAAACATATTGCGGGACCCCATACAAAAAAAATATGAGATTCAACCATGAGTTTTTGCCAATGGCCCGTTTTCTTTGCAAATATACACTAAGTACACAATTTTGTAATAACAATCGAAAATTTTCCATGCCATTTCTTACATTGTCCAAAAGAAAATTGTCAGTCCATAAAAATCTACTCTTATTCCGAGAAACATCAGCGAGCACTAATGCATTGAATTCCGTTTCCATTGTGTCGCCGTCAAGTCAACATTTCGAATAGCCTGTGACTCGTATTCCGTGAGCGATAAGGCTGAAAGTCTCGGGAGCGTGATGCAGTAAGTATCGGTGGGGAATCCCCGAGCAAGACTGCAGTGTGTCCGCAATCCGATGCAAGCTCTAAACATAATGCCGTTAATGTGCTGCCCGGCATATAACAGGGGCTTCCCCCACTTTAGGCTATTGCCTCTGATTGTAATGCCACTACAGACTGTCGTTCAAATTTTATTCGAGAACATTCGCTGTGTTTAAAGGAGTTGCTGACGTAGCTCAGTACCTTCGAAAATTACGTTTTAAGCGTTCACAGTATTGGAATTTGGTTCTGCGGGATAGGTTTTTTGGACATAACGGAAAACAAAGAAAAAAGCAATCGATTATAGCTATCTTTATAGAAGTTCTCAAGGAAAAGGATTTAGTTTGAGTACGAATCTTCCATGCTGGCTTAGGAGTGAAAAATTAACGTAGAATGCACTACCTTTGACTCAACCCATTCGTAAAAACTAAGCCAAAACCTCAAGTAGTGCCTTATTGCACTGAAATGTCATCATCCCAATCACTCTCTCCGTACATCGGTATCTCGACATGGTGCTTTCTGTTACTTTTCTATTCCTTCTTTCATCACTAGCATCTTTCCGGTATGACAGGATAATATGAATTGAAAAGTGTTACGCAGGAGAGATGGGGGTGACAATATCTGCTCTGCCGTCACGAAACGGCTTATATCACAAGAATTATATCAAAGGGTATCACGAGCCGAGTGGTGACGGCAGATTAGAATACAATTTGTCACCATCCCCAATTAGTCACCATCCCCAATTAGTCACTAAGTAACATGTAACGCCATTATGAAATAAATAAATAAATCTCTCCCGCGGGTGTCGTACAAGGCGACTAACGGTTGAGTTGTTCCGTATTCATCCTATGACGTTTCATCGTACTCATTATTTTTTCCTTATTCAACCCATTTATGTTCCTTACTCATCCCACAAAAATAATTTCATTTTTAATTCCTTATTCATCCCATCAATGTTCCTGATTCAACCTATTTGTAAAACTACCTAAAAAATGGCATTTGTGTGTACGGTCTGAACAAAAATTATTATTTTTTGAAATATTTTTAAATTGCTATATTTTGCCTCTATGTTGATCTATTATAAATAAAACGGCAGGAAATCTGATTAAATTGTGTAATGATAAAATTTGATATATGTTCTCACAAACATAATAATTACTCATCAATTACTTCACAAAAAAAGATAGATCTTTTATAACCTAAACGTTTCGATTCCACATAACGTAGGTTGTTATCACGGTTGTGGTGCATTTTAGACACGAGATGCTACGTCAGAGCACTACATAAACAAAGTGTCGAGTAACCGAGAAATGGTTGATCAGCAAAAAGTACGACAGCTCACGATAACAATGGAGTCAAACCAACTGTAGACCTAATGACTGTGGTGTTAAGGCAGAACGAGAATAGCAAGTCCTGAATCACGATTACAAAGTTTCTGGAGGAACTCAGAATAAAGATTTTGGGGTTAGAAAAAGAATTTCGAAAAATTATGATCTTGAGGCGGGAATCGAAACCGCGTCCGCTGCTCAATTCGATTCGACTCGAATTCGGTTCGATTCCCGCCTCAAGATCATAATTTTTCGAAATTCTTTTTCTAACCCCAAAATCTTTGTACTAATTTTTCTAACATTTATATAATGTTAAAATTAAAATCGAACAGAACTCAAAATATTTACAAGATCCGACGAAGTAATGTCGGACCGCGGTCCCCGAGCGCACACCTGGCTTGGAGGAAGATCTTCCCTTTTGGGCTGAGTATGCGGCGACATTAACGCATACCCACAAACTGATAAAGGCCTATTCGCAACATCCTTAAAACTAGTTTTAAGGGTGAAGGTGGGGCGGCGGTTAATGAACACACTCACATCATAGCTAAAACCACTCCCATCTCTCCCGCGGATGACAGCGATGAGTAATTGGCAGCAGCGTTTCTCTTATACCACCAAGCAATATACTGCGACTTATGTGCCCAAACCCTACTTGGCGAAACGTGGGTGTTTATTCACCTCGGCCTGCCCTTTCGGTGATATGGGCGTAATTTATGTATGTATGTAGTATGCATGTTATTTGCGAAATTGTTTATGCAACAATAGGTATGCAAAGCTACGATTGGTCGGTTGTTCTAGTAGCCAACGATGCTTTGGCACAATTAATGTTAATTAGTGTATTTAGGATTGTGCGCCGATGTATTAAATGTGGACCGAAACATTATTATTAATTATATTGACAAAACTGTAATTGTTCCCGAAAACAATGCGGTGTTCGGCCCAACTGCTAATTAATGGAACTATTCGTGTATTATGACAAAGATAATGGATAGAGTTAGAAATTGAGAATTCAAACAAAATAATCCCAAGAATGCTTTGCGCTTGTGATACACACATTAAACAGGCCTATATCCCCGAAGGGGTAGGCAGAGGTGAACTAACACCTACGTTTCGCCAATTATGTTAAGTCCCATGCAATAGGTGGCTAGCCTATTGCCATGCATCGGGCATATAGATCGCAGTATATTGCTAGGTGGTATAAGAGAAACGTCTGTCTTAATCGTTAGGGTTCTTCCGTTTTCATCCTATGACGGTTCATCCCATTTCTTTATTCATCCCAAACTAGTATTTCTGATTCCCAAATGTATTCCTTATTCAGAATATCCCGAAGCAAATACTACAAAAAAAGTATGGATAGCAAAACAAGTTTTAATATTTTTTCAGAAAATTATTATAAGAATATACGACAGACTTGCCTAATATTGGAAATGAAATGATCATATCTAATTTAAAAAAATTAGGATGAAACGTCATAAGATGAATACGGAACAACCCGAAAATTGTAAAAAAGTCACCACAGGGCACTATGAATGCAAAAAATAAAGTTTATTTAATATTTATTTATGTAAAATTTAAAATGTAGGTAACACACCAAGTAGTAGGTAGATGTATTGTATGATAGTCTAAAACACTATACTAAGATTTTTTACTCGTAGTTAATTTTTCTAACAAAAGCATTTATCTCATCAAATTACCAATGCTGCTCTGCCTCCATCACACGGCACCACACACATTCCTGCATCAAGACTACAATTTCACCACAGTCCAGCATTAATACAATCATTTTTCGAACTTATTCCAACCACAAAACTCTTTGTTATCAACCAAACCACAAATTTCCTTGCTCTCAACCAAAGCTTACATCAATCAACAGCGCCGATACCCAGCACCGAACAGAAATAAGTAATTCCGCAAACTTATCGCCGAGCGTAATCTACAAAATTGGTGGGAATGGAAAAGAAAGCGGGCGCCGACGAAGAAATCTAATTTGCGGCGTAATTCGAAACACAAACATCGATGTAGACGACGACTCGTTCGCGACACGTCGACGCGAAACAAAAGACGACACCGCGCGCCCACAAAAGAACTTCATCGCTGCCATTCCCATTTGCCCGCTGCACCCGAGATTTACCCGCTGGGGCCAGGAGGTGCGCGGGTTTGTGGCTGCGGACAGTACGTGCTTTTTTTTGCCCACGTTGTGGGATTTTTATTGAAGATCATCAAGATCGTGGGCAATTAAGTAGAAAGCACTGTAGCTTTGAGTCTGGACTTCATTTGCAAATTAATAAAAATAAATATGGCTTAACTGCAAAATCTGTCATTTGTGTGTTTATAATAGATAATATGGATCTTGACTTATATTAAAAAAAGGCGTAGGGGGTAAAGAAGATTAATTGTTTAATTCTCTTTTCATAATTATTTTCTGATTTGTAGTTTGTAACGGACATAGTTTGTAACGGACAGAATATAAGTCAGTATATAAGATACATTTGGATGCGTTGAAATTAAAATTTTAAACACAACTTAATATTTAATTAAAAAGTGATAACTTGAAAAAATTACGTAGTGACTACTTAGCACTGCTATTGCAAAACGCAAAACGGTCAGCATCTTATGTAGATTAATAATCCAGTACCCTGTTACATTAATCATATTGGATTGAAGCCATCATATTGGATGAATTGTTATTGTAACACTTTACTAAACTATTCATGAACCTATAATGCTGATCGTACTTTCAGATTGACAGGATATCTTAAATTGATTTTCGATCTTATTGAATTTAATCAACAATCTATCGATCTATGTCGAATTGATCTAGGACTCTATATTCCCTACTACTCTTATGAAATGCATCATGGAAAATGAATAAGTGCATACAGAATCCATTTGCTTCAGAATAAACTAGGAAACTGCCTAAATCTGATGTCCTCAGAAAGCATACACTACAAAAATAATATTTGCATTCACATACAAACAGAGAGACAGATCGCGTCTCCACCCTCGTCCCTCGTGGCCCCACCACAACTTTATATGCTCCTCCGTGTTTCCTTTATAAGAGGGCGGGCAAGGCTCTGTTCCTATTTCCGGTTCGGCGCGTGACGTCAGCTTCCGGCAGCGAGCGCGGGACATTCCAATAATGACGCCCTTTTTTTTTTTTTTTTTTTTTTTATCTTTATTTTGAAGGGGTTTTTATCCTAAAGGATATGTCAACCCCATTGTACCTTATTACTACAATTACTATAACAGTGATTATCACAAAAATATTTACAAGGTTACAAGCCATATACACACACATATTTTTACCTGTAATACATATAATATTTAACTGCCGAGAGAGCTTTGTTCCCGCGGAAACAAAACCAATCGGCAAAACTTTATTGCTCTCTCCGATTTAGGTTCTGCCAAAATACTTTGCGTCAAGCCTGTATCCAAAGCATTTAAATTATATTCCTTCAGAAACAAATCTCTCTCATTCTTATTTCTGACACAATCCATAAGCAAATGTTGCACATCCTCCACTCTGTCGCACACTGGGCATTTATCAGTGAGTGCTTTTTTCATAAGGAATGCAAATTTTGCCGATGGATAATGTCCCGCACGCAGTCTTAACGCTAATTTTACACAACTTCTATTTAATTTACAATCTTCAAACCAGGGGATACGAGGAGGTTCTGCTTGTATGGTTTTGTACCATATACCCTTTTCTAGAGATTTAACATCAAAATACTCCTTCCACTCATTAAAACATTTAATTTTGAATGCACCAATACTCTCCAGATGATAAGGCTTAAAATTATAGGGTGTACCATCAATAGCTGCTGACTTAGACAAATGATCGGCCTCCTCGTTTCCCACCAGTCCCACGTGTGCTGGAACCCATTGCAATTTTATTTTAATGTTCTTTTTACTCAGATCCAAGAAAATTTTCAAAATGTCGTAGGCTATCGGTGTTCCTCTGCTAGTACCAGAGGCACATCGAGCCACATGATGCAAGGCACTTTTGCTATCAGTTATAATAACAAATCTGTCTAAATTATGACTGAATGCATATGTTACAGCTTCATATATTGCAATGAGTTCCAGAGACATTATTGAAATATTATTATTTATTTTATATTTGGCTTTGTAGTTATATTTTGGATCGAAAACCTGACGAAATGACGCCCTGTTTTGTTCTGTTCTATTTACATTTCGGTCGCGGTTTTTGTTTTTGGAGAATAAACACACACACACACGCGCGCGCCGCTATTGTGTCGGGCCACGAAACAATCGCTGCTACAAGCGCGACACTTAATATATACATACATAATTATATAAATCACGTCTATATCCCCGAAGAGGTATCATCATCATCATCACCAGCCCTTTAATGTCCCCACTGCTGGGGCACGGGCTTTCCCTATGGATGGAAGATATAGGGAGATTGGGCCATAACCCACCACGCTGGCCCAGTGCGAGTTAGTCCATCCATCCAATGACCGGCCATAGCGAACATTGCTTAGTTTACGCAGTCGCAGGCCAAGCGCGCTGTGCCACTGCGCTAGCGAGCTCCTCCTCCGAAGGGGTAGGCATAGGGGAATTAGATCCACGTTCCGCCAATTATGTTATGTCCCATGTAATAGGTGGCGAGCCTATTGCCATTAATCGGGCTCAAAAGTCGCAATACAATGCTAGGTGGTCTAAGAGGAACGCTGCAGCCCATTCCTCATCACTGTTTTAACCTTAGTCGCCTTGTATGACACCCACGGCAGAGATTTGGGGTAGTGACAATTGTATTCTACTCTTCCGCCACCACACAAGCGACAAGAAACATTTCTGCTCTGTTCAATTCCGCTACACAATGAACGACCGAATCGGATTGTGGTATGATTTGTAATTTAATTACTACAAAAAATGGAGAATCATTTTCAGTGTTTCAATATTATGAAACGAAATATTATAATCATACGTGCAAAAGAAAAACTTTAATCTTTGTATTGGCTAACATTTCTTTTATATAAATCGACATAACAATTAGACAGAATATGCATAATAATTCGCAGAAAAAGAAAACCATTTGTTTGGTTTGAAGCCCAACTGCTTTTCCAGGTCCAATTAAAAAAAAATAAACAAAAAAATGTTACCTCGGAATGTTGGACGCTATTCAAAACGCACGGCAATCTTTCCCGGGCTCCGGGCCCGCGTTAAGTTTTAAGTCTCGGCTTAGGGAGAAAAATTAAGTGGATTTAAGTTGTGAATAATGTTGTTCCCGAGTCATACCGGGTGCAGCGAACGGCTTTATGGATAAGAGGTATGGAAATAAACACAACGCCGCTCTCGAAATACGCGGTCAGAAAGCGGTCAGGAAGCGGTTTGAAGTTTTGTAAAAAAAACTGCTTAGGGTTAATGCTTTTTTATGCTAGACAGGAAGCCTTTGTCTTTCATCTCACCTGATGGTAAGAGTTAAGATAAGGGCCAAAGATGGAATCGAGCTTCACCTGGAACCCTCAACCATAGAAGGGCTGACTGTCTTATCACAAATTGACGGAACACAACAATACATACATACATAATTCACGCCTATATCCCCGAAGGGGTAGGCAGAGGTGAACTAGCACCCACGCTTCGCCAATTATCCATGTAATAGGTGGCGAGCCTATCGCCATTTATCGGGCACAAAAGTCGCAGTACTTTGCTAGGTGGTAGGTATAAAAGAAACGCTGCTGCCCATTCCTCATCACTGAGTTATCCTTAATCGCCTTGTACGACGCCCACGGGAGAGACTTGGGGTGGTGACAATTGTATTCTACTCTGCCGTCACCACACGGCCAACACAACAACGAACACAACAATCCTGTTAACATTATTATTATGGCGACAGTATTTACAGCCTGACGAAAGGTTTGTTCCTTCTGTCTCTTTTCTATACATTCATTCTTAACTAGCACGATTTTGGTGTGATGGATGATATGAATCAAAAGAGAGTGCATGGCTTGATGACGTCAGACCGATATAATTGGCAGAGGAAACATACTGCGTCGACCCCAGATAAATTGGGAACAAGGCGGAAAGAAGAAGAAGATTATTGATGATAAACAGCTGTAGCTGCAGCTAAGGGTTAAAAGAGTGATGAGGAATGGGCAGCAGCGTTCCTCTTATACCACCTAGCAATGAACTGCGACTTTCGTGCCCGATAAAAAGCAATAGGCTTTTAACCTATTTGGCGGAACGTGGGTGTGAATTGACTTCTACTGTTAATCTACCTCTTCGGGGATATAGGCGTGATTTATGTATGTAAACAGCTGTAGCCCAAACTGGACACCACGCAGCATCCTCCCTTCACAGCACATCCCAGTGCGTAATAATTCCGAGAATTCATACCAAGCGCGAGATTTACCGAGAAACAGCCATCCTCACCTGAAATTCGGCAATTGCGGGGGCTGTTTGCACAACGTGTTTTCGTAAACTTAAATAGTTTCGACAAGTTTGCCTAAGAATATGTGTGTCTTGGGCGTCTTAGTTGTGCAAATACGCGCCCTAACGAGATTGCCTCGGGCGACAGGTTTAATCAATGCGCCCTTATTTAGGTTATGAATTTCTGAAGCTCTCTGCCACGCCACCTCTTTCGGTGCGCAAACAGAATAAAATCCAGCGCCCCGAGCGCGAACTTTTCGAACATTTAAAGATTTGGTGGTTAGAAAAAGTTCGTAAACTTATGGTCTTGATGCGGGCATCAAACCCGCGTCCACTGCAATCCGAGCAGGTGCCTAAACCACTCGGCCATCGAAACATTCGTATCGTTATCACATCGAGAAAGCACTCAAAACCAAAACAAAAACAATTCAAAGGAATCGAATATTCCTAATATTTCTTAGGTAATAATATTACAACATTATGAACGCCGTGTGGTGACGACAGAGTAGAATACAATAGTCACCACCCCAAAACTCTCCCGTGGGTGTCGTACAAGGCGACTAAGGATAAATCATTGATGGGGAATGGGCAGCAGCGTTCCTCTTATACCACCCAGCAATGTACTGTGACTTTTGTGCCTGATAAATGGCAATAGGCTCGCCACCTATTACATGGGACCTGAGATATTTGGCGAAACGTGGGTGCTAGTTCACCTCTGCCTACCCCTTCGGGGATATAGGCGTGATTTATGTATGTATGTATTTAATATGACGTATTAAATTCTTTGAATTAACAAAAAATCAACCGTAATATCCAATCAAAATGAATAAACATTTCTTGATAATAATAAATATTCTTTTAATGTTTTCTTATATTTGCACGAGCACTAGACACATTTCAAATGAAACAACTTTATCGGATAATTTAAAATACTATTTTGTTTGGTTTATGAACGCTTTTCGGAAATGCGGTGAGGCTTTTGTTTTTTGACATTTGGCATCAAAACTAATGAAGTTTGACTATAATGGAGAATGCAAAGGTTTGTCGCTTAAAATTTTTTGCCGAGAAAACTTGCGTAGTTTAAAAAAATCGAAACTGTCGCTGTCAAACATGAAAATGCTAATTGAAACTGTTCATATAATCATACACAGAGCGCTTTCGCAATACGGTTACGATACGAATGTTCGAAAAGTTCGTCCTAGAGGCCCAGATGACGGGAAGGTTCCGCGAGTGGGAATACTAATATTTGGCGATGTCAATTCGAGTTCAAATCGATCCGGCGTCGAGTGCAAATAAATATAGTATTGAAATTCTCAAATCAACGCTCTTTAATATGTAGGAGCAAGGGAAATACTTCGGCTTATAAGTATTTTCTGGAGGCGAGGCAGCGAAATTCCTTATAAATATTATGCTAATGAAAAATGTTATTACTGAAATTATGCCGCCTCCGCGCAGACTTGATTTTGTGTATTTGCAAAGTAACATTTTTTTTTACATAACACGTGGCCCCAATTTGCACTTGAATAGCTAAATTAAAAAAAGAAATATTTACACGTAAACAAAATTAAACATCAAAGAGGAAGGTTACTTTAAGGTAAGAACTTTGTTTACCTGATCAATATCAATTTTATGCTAGATAAGTCAGTGTGATTGGGTTGGTAATAAGACCTTTTTATATAAGACCTAAATATTACATTACGCAAGAATTGCTAGAAAAACACAGTTTTCGTAGAAATTATTATGAATTGCTCTAGCAGTGGGGACATTAAACAGTTGGTCATCATTATCATCATCAGCCCTTTTGTGTCCCCACTGCCGTGGCAGGGACCTTCCCTATGGATGGAGGAATATAGGGAAATTGGGCCATAACCCACCACCCTGGCCCAGTGCGGGTTGGTGGGTATTAACGACTGCAGATGCAGCCGGGACCAACGGCTTAACGTGCCTTCCGAATCACGGAGGAACTCGAGATAATACGTTGCTTAGTTTACGCAATCGCAGGTCAAGTGCGCTATGCCACTGCGCTAGCGAGCTCGTCAAACAGAAACCATTTGATGATGAAGGTGATGACGAGAACGTTTGTGATGATGGATAAAGGTTTCGGAGTTCATTCCACATTTTTGTCCCCAGGTGTTGGTGGACTGCCCGGGGCGAGCGGGGGCGACGGTATGCGACCAGAGCGGCCGTACTTCGACGACGTCTCGCCGAGAAACGTGTCGGCCGTGGTCGGACAGGCGGCTGTGCTCAGGTGTCGGGCCAAACACATCGGGAACAGGACGGTAAGCTTATTATTAAGGCCCCCGTGGTACGGAGTGGAGAAAATTTCCTCGGGAAAAGAAAATACTTTTCTCTCGCTCTAACTTCCACTAAATGCCGAGATAAAACACTGTCAAGTGGTGGTGTCCACGTCCCCTACTGCGGGATAGATAAGTGGCTAATCTATTTGAACGAACATATGAAATTGACGAGTCAAGTTTTAGGAATTAGCGACATGGGGTCACAAATTCCTAAAACTTAAAGCTATAAGTTAATTTAACCTAATTTTCTTATAATTTTCACTTTGCCAACGACGAGCGTCAAGGCAAAATATCAGACCAAGCTTAAACTCGAGTCCACCTCCGAGTACATCAATAACAATCATCAGAGTCACCTCCCCTTCGATAGCGTACGCAGCCTCATTACCAATTCTGGCAAACTTGTATTGTGCCATCAGCTCATATTTCTTATCTGTCGCGGCCCACCTGCTCGCATCATTTCTCAACGTCGAACCACTCATTGGCCCCTCGATATCCCTCCTCAGGCACGCTCGGCTGACCGCCATATTAATGGTCCAGGGCTCCACAACCCATTCCTGGGAATAAATAGCCCTGTGACGTGTGTCCCGCGACGCATTATAATATATTGTTCGGCGGGAATTATCTTACGTCATTTCCTTGTAAAAAAGGGGCGCGCGGTCTCGGGACGGATATATACTGTGTCGCCATAAATTTTTGGATTCTCTTTAGGTGTTAGATTTATGGGGGATTACTTTTTGTTCGATAGAGATAAGTGTGCGGCGCGGCGCGGTTTCCAATTTAATCATTGTAGTTTTACGAGGGAAGTTATGAATGAACGGATTGGGGCGGATCTGGGGTTGTGGCTTTCTACTTCGGCGATTTCCCTGGTCTTTCAAAGACGCAGTGGCTACTGCGTAAACTAAGCATAATTTCATAAGGCCGGTTATTGGTTGGGTGACCAAAGTTATCTTGCCGCCTTTGTTTTAGATATTGCAATCCGTTTTGAGATGTGTAAATAATCACCATAATGTTGCTATCAACACTATGGTGATTACAAATGAATTTAGTCGTTTAAATCGATGATTTATTTTTAAACAAACGTATATATTCGCCAGCCAGTAAAATGGTTTACCAGTCATTGGTACAAATACACACAATATGACAAAATTGTATTTTTAATAATGTCATTAAATTGAGGCACACTAAAAGAACATATCACATAATAGCTTCAAAAATTTAATGATAAGTCTTCTAAGCATGACTTTAAGACACTTCTACATACATGCATAGATACATCACGACTTCCTCCAACTGGGGTAGGCAGAGAATCTAGACCGGAATATTTTTCTTTGATCTAGAACGGAATATTTTAAGTTTCAACTAAAAAGTCCACAGAAAAACAATGTCAAGGAGTTAAGCGATAGATGTAAATGGATAATAAACTTGGCTTAATTCCGACTTTGGAAGGGTGAGATTATAAATAACAACATTGAAACTCTTCAATCTATAGTATTAGTGGGATTAGTTTAGTTGAAGGATTCCAATAAGCTCGTCTGGGAATTTCACTGTAATTATTTTTAACTGAACTAAAATCTCAATGAAAATTACTATAATTACTTACGAACCGTCTTCGCAACAGAAATTGCTGGCGAATATCTAGAAATACTGCGATTAACATAGTCTGTGGAGAGTAATAAGGTCACCCCTATTTACATAAGTGAGCGACGCACATTTTTCAATACTCTGACATATAAATAAAATAAATAAATATTTTTTTACACTCACACCTATCATCTAGCCCAATGTAAGTAGCCTAAGCACTTGTGTTTTATGGATACTAGATGATGGACATATTTCTAATATAATTATGTATATACATACATAAATCACGCCTATATCCCCGAAGGGAAGTAGGCAGAGGTGAACTAGCACCCACATTTCGCTAATTATGTTAGGTCCCATGTAATCCCATAGGTGGCGAGCCTATTGCCTTATATCGGGCACAAAAGTGTCGCAGTACATTGCTATTGCTAGGTGGTATAAGAGGAACGCTGCTGCCCATTCCTCGTCGCTGATTTATCCTTTGTCGCCTTGTACGACACCCACGGGAGAGGTTTGGGGTGGTGACAATTGTATTATACTCTGCCGTCACCACACAGCAATGTTGAAAATTTACTACATAAACATATACACAACCATGACTCGGAAACAAACATTTGTGGTCATCATAAAGTTTGCCCCTACCAGGATTCGAACCCGGGACCTCTTGGCCAATACCCCAATCTGAACATTCGACCAAGGCGGCCGTCAACTATATTACATCCTTAAATGTGTACCTAGAGCATATTATTATATCAACCAATATAACGTCTACTTACTGAAAAAATATGCCGAGTTCTACTTGGTGAAACAAAAAATATTTCGAAATGAAAATCCTAAGAAAAGGTAAGGAATTTAAAAAGGAAATAACATTATTTCCTTCTCTTCTAAAAACACGAAATTGTATTTATTTTATTTATTAAATTAATTGACAAAAGCTATTTTGCTATTTATTTATTTTATCAAGATATTGCAAAAAAACATTTTAAAAAAATTAAATCGACCGGGGTAGATGAACTATATAATTTATCGAATTGAGAGTGGCAGTAATTTTTCCAACTTTCCAACCACAAATTTCTTATTGGCAGTAAGTATCCTTAAGAAGCCAAACAAAAATGCCTCCAAGAGACGGATAAAGCGAGCCGAGCGAGTGCCATGTAAACACTGTCGTTTGAATAAAGCGAACAGCTTCATTGGATAGATTTCCTTGCGGGTGCGTAGTGCGCGATAGCTCTTATCGCTCAACCGACTAATGCTCACGCATAACATACTCAACCAGATTGAGATAATACAGCTTATCTGCAAAACGGCTTATGTTATAAGCGGGATAATACAAGGCACAGTCTACGCGTTCGGCAGTAGCGCATGTCTATGGAGGTGGTCGAGGGAAATTGTTTCGGGCAGAATATCTTAAGAGTTGATTTATAATTTACTCAATACTCTTTATTGCAAAGCCGTAATCTACAATAAGTTGTTGGTAATATCATACTAGAGCATTAAAGACCCTGTCGTGTAGGAGTAGAATAAATGTAGAAGAGAATGTTTCCGTCGGACACGCAAATAGGTGTAGAACAAAATATTTGTTAGAATTATATACACACATAAATCACGCCTATATCACCGAAGGCAGAAGTGAATTTACACCTGCGTTTTGCCCATTAGGTCAGGTCGCATGTAATAGGTGGCGAGCCTATTGCCATCTGATTCTATCGCGCTTGAAAATCGCAGTACATTGCTAGATGGTGTAAGAGGAACGCTGCTGCCCATTGCCCATTGCTGTTCTAATCCTTGTACGACACCCACGGCGGAGATTTGATGGGGACGGTGACAATTTTTTCTACTCTGCTTTAGTAAAAACTAATAATGGATCATTTTATGAAAAGGCGATGCTTCTTTAAGCGCTAATGTTCTATACTAATGTTCTATACATTGTAATCAAAATCCTGCTGAGTACAATTTCCCTTGAGAGCGATGCCTTACTGGCACCTCCGCGTATCGGGCTAATACCGCCTTGAGTCCACCGAGGGCATTGTTGCCTTAATAACTGTAATTTATGCCGGGATTACGTTGATTGAAGATGTTGACCGAGCGGTAATAGGTACGAGCAGAATGGCGAAATTGAGATTTGTCTGTTGGTGTGGTTTCTTTAGGGAAAACTGTGGATCGTGTATTTGCGATGAGGTGCTACAGAAACCCAACAAGATACTAATTATGCTTAAAGCGATTTGTTTTATTACTAAAAACATTCTTTGCAAATAGTGGGCAGAATCAATTGTCACCACCCCATCTCTCCCGCGGGTGTCGTACAAGGTGATTAAGGGTTAAGACATCAATGATTAACGGTCAGCAGCGTTATTTTATGCCACCTAGCAACGTACTGCGATTTTACGTGCCCTATAAATGGCAATATGCTTACCACCTCTATAACATGGGATAAACGAAAAGTAGGTTTTTTATACACCTCACCTACCTCTTCGGGGTTATAGACGCACTTTTTTTTTCAAAAATACTGGTCATGATTGAATCCATCCCGAACGCAAGGTAGTTTTCATTCTTTCAATTTATTTTATAAACAAAAACTAATCAATGTAACTTCATAAAAAATACGTTGTAGAATATATAATATTCAGTACTTTGTGCGGGTGGAATCCTTGATGGTTAACTGCGTCCAATTGCGGTTTATATTTTACCTGCCTCTGTATAATTTTAATGAATCTATTTCAAACCGTAAACCGACCACCAGCTTAACGCGACCCAGTTATATAATGTTTTGCTAAACTGAGCGTTATTCTGATTGCAATATGTCATGCATAATACGTCTTTCATAGGAACTCGTTTATTGCCTACGGTGGATATGTTATTGGAGATTATGGTAATGCCGCAGAGCTTGTGCCGTAGCGTTACCTGGTTTAGGACGTAATAATTGATGATTGTGTTCATTTAATATCGGATATCGTTAACGTTCTGATGGTAGAGTCAGCATGTGAGTGGCACAAAATGGCAAAATTTCTTCTTTGATTATAAGATGTTGATGATTACATCAACACCAACTTTCAGGTGTGTTGTGATACGATGTCCTTTTAATAAGTAGAACTATAACAAAATGCAAAAAGTTGTGAACTAGAGTAGGTACGTATTACTTATTGAGGCAGCAACCAAATGTACTTTTTTCAAAATATTATTATTATTATGTCTAAGCGCCACTTAACACAGAAAATATAAGTGTACAATGCTGCTTTAAAACGTCATTTAATAATTGCCTACGCAAATCAATCGAAATCAATTTATACGAGACCATTAAAACCATCTTCGGCCAGGAAATCGACTTTGTTACCGCGAAATATCACAGGAACAAAAACAGTTGAAGTATATTTTACAAGCCAAGTGGCCCACCGACAAGCATTAGCATTCCGAAAACACTGCCTTAAATATTTGCAGATAAAATTGTAAGATTCCAAGAGGGAGCCCATTACACAATTGGTTTACTCCAAACGCTGTAAAGGGGTGGCTTCGACTTGCCTAATTACAGACCGGCTTAGAGCGATCCATTCCAGCCCTTAATTACATACAAAAAAATACCAAAAAGCCCTGCCAAGGAAAAGAATTCACTCCCGGATTAAAAATATAATTCAAACGTTTATTGTCGGTGTAATTTTAATCAAAGACAGCCCTCGTCTCCAAGGTGTCGTCCGGGAGCGTATAAAAGAAAACATGACACTTCGTAGCGTACCTATCTTTTATTACGTGGGAGATATTTCATTACGGAATATACACATTACATTAAATTCCCTTTGCAGCGGCGCCGGGGCATAGTAAATTATAATAAGGTTCACTCGCCTTAACACAGCATTAAGGAATTGTTTGTTGATACGATTTTTGAGAATGAAAATTAACGTTATTAACGCCACTGAAAAGTATACAATGAGAAATCATAACGATTTTTGCATGGATGTAAATGAACAATTAAATATTTCGTCTGTTTTAAATTTTTATATACCGATTCGTAGTTCCTAATAATAATTTTGTTTATATTTAAGTTTTTAGTTTAGTTTTTTGTTTTATCATTAATGTTTTTTGAGTGTGATGTGTAAATGTGGTTGAGTGAATGAGCAAGTGTTTTAAATATGTATGTAATGTAATTGTCGAAGATTGGCTTGGATTACGTATTATATTTGATGTGTGTATTATTTTATTATTCATATCCAATGTGAAATTTTCCGATAATGCGCCAAACTTATTTATCCATTCAAACGTGGCCATACGAGATTCTCACCTGTTCCTACTTCCGCAGGTGTCGTGGATGAGGAAACGGGACCTTCACATCTTGACCTCCCACATCTTCACGTACACCGGAGACGCGAGGTTCAGCGTCCTCCATCCAGAGCCTTCGGACGACTGGGACCTGAAGATCGACTACGTTCAGCCCAGAGACGCAGGCGTCTATGAGTGCCAGATCAACACGGAACCGAAGATCAACATGGCAGTCATGTTGAATGTGGAAGGTTGGATCATACGAGAAATCAGCTCACTCACCAATTTTTTTTTTTACATTTACACATGTCTACTAGTCCGAAGTATGTAGCCTAAGCACTTGTTTTATGATGACGGAATCGAAGATCGACATGGCAGTTGTATTGAATGTGAAAGGTTGGATATTCACACGAGAAATCGGCTAATTCACCTTTTTTTTTATACTCACACAATCATATAGCCCCAAGAAAGTAGCCTAAGCACTTGTGTTATGGATTCTAGATAGCGGACATATTTTTAATATCATAATAATTATGTATTTAAAAATGTTGAAAATACACTACATAAGAACATACACAACCAAGACTGGGGAACAAATATTTCTGTTCATCAAAAAATTTGCCCCAACCAGGATTCGAAACCGACCGATCTGATCATAAAACTTGGCTTTCAGAAATCTACAAAACCCGGCACATAAGTTGAACTATGAGCAGCGCAATCAAACATTTTCTGTTATTAATTGAGGTTCTGTATGAGGGTCAACGTGTGTCTGTAACCATATCAACATAGGGAAACCCGCTTCTGCGCGTTCATAATTTAGTTTAGACACTTATCCTTCAAATATACCTGCGCCGACGGCCGTCATTTTGGTTCAACTTTCGTTCCTGGAACTGAACTATTCTAGTGAGTACAGTTAGTAACATTATGAATTTTATATCCAAGTTGGTATCGTTGAAAATCAATTGGATAACTACTGCAGTTTTGTGGCGTTCATCATGCTGTCGACTGTACTTGCTATAATAGAAGACTTTTTAAACCTATTTAGGTATAGGCAATACCGCCAACAGCGGTGTGAATTTATGTCAAAGTTGATATGGTTGAAAATCAATTGGATAACTTAACCAGTTTTGTGTCGTTCACCATGCTGTTGACTGTAGTACATAGTAAGGTTAATTGACATTCAACGGACGTTGCAACACCAGACGATATTGTACTTATAGTACTTGATATAGTATTTCGAACCTGTTTGTCAGAACTCAATGGAATATTTTACTACCTTTTCTATTTTAATCTTTCATAATGTTAAGGTTGATCCTACATTAAGATTAGTGTTAAAATGCCACTCAGGTGTCAAGAAGAAGACTATAATAACCGTGTCAAAAGTTACTCAAATAATTGCCAGAATTAAATGAAAGTTCAAGATCTAGCGGTATTAAGTCTAATATCTAACCTCTCAAAATAAATAGCAATGACAGCGCTTATGCTATAACCTAAATAAGTATACTTTGTCTGCTGCTGATGAATAATTTTAAATCAAAATTTGAAATGTACAACAAATTAGAGGTCAGGAACTAAACAATTATTATTTCAGCACAAGCCTTCGCTATTCAATTACGATGGTTAAGCAAAAATATCGATGATCGGATGGGTAGTCAAATTGCCGTGAGGTGCGAATTAAAATACAAATTATCACCGCCCACTAGCTCTCTCTCGTACAAAATAACTGAAGGGTAAAATAAAACTTTTTTTTATTTCTTTTTCATTAACTTTTTTTTATGTTTAATCCTTGTCCAAGTCACGGCTGATCGCGCGAGACCATCTCCGCGCTTGATTGCCGTGACCTCACCGGACATGACACCACTGGATTGGACCATACCATCATCATCATCCCCACTTATCTCGCCGACCCACCACGAGGTTCCCTCCCCCCTACTCTCTGCTCCTTCGGGTACATGGCATAAGTCGAGGCCCGCTCGCTGGCTCCTAGCTGGGCCTTGCCCCACGGCAAACCACCCGGCATATGGTTAGACCAAGCCGAGGGCCTCGCCACCAGACCGGGGTCGAGCACAGGCGATGGGGAGCCTCGCCGTCTTAGGCGGCGGCTCAGACCACCGGGGGACTGATGTCCCCTGAGTTGATGCCCAGGCCATGAGCTACCGCTCGATGCCCGCAGCCCGCCACCAGGCGGATGACCCGGATGATGATGATGATGAATCCTGGAATTGAATTGTGCCACGTGGTGACGCCAGAGCAGAATACAATTCTCACCACTCCCATCTCTCCGCTGTCTTTACCCTTAGTCGCATTGCTCCGGTGTCATGCAATGCGACTACGGATAAAGACGGCGATGAGTAATGGGCAGCAGAATTCCTCTTATACCACCTCGCAATACTGAGATTGATGTGCTCAGTAGATGTGTGTATGTTTGCAATAGGCTCGCCACCTGGTACATGGGACCTAACTTAATTGGCGAAAAGTGTGTCTTGATTCACTCTAACGTGCTTTATATGCTATAATGAAAGGAATACGCATGCACGTGGGAAGGAAAAGCGGGTGTTAATTCACCTTTGCCTACAGGTATAGGCGTGATTTATGCATTTAAGTTTAATTGATTTAATTGAATTAGCTATAACGAAAGGAATACGCATGCACGTGTGAAGTTCACCTTCATTCATTCAAAAACAACACATTGACAATATTGAATGCGAGCATAAAGCTCTCTCAAGCAGAATATTCGGATAATACCATAAATTTAAATATTAATTGAAAGCACACCGTCTAAAAAGAACTTAATTACGTAGAACCGCCACCAATTTAAGTTTTTAATAGACTTTTTGAAGCAGCAGGTAAACTTGGGCGGCAAGCCTCTGCCGTTTTTATTGCATACAAATTTGTGTTGCAAACTAAATTGCATCGAATAAAATAGAAAGAGACCATTATAAACATACATACATAAATCACGACTAAATCCCCAAAGGGGTAGCCAGAGGTGAATTAACACCCACTTTTCGCCAGTTAGGTTCCATATAATAGGTGGCGAGCCTATTGCCATATTATCGGGCACATAAATCGCAGTTTATAGCTAGGTGGTATGAGAGGAATGGTGCTACCCATTACCCATCGATGTCTAAACCCTTAGTCGTCTTGTACGACTCCTACGGGATTGATGGGGGTAGTGACAATTGTATTCTGCTCTGCCGTCACCACACGATCGATTTATGTAATGCACCAATCTCAAGCCGAGCCGAAGGAGCCGTGTGGTGACGGCAGAGTAGAATACAATTGTCACCACCCCAAATCTCTCCCGTGGGAGTCGTACAAGGCGACTAAGGATAAATCAGTGATGAGGTATGGGCAGCAGCGTTCCTCTTATACCACCTTGCTGTGTACTAACTTTTGTGCCCGATAAATGGCAATAGGCTTGCCACCTATTACATGGGACCTGACATAGTTGGCGAAACGTGGGTGCTAGTTCACCTCTGCCTAACCCTTCGGGGATATAGGCGTGATTTATGTATGTATGTACAAATCACAAATAAGTAATACAAAATAAATTAGTTATCGTCTCAGTACCTAATTCGGGAACAAGCAAGGGTTACGTGGAGCCTATATTATTCTTGACTACATAAGAAACTATTCCACCAACTAAAGTAATATACTTGCTTGTAGGGACGTAGGGTTCGCCACATTATCAGCCCAAAGGGGAGATCTGTCCCCTAACCTGGCTTACATTGACCGCGGTCCAACTGTACTTGTGGATCCCACATATAGTACTGAAAACTTTGCTGGCGTGATTGTGTTCGGGATAATAAGGCTTATTAGTACTGGTATTCGGTTCATTATTGTCTGGGTTAAATTTCGTAGTCTTATATACGTATTGATCTAAAATTGGTTATATATTTGCTAAGGTACCAATGTAATAAGTTCGATGAAGCGTTTCGCGTTGATTATTATAGGCTAGACCTAGTTCTTAGCTGATACTAAAGCCACCGGGTGCGTTCGTGCGTCAAAAATATACTATAAAGGTAATGCAAATTTTATCTTACCTTCCCTTGCTAAGAGAGTCATATAAATGCTATGGCGTTAGTAGAAAATCAAAATTGGTCAGTTAAGCGAAATTTATGGAATATTCAAAAAATTAATTTTACAATTTTTAAGTTTTTGATATGACCATAGTTTTTGTATGACTAACATTTGTACTCAAAGACGTCAATTAACGTCAATGAGTGACTTAATACAAAAAAAAAGCATTTAAATCTAGGCCATAGACCTGGCAAGAATAGCGACTAGTTTTTAATTGACGAAATATATAATAAGGAGCCCTTTAATTTAAAATTATGTCTCAGAGTTCGGCTGTAATTTAGCATGGGTAGTGGGTAGTATACGAGACAAAAGGCTTTAGGATCCCGCTTTCCCGAGCCTTTATTTAAAATCCAAGTAAAAACACGGTTTTTCCCCACCTCAGCCGAAAATAGAGCTATTCCGCTCGAAGCTTAATCTCGGTTATTGGAAATATTGGAGAGTACTATTGACCTTCAGGTTTTCACAACCGAGAAATTTCCCGGTTTCATTTGGAGCCTCGCAAAGGCTGCGTAAACAGTATAAAAAGAAGAAGAAGTGCTTTCATCTTTCCGACTGATTATTACTACAATGGGCGGACGGCGCGGGCAGCGTAAGCCATTCTCGCCTCTACAATATTCACACACAATTCCAATCTCCCATTATTAATTCAGTTTTGGACAAAAATGTGTTTTGTGTTTTCGCATTATGCTAAAGGTCGTTCCGTTTTCGACATACTGTATTCATTAGAAAAATAATTGACGTTGAAAAGGGTTCTCGCATATTATTATGTGGAAATTGTTTCTCCGGGAACGTTCTTTGTGCGGGTGTGGAAAAAAACATTGTAATTAGACGACGTATGTACACGACACAATAACACTGTACTCCATCAATGTCAAACTTGGTTCTAAATCTATTCTTAATTTAATTAAACCAATGCAACTTTTTTTTTATCAAAGCTTTATGATATTTTTCCTAACTTGGTTGATGTCAGGCAGGCCGGTTGTAAAACCTAAGCCAAAACCTTAAGCAGTTTGGAATGTCATCCCTCCCAACCACTCTCTCCGTTCATCGGTCTCTCGACATGGTTATTTTCGTCTCTTTCCTTTATTCATTCACGACTAGCACCTTTCTGGTGTGCTGGATGGTATGAATCAAAAGGGTCATTTCTCCATTCTCTTCCGCCATATAAATCCTTTTTGTCATTCTCCTTTCATTTATTCTTTCTATTTGACCAAACCATGCATGCGTCCTATCTCAATTCTCGTCATTACGTCTTTTGTCAAACCACGCTTTTCACTTATAAGTAATACAAATTCAGTAAAAACTTAACTTACAGAGACTGTACTATAAATAATACAAACGTATAACTACTTGTATCATCCGCCTCCCTTTTGATACCACATTAGAACGTGACAGAGTGACAACAAACAAGCTTTATTTGGTAACTGGCAAATATTATAACCCCCAACAATAATACCCTACAAGCAAACATTGCGTCCGTTTCACACAAAAACACTAACAAGACAAACTCGGACTACGATCAAAATCACGCAAGCTTACTTCATTATGGCCCGCAAAACATATGGGCCGTACGAAATATGGGCGAGCGAGGCTTTTTGTTACAAATTAGCTGGCACGGAAATGGCTGCCCGCGTACACCGCGTACACCGCGCAACGTGAACGTGAAAAGTGACGAAGACGTAATCTCGCATTCATCTCTCGTCATATTAGAAGAGGGGCTAATGCCGCGATACAAAGTGGTACGCATCCGTCTAAGTCACTGTAGGGCTGCCAGCCGGCAGTTTCTTTAGGCACCAACCATTTTCTTTGTTGTATTTTAAACTATTGACACTTACGACTACAATGTTTGGAGATTTGGAGTTTGGAGAGTTTAGAGATGTGATGTCCTTAAATAGTTTGACTTGGACTGGAGGCAAGACATGAATAAACAAACAAACCATGTATGATATTTGCAACTTCTCAATACCTTATCAAACGCAATAAGACTGTGTTTAAAAGAATCTTCGTATTTTAAGATGTAGCAATCGTTTTATAAGAATGAGGTTTTACAGTTAAGCCCTCTTCCATCATATACACACAGCTTTTCGATATTAAGGGCCTGTTTCACAATCGATAAGTAAGTTCGAAGTAGGTTACTTCGCAGATCATTTGACAGTTGTAATATGAAATATATGTCAATTGAACTGCGTAGTAAGCTACTTCGAACTTACTTGTCGATTGTCAAACAGGCCCTTAGTGATTTGGTTATTTGTATGTGTATATTAATTCTTCAAAGTTACTCAAAGAGTGGAGAGGTCAATGCTGGGTGTTTCCATTATCACAAATGATGAGATTGAGATCTGCAGGAGAATCCCTATAGCCCATATAATTGTGGCCCGCACTAGGTGGACCCACAGCCTGGTAAAGGTCGCGGGAAGCTAGAAAGGACCAGCGCAGGCCGGATCGACTTGGAGATGATTGGGGTAGGTAAGCGCCTCTCGTCTGGAATGATGATAATTACTTCTACACCTTACCGGCTACAATATACGTCTAGACAGCCGTGTTGTGACGGCAGAGTAGAATACAATTGTCACCACCCCAAATCTCTCCCGTAGGTGTCGTATAAGGCGACTAAGGATAAATCAGTAATGAGGAATGGGCAACGGCGTTCCTCTTATACCACCTAGCAATGTACTGCTGACTTTTGTGCCCGATAAAAGGCAATAGGCTCGCCACCTATTACATGGGACCTAGCATAGTTAACGAAGCGTAGGTGCTAGTTCACCTCGGCCTACCCCTTCGGGGATATGGGCGTGAATTATGTAGGTATGAATGTATGTTCGTGTATTAGTATATGTCATTAGTACCACAAACAGATGTATAACACAAATACCTAAAAATTCGCAACATTAAAAAAAGTTGTATGAATAAGAAACTTTTGAACTCATTAAAAGTCGAAGGACTAAATGGCTTCTAAATAATAGTCCTTTAAGCCACTCGCCGTAATTTAGTACCTACAATGCTTACACACAAAAATGTCTCGAATAACTCTCGCCAAAGATTGTGAGCAAAACAGGTCAGCCACCGGCTGGTTCCGGCCAAAATAAAAAATACTTATCTACCTAATGCCAAATAGGACCGCGAACTTTCCGAAGCTTTGTTCAAAGCCGCTGGCAGTAATGAATAATATAGTCCATTCGGATCCAAATTCCCAAGTAAGGTGAGCAAAAAAGGGCCAAGTAATTTTAATAAGAAATTCTCTATAATAAATTTGCTAGCATCCGTCTGTTAATTATCGCGATTTATATTAAAATGAGGTAGGCGACCGCGAGGCCCAAACTTTGTGGAACTCTGCTTTGTTACGACTTTTGGGTTCAGTGACGCGGATCAGGCTCCTTACATAATTATTTCGGCTATTTGCCATTCATAGCTTATATTAAACGTATTTTACGCCGGCACAATGGGCGGCACCTTGGGATAATTTACGATTTAAAACCACTTTTGCGCATTTAACTCACGTATAATTACGATACGGGACGATATAATAACAATGCTAAACACCTAATTAAACGCGATATAAATCTGTTCGAGTGGTTCTGTTATAATTATTGTACAAGTAAAATGTTCTTGCAGTCGTACAAGAAGGAAGAGCCCTTAAAATACTTATTATGGTAAAAATAATATTATTGGATTGCTAATTATACACATTACAATGTAGGTACGCTCCTTAACCTTGCTTTCTGTTATAATTTACATAAGAGCCTCTTGAAATTTGGGATGCCTGTATTTTAAGTTTATGATCAACACTCATCTCAAATTAATAATTATTAAGCTTTTCTTTATAAAAGTGGAGTAGAGTCGATTATTTTTGATTCACCGACGAAAAGGTCACCGGTTCGATTAACGTTTGTTTGATTTAATATTACAAGGACCTATTAACTTAATATTATGCACATTAGTCTGAGGTAGGATAGAGTGACAGAAATAACTATTTATTAGTAATTATGTTGAGCTGACGTGCAGTTGACTATACTACGCACCCAATAGCTACTGATCTGCTTTTAGTTATTCTGACTTTATATTCTTAGATGAAAACATAATATCCGTAGTGATAGTAACCGTAGCAAGGAACAGGAGGTATACTCTGAAACTCCGAACGATTAACTTACATCTATCCGTCTCACGCCACTGCGTGTTAAAATAAGAGCGACAAAGACGCAAAGACTCGATCGAACGAAATAAACTTCCTGAGTAACGCCTCTGGTTCGCAGAAACGGCGTAGCAGTGATATGGATCGTAGCATAATCGTAGTGGCTTCCGAACCAGATCGAATGATTTTTTGTCATAAATGAAACTTTTTTAACCGACGAAAAAACGGAGGAGGTCACTCAATTCGTACCCGTATTTTTTTAAACAGCAGATACTGTTTTACAATTTCGGTATACAGAAATGATGGCAATCAATTCCTTACATCAAGCTTTGTAGCACCCACCAGTGGTGTTATATTTTTTTATAGATAAATTTATTTGGAACTATCATTTGATTGATCACCATAAGAACTTTATCCTTGCGATTTCATTATTTTTATGATAAATTGTAAGCAAAATTTAAATTAAAAACAATTCAAAAGGTTGTGTTCTTTTCTACAGAACCGAACTGTTTAACAAAATGAAACAGCAAAAGTTCACTGAATGAAAAAACACACAACAAACAACACATTACCAAGTCACTGGCACCACGTATATTATTTCTTAAATGAAAAATCTATTGTTTATTTCACTTCGTACTGCAGTTTTCATCTTCTTATGCACACTTCCGACTTTTTTCTGGCAGTTGGCAGCCCTAGCGTCCGCGTGCACTGGGCACAAGCCAAGTTCGTGAACAATTTGTCGAAAAATATGTCTGTGGCATTCCCTATTTATTTATCACGATCTTGTAGCCTGCGTATCTCGAAGACATCAGAGAAGAAGTCGTATAAATTGTAATGGGAAAGGGAAAGCCTAGTTGGATGTTTCATAATCAAATTCAAAGTGTATTAAAAAAGGCCATGTCAGGAGTATCCGAAACCGAAAGATGCATGAAGACATTAATGAGATTGGATGAAACGAAAGAAGTATGCAAGTATCGTAACAAGTGGAAAGAAGTAATCTGGCTTCCCCTGTGGGAGACCGGCGTGGGATATTATGTAATGTATCTATGTACGGATATTGAAATCTCTAATAAAGTGAAGTTAGCTACCTAATTTGTGAACACCTCCATTGTTCAAAATCCCAGTTGCAAATACACCTGTAGGAGGACAATTTATTCAAATTAAATTCTAGACGACCTGAGATAAATCAATCAAAATAACAGATTAATTGATCACACTAATGAATGATCAAAGTTACGAACGGCCAGTCGAAATATAAATTCTCAAAGGTCGACCGGCCGACGTCTGAATAATTTAGCATTCACTTGAGAAACGTTTTTGGGATCAAAGAAGGAAATAATGGTCCAAGTTTTATTTCTAATGCCGCCGGGGGTTGTGGGGTATTCTGATGCGGCACTAGGTCCCGGGTTTGTCTTTGTGGATATTCTCGCTGGTCTAGGCGCAAAAGAAGTTTTCATTAAGTATGTACATATATTGCGATTGTTTCTGGTGAGTTTTTACTAGATCTTGAGCCTTAGTGCAAAAGATCAGAACAATAAGTTCCATCTGTACCCTTTTTCCATTTGAACCAAACATTTGCCAAACAATGAAACATCTTTCTTTGCAATAATCAATTTGAATTCGCTAAACATTTTCTAAATCATTGACCATCCAATATACTAAAAAACGTGGTATTAATTGTCGTTATTTAAAAGCATTTTATCTTCATCACTAGATAGAATGGGCCATTACCCACCACGCTGCTGGTCCAATGGATGTTGCTCAATATTAACGAGAAATTTATTTCTACATTGCGAAGGTACCCGTTGGCTTACAACGTGAAGTGAAACGTAATAATATTTGCTTATCGATAGATCGATTAAACGTGCATGTGCAATATTTAATTTTAATGATAACATCCAAAAGTGTACCATGTTTTATGCAAATAAAGATTTATTATTATTATAGTGAAAGGTTAGAAGAATTTCGGCAAGCTAAATAGTGCCTTGGTTGGCCGAGAGGTCAGGCACCTGCCCGGATAGCAGCGGACGCGGGTTCGATTCCCGCATCGAGACCACAATTTTCGAAATTATTTTTCTAACCACCAAATTATTTGTACTATTTTTTCTAACTTTTATATAAAGAAGGCAAACAACTTAATGACGTATAAGAATAGACTGTAGGAACTCGAGATAGTGTATAATAATACCACCTAGCAATATACGGCGATTTATGTGCCCGATAGATGGCGATAGGCTCTCTGTAGGACCTGGTATAATAATCGTGGGGGTTATAACACCTCTGCCTAAAAAAATGTATGTACTTACCATGGAAAAATGATTAGTTACAGTTAAATTAATAGAGCCGTGTGGTGACGGCAGAGTAGAATACAATTGTTACCACCCCCCATCTCTCTCGTGGGTGTCGTACAAGGCGACTAAGGGTAAAGTCAGCAATGAGTAATGGTCAGCAGCATTCCTCTTGTACCATCTAGCAATTTACTGAGACTTTTGTGTCCAATAGATGACAATAGGCTCGCCATCTATTACATGGGACCTAGCTGAATTGGCGATAAGTGGGTGTTAATTCACCTCTGCCTACCCCTTAGGGGCTATAGGCGTGATTTATGTATGTATGTACGTAAATTAATAGTCATACTATAACAGTGGAGCTTCATCTGCGCATGATATTAAAAATTATCGATTCTCAATAAATCTTGGAAATAAGAATGTGTAATAAAGTCTGGCAAAGTATTGAAATGTTTGTTTGCCAAGCAGTTCACGTTTTTATTGAACGTATCAAAGTTCATTTAACTAATTCCGATGAAATATTCGTATCGCGTGCTTTGAAGTTGGATTCAAATCAAGAGCATTCTAAAGATGGCTTCTTATTGAAAGATTCTGCTAAGTTGATTATGTAGCGGACTGGTACAATGGACGTAGTTTCTCTCTTTTTTATTATTTTGTTGCCTTGTGTGTTTACATTGACATTACAAGTTTACAAGAAAATTAGTATATACAAATAATTTGGTGGTTAGAAAAAGATTTTCGAAAAATTATGGTCTTGATGCGAGAATTGAACCCGCGTCCGCTGCTATCCGGGCAGGTGCCTGACCGCTCGGCCAACCAAGACACTAATTAACTTGACCACCAAACCACCAAATTCTTTGTACTATTTTTTCTAACATTTATATAATGTTGAAATTAAAATCGAATAGTTTTCAAGAAAATTGTTACACACGGACAGACAATGTTAGTCGCGTGGTGAGGGCAAAGCAAGATTCATCAAACCGTTTATGTCCAACTGGTTAAATGCAAAAAATAAATATTCAATTCAACGACCATTGAATTTCCTAAGGAAGTTTTCTGGAATTTCTGAATCTGTGAATATTCATAGTAGGTGTAGTAGTAGTGGTATCAAGTAAGTGGTGTCAAACCTTGATCTTGAACAACATGGGTTAGACTGGCATTCCACTTTCTCCAATCGTCAGTCAGCATAAATTAACACCGCCTCATAACAAAATTGCATTAAACTACATAACGCCATCTAGTGGCGACTCGGCGAACTGCGTAGTGCCGATTCGACATGCTTTCTTTGAACAGTCTTGTTATATTGTTGTTTTCCTATGAGCAGTGTGACGAAACAGAGCTTTCCGGTCAAGTCGGCACTCGGCATACCTACCCGGGCTATTCGGAGCAACTCGTTTATCAAGCACGCTCTAACAGATATATTATGCGAACCTCTCAAATTCAGCTCGGGCCAATTACTGAGCTTGTTACCGCTGAAAAATGTCCGACGCTGAAACGCCGTATTCCTGTATAAATTGTGGGGATTTTTTCTTTATCTCCCCTTGTAAATTCACGTGTGCTATCGCGAATTTGGACGGGCCATTTCATGAATGTTGCCGGATTTTTCATCGTTTGTTGTCAGCGTACCGCGTGCTGAGTGCGCTCTTTTGAAGAAGATTCGTTTGAACTAATAACTATGAGTTTAAAAGTCAAGTACCTAATAGTTCTATGAAGCCTAACATCTTTTGATAGATGTTAGCGAGCTTGTTGAAAAAAGATTGTTGGCTCAGAGGTTAATTATGTGGATATGTTGAAATAAAATGACTACTATTCTTTGTTTTGCCATAATTTAAATTATTAAAGGGCTGGTGATGATAATAATAAAAATAAATACGTGTTTTGTTTTAGAAATTTCTAGCATAAAACTTTATTACCAATGAAATCTAAGTCAACCACAATTATAGCAATCAAAATCAAATCAAATTTCATATCCAAGTGTAAATTAAAATAACAAAAATATGAACTTAAAACGTTATTCGCTGTTTTCTAAAAATATAACAAAAAAATATGCCTTTATCCCCTTCAAACTTAAAAATTTTGGATGCTGACGTTGTTTTTTTTCTACAATGAGTACCTACCTACTATGAATGAGAAAATTTCTGATATATTTTTTTAGTTTTGGCCTTTGCATGTGTAAGTTTAGTACTTACTTTTTGGGGAAATCTAATTAAAGTGCCAAGAGCAAGGCCACCAGCTAGATATGGTATGGATGGCCATAAGATGGCAATAAGCTGGGTATGACCAAGATACCTAGCTTATTGCTGTCCAGTGGATTTATAGCTAATAACAATCGCGTATATAGCTTAAAAACTCTGTAATATAGTTGAGGAATATTATATACAACGCTAATTGAAAAAAAACTAAATATGGTAATTCTGGGGAGCAAAATTCTAAATAATGATATTTTCTAAATTTATGTTTATTATACTGTTAGAATAAAAATGTAATTAGCAAGTAATCATCTCATGTTTAACGGCAGTTCCTAAGCATCTGGTCCCTAATAATATCGAATCCCAATCTGCTATTCTTACTTGCCTAAAGCCCTCGTGTCACCTCCTGTAATTATATTCAAATTATAATACAATTCTATCTCTTCTGTTCTAATTACGTCACCGCTCACATCTAACACTGTCTTAATCCAGTTTCGAAATCTATTGTCATTGGTGTTCGTTGTCTCCTTTCTCTCTCACACCCTCTCCTAAGCTTTTGTCTTGTGAATTCCAGATGACTCCCACACCCCCGCGACCCCGGCCCCGCCCCGCTCCTCAGGTACTCTCCTTCAATACTTCATTTTGACATTAACTTCGTTTATTAATTTGACTACCTTATTAGAGAGCAAAGTTTTGTTTTTCATAGTTGCATGGGAATGCTCGATGTGATAAATGTTTTTATTTTTTTTTACTATACCTATTTACTTCTTTTGGATGTAATGACCTTAACACGTTACTAGAAGAATTAGCTGACATAAAATTTTGCTGAATTCTCCTGCAAATGTACCACGAAATACTTGAGCCCATTGTTATTCCGCGAAACGTGCATTGTCCACGGGACCTGTGCGCATACTTAAGCGAGTCTCTCATTCCACTACAAGCCGCTCAGTTTCAATCTGGACTGTGTAACGACAATTTTAAAGTTCATTTTCTTTTGTTGCAGCGGCCGCGGCGACCATATGGGGCTCTCAAGACGTGTATGTGAAGAAGGGAAGCACGATATCGCTGACTTGTTCTGTGAACGTGCATTCTTCCCCGCCATCTAGTGCATCTGTGCTGTGGTAAATCTTGCATTCGTTTTACAATGTTGACGCAAATGTTTTGGTGCAGGGTCTTGATATATTGAGACACGAGACACGAGGCTTGAGTTTAGCTACCACAAACAGGTGTCTGGTTCTGTTTTCATTAGAGTTTTACCCGGCGAAAGGTGAACAGATATAACTAGTATGCAACATGATAGTTATATTATACAAAATTATACTTGGCACACCTCGACGCCTTTGACCATCTTGTGGTGTCCACTATGTGGTGACTTTTGCCCTGATAAATTTCCCAAAAGTCGTTAATCATGTTAAAAGTTTCCGCGCTTAAAAGCCATTTAAATTTTTATGCAACCTGACTTGCTGTGTTTCTTTTTCTTCCTTCTCTGTTCCACGTCTATCTGGGGTCGCTATCATTTCCATATTTATATCCGACCTGACACCAAACAGGTACCACGGCAACTCGGTAGTAGACTTCGACTCCCCGAGAGGCGGCATCAGCCTTGAGACGGAGAAGACGGAAGGGGGTACCACCAGCAAGCTGCTGGTCACCAAGGCGGCGCTGACCGACTCCGGGAACTATACGTGCGTGCCCAACAACGCGCACCCAGCGTCTGTATCAGTGCACGTGCTCAACGGTAAGACGGCGGAGTTGCTTTGTAGCGAACACAGATGGCGCTGTAAAGCAAAATCGTAATTGTAATGAATTTATTTGAACAGTCGTCATCATTAAAATAAAAATTTATGATAAGAGTGGATACAGATTATGAACTGTTACAATCTGTGTCACCAATATTACCATTTTTTCTCAAGACATACTTATCACCAGCAGTTTAATATCTCTTAGTAATGTAAGGACGCCTTTATCCTGGATGGAATAATATAGGAAATGCACCATAACCTACTACGTTGGTCCAGTGCGACTGGTGGGTATTAACGACTACAGAAGCAGCCGTGGTGCTGTGCCAAATCACAGCGAAACTCAAGCTTATATATATTGTTTGGTCACCCATTCCATTACCGACCTTTGCGAACATTGCTTAGTACGCAACGCCGTCCGAGTGGGCTATCGAACTCCTCATTGTAACATCAAGTATTTCTATAACAAGCAAGAGATTTTGTTTTTAATTCCAAAAACAAGAATTTCGTCTCCAACGATCAAGAATGTTGTTTCTTTGTTAGGTTTTAAAAATAGCCCTTTCAAGTTTTCTTGATAAGCGTTAATATTAAAAACTCGTTGTCACCACAAAGAAAACAAGTTTTTAAGCTGTCTAGTCTAGAAAATAAGCATTGTATAGATTTAAGCTTTGATTAGGTAAATAATAGAATAAAACCTGAAGCACGAATAAAAGTTGGACATTAAAAGCTTTCAGGTTTCTGCGGATAATTTTAAATCTTATTTGTCAAACTTATTTTTTATTTGGCTCCAAGTCAAACTCGGTTTTGACTGTTCTGGTGATTTAATCAGCTGGTGTTATTTATGAGATAAAAAGAGAAAGGGGTGTCTTTTCGATTTGAATCTTGATTGCTAGAGACTCCTATAAAACTTTTTGCCTAGACGACAACAAAATGTATGCTAGTTTAAAAGAATAAAAAGTAAGAAAAAAATCTATTTTAATATTTCACTTATATATTTTCAATAAAATTATTTGGAAAATAATATTTATTTTAAATAGAACTTTTGTGAACCGTCTTTAATAATTATGTGAAAAATTGACAATTTTCACGCTCATTTTAATGGTTTCATTATTTGGTGTATCGATTGCTATAAAATTTGTTATTTTTTAACTTTTACGAGCTTACACCAAAGTTTTTATATTTTGATTTTACTCTCTTTGTGACTACAAAGAACTGTCACCAACATGAAGGTATTACAAACTATTAATTTTCTGAATTGGAAATGGGAATTTTCATTTCAAGTCACACGCAGTGAAAATTATTTGGCAAACTATTAAGAAATGAAAAGTCTGGCGAAGTATTTTATGGAGGATAGCTTATTTTTACATACAGAAATCACGCGTTGCTCCATTAAGGAGTAGAAAAGGTAGACGAGGTATTTTAATACTCCCGTTTTGACTTAGTTCTCACGTAATAGGGGGTGAGCCTATTGCCATTCACCGGTTACTGTAATCGCAGTAATTTGCCAGGTTTCACACCAGGAACGCTGCTAACGTCGCCTTGTACGACGTCCACTCCACAAGAGATACAGGGGTGGTGATAATTGTATTCTTCTCTGCAGTCACCACACAGGATATACTTTATTTAACTTTTATTCAAATAGATAAACTCTCTTTACAACATATCGCAGTCCCTAAAGATAGCATCGCCTGCTCCCAATTCCGAACTCCGAATAGTTTTGTTTCGCCATTACCTCCCAACGAATCAAGTCAGCCAAGTGTCTCTCGAACTAATAATTCAGGTACTGGTAAGCTTTTTAGCGCTTCAAAACTTGCAGCTTCCGATCGATTAACGTCCCAGAAGTTACGCTCAGCTTAATCCGTTTGGCTCAGGCCTTTGCTGGCTTGTTAACTCGCTCTGTCTGTGGATTTCCGTTCCTTTTTTTGTGGATTAAGATACTGACTGCAGTTTTGGGTAAACAAAAGTTTTGGGAAATGAAAAAGAAATATCTCCCTATATTCTTCTATCCATAGGGCTGGCCCGTGCCCCAGCAGTGGGGACATTAAAGAGCTAGTGATGATGATGATGAAGAAATTACTTTATGAGATGTACAGTTTGTGAAACATAAAGAAATGGAACATTGTTTTTCGAAATGATAACTTTGCATTTCGATGCTTGTTATCTGTAGTTTATTATCTGGTGATCAACCAAAAGGAAACCATAAATAACCTATGTCAATGCAGAAGTTGCGTGCACTTAATTCCAAGTTGCTGTCCGAAACTGAAACCAGGACGGCTCGCATTAGAATTTGCCAAGAATTCTTAATCCTTAAGTCCTGGCAGCTAGAATAACCAGAGAGCCAGTGTCTGCGTTAAGTGTGAAACTGAATAGCAAGGAGCTGTTCAGTTTTAGACAATTCCGTGCATTTTCAACTCGAAAACTGGGTATTTCTTGCCATTGCTCTAAGTGGGATGGGACACTGAACTGTGTAGTATATTTTAGGTTCCTTCCGTTAAAATGAAATTTCATATTATTCTTTATGTCACACAACTACTCCTACTACTAGTGGTCACCAGCGGCTTCGCTCGTTAATGTAACTATATAGCCTATAACCTTCCTCGATAGATGAACTATCCAACACAAAAATAATTTTTCAATTTGAGTCAGTAGTTTCTAAGATTAGCGCGTTCAACCAAATAAACAAACAAACTCTTCAGCTTTTTTATATTAGTATAGATATACAAATCTATTTACCTTGGGCGATAAAAAGAAAGCCTCAGATCGCACGTTCATCGCCCTTGCCTAACGCTTAGGCGTCAATAGCTTGCGATCTGAGATATTCTTAGCTGTATCGCCCTAATCTACTATTATGTAACACTTGACCATAAAGTGGACTTGTCCGCCCCCTACGCGTACGAAAAATCCCACTTCCTGGCCAGGGGGTGACATAAGACTATGATCTTACCTCGGGCGATAAAAATGAATGCCTCCGATCGCATATTTATCGCCTTCGCCTTCGGCTCGGGCGTTAAATACTTGCGGTAAATCTACTATTAATCTACTATTGTGTCATCAGTAGTTATGATCAAGCTTATTTATTTGTTTGCCATCCTATAACCGTTTTGTTATTCTGTTTAGTGAATTCTAATATCAGATGGAAGGAACTCTAAATGTCCAGACACAGGAAACAAGAAAATATTACTTTAAATGAGTAGTCTAATCCAACTCATTTCTTAATTTTTCATGACTGTTTTTGGACATGTCTGACTGATTATTGGGTAGGACATTGTTTTTGTATCTGATGCGTTTTAACATTCTCCACTGCACCCATATTGTCATCTAGTGAGGTAACGGATTGTAAAAAAAAAGTTTTTATCTCAGACCATATTTGTCTACGATACGCTAACGTGACGGTTAGTAAGCGAGGCGTAAGGCTTCGACACGTTCATTAGTATTGAACATGTTTGGGTCAGCACTTCACTGTTGGATCCGGTCATGGGTGTTTTACTGCCGCACTCAGAGACGTCAAATTTTAAAAACGTTTATGGGTACTTAACGTCAAAAAATGACAATTCAAAACTAGTCGCTATTCTTGCCGGGTCTATGGTCTAGATTTGAATGGAAATTTTTGGCATAAAATACTCATTAAAGTTAATTGACGTCTCTGAGTGCGGCGGTTAGAGAACCAACATTATAGACTGGGTCATGCTATGCACTATTCAATCATACTAGTAATCATAGGACATACCGGCTTTCCGTATCTATCCTCTTGACTATTCATAACTGTACCTATATAATATTTATCATACCACAATAGATTATTCATCTCTTGTTATTTTTGAATATAGCAATAAAATTTAGATTCAACACATTTTTTTCCGGAAACACATTTCAACTTTTTTTATGTTCGCAATTTTATGGTTTTTCATTGCATTGTCATGGACTTGTTTTTTTTTTTTTAATAAACCCTAGTTTTGGAGCGGCTTGGTTTATTTACGACCCATTTTTCATTTCGATTGTATTGCACTTTCGAGGCGTAAATTGAAGGATAACAAATTTGGGAGTCATACATTTTTATTCTCTTGTCATATTGATATGATAAGATAGGCATATTGATATAACGTTGAAAGTGTAGATACAACTTGAGTTGTAATATTATATGCAAAAAAATAATATATTTACAGATTACACAGTTACATAGATTAACATAATTTAACCGTAGTGTTTATGATTGAGAGCCTGTTTCGCAATCGACGGGTAAATTCTGATTAGCCTACTTGGCAGTTCAATTGACATTTAATTCATATTACAACTGTCAAATGATCTGCAAAGTAAGCTATTCAGAACTTATGCTGCGTTTCCATAGAAGTGGAGTGCGCGAAACTGAGCTGAGACTTACAAAAATTGACCAATGATATTGCTCAAATCACACATCTCATCTCTGCTCCGCAATATCATTGGTCAATTTTTGTATGTCTCAGCTCATCTCCGCTTCTATGGAAACGCGGCCTTACCCGTCGATTGTGAAACACTAAACATTAACAAGACGGACCTTGTTAATGTGAAATTGATCAATTGTAAACTTTTTATGGCATCTTACTTAACATCAAATTAGTTTATCGTCACAAAAAGTTCTCTTTTATTATTCAATTACCTACATCTTAATTAGTTATTGAGTACAAGTTATTTTATTTGACTACACTATACAACTTTTTAGAAACTGGTGTTGCATGTCCATTTTGTCATCTGGCAGATTTCCATTGACTACGGTATTTTAATAAAATTCAGCATAACTGCATTTTCCTTAGTAATTGAATTAAAATAAACTAAGTTTATGGATTAGCTCGCATAGTACAAGAGGCATGGCATTGTTTAATTGTCACCTTAACAATCGCTAGGAAAACGGAATCTCACATCATAAAGAAAACGACCTAAGGCCCCTTTCATTCTTCGGCGTGTCACCGGTTAGGTGCGAACGCGATCGGCACAATTTATATGAAGCTTCATAGCAGCTTTCAATTGTTCCGCGTGCAGCCGGTTGCGTAGCTTCATACTTCGCCGGTCACATGCGCGTGCGACCGGTACACGCCGAAGAATGAAAGGGGTCTAACTGCCGCACTCAGAGACGTCAAATAACTTTAATGAGTACTTAATGTTAAAAAATTTCATTTAAATTTGGACATTTTTTGCCATTCAGCACTCATTATCGTTAATTGACGTCTCTGAGTGCGACAGTAAGAGTTAAATCCGTAAAATTGGTTTAGTACCTATGTGTGGTGTTTTATTGATTGATTTGTAAAACGCGATCCTTTGCCCCCAGGCGAGCATCCGGCTGCCATGCAGACGAGCAACCGGGCTTCGTCCTACCTGACGTCCCAGCTCGGCTGCGCCCTCGTCACCTACCTCCTGTCATCGATGGCCTGCAGATGATCAGTTTAGAGGACGCCCGCGGGGCGGGGCTTGTAAACTCTTAGGTATAGTGTTGAAAACACGACTTGAACAAAGACTTTTGTTGTTACATTTAATACTTAGAACTACCTTATTGAGCGGGAACGGGATTCTGTGGCGACTACAAGCTGTTATACTGAAAGCGGCCTTACGTGGCCCTAAGACAACAAGGAATGGGGGACTACTTATGTTAAATAATCAATCCTCTACAGTTCTTATACTGGTTCGATTGTGGTTATCTACTTGCTATGACTCAATTCTGCGCTACCAAATTTTACTACGATGTCATCTCAATAAAATTGGAGGTCGTTATGCAATCCGGATCCAATCCTAATTATAGTTTAATAAAAAAAATGTTTTATATTTTCTTTTTTTTTCTCCCTATACTTAAGGGAAGGCAAAGGGTCTAGCCCATACAACCATGTCTTTAGTGTATATTTCATCTGTATTATATTTTCTATCTTGATATCTTTAGTGCTAGTGTTAATAGGCGACTAAAAGTTAAGCTATTTTGTTCTTTGTGGGGTTTAGAGTGTGTTTTAGCTCATAAAACATGGCTTGAATCCGGGTGGCATAATTAACACTTAAATTTAAATAAATGAACTATTGTTTATAGTATAAAACTTCAAAGTATTGTTGTTGCACGACCTCGAATTTGTACTTCATAATTATGTAATTGTTGCCTTGTACTGTAATATATGTTATAAATTCTCTTTCAGGAATCATTAAAACTGCACCTAGTTGTGTTTCTTAAGTGCTGCGTAATAAAATAGGTTGTGATAAAAACTAATTACCTACCACATAGTATTTGTGCCTCAACCCAGCAAAATTCGATTGAACGAAACAATGTGTTTTGTATTTAATAACTAGCAACAAATAAATAAACAAATTTATAAATTCTAGAACTATAACAGTTCCCACCTCATTTAACGATAATTATAGTAAAATTTAAATAAAATGGTAACTTATAAATCGTTAGAAAATGTTAATAAGAACGATTGGGTGTTTGCAAGTGTGATTGAGAAATGTGGGATTTCAATATGGAAATTATTTATTCGTTCAGCAGTATGATTTAAGCTCTGCATTCTAGGTAATTTTATTAAGTTTAAGTACAGTGAGCCACACATTAGGCCACATTTAAAAAATGTCTATTAGATATTTTAAATTAATCACAGGAGTGTTTGTCAGTTGTAGCACTCTGATGTGTTGTACTCTACCGTACAAAGTGAATTTCGTTCATTAGAAAGATTTTACAATTGCTCATTCCATTTTTATTGTGATATTTAGTTAATTCCTAATATAAACATAAGTTATATAAGTGAAACGAAAATGAAACAGATATTTCCACGCCGCATAGTGTACATTGGATTAAAACTATTGTTGTAAATATTAAAATTATACGTAATTTGTAGTATAAAAAGTTTATATCAGACGCATTGTAAATACTTGGAATTGTTGTACATAACGAAACGAGTTTATTGTGTAAGGTATTAAAATAATTCTAGTAGTTGGTTAACCACGCGGTGGTGTAAAATTGTTTTTTCCTTTGTGTTCTTAGAACGAGTTTATGTGTAAGTTGAAATCCGACCTCTTTTCAAGTGTACTTTTTAATATCGTGGCCCTTTCTCCTCAGCGTAAATAGAAATAGTAAGATCCAATTTAAGAAAGGCTCACTTCTTTTGAAGCAATAGAAAATAAATTGGTTTACAAAAGCAAAGTCAAGACGTGAAAATATTAATGAAAACGTGCCCTTCAAATTTTCAGTACGATTGTAAGCCTTGGTACTCACACGAAATAGTCGACTTATTCCAGTGTTTTTCAATCTGTGGGTCGCGACCCTCAGAGGGGTCACAAAGCTTTACTCAGTGGGTCGCCGGCAAAAGGAAAAGGCTAGGTTCTAAGCTACAATACCAAACACAGTTTCAGTGAGAATTAAATGAGATAGATAAATAGATATTAACTTTTTGTCTGTCTATTGCTTCGATAGAAATCGGGATCGATAGAAATTTGTATATGTGAAGGGATCGCGTATTCAAAAATATTTGAAAAACACTGATTTATTCAAAAGGCAAACTCCAGTTAGAGCGGTGCCACACAAAGTTTACCTGGACCAAAGCTGTACCTTTTTGTGTTGCACTGTCAAATAAGTCCTCAGGTTAACTAGCAACAAAGTTCCAGTGGTGTTGCCGCAAATACGAAAACTTTTCTCCGTTTTAATTAAATGGCGTACAATTGCAATTTACGAGAAAATTCGTGTGGCTAATAAGGTTACAGCGGAAGAGTCTTGTCGTCATCACTTTGATTTTTATTTGAGCATTATATAAAAGTAAATTAATTAAAAAAGATAAGAAAAGAGGTTAGAATAAGTTCTAAAAATTATAATCATGATGATGGGCGAGTGGTATAGGCATCCGGATTGCAGAGGACGCGGGTTCGATTCCGGCATCAAGATTATAATTTCCGAACATTTTCTAACCTATTTTTCTTTCATTTTTTTACAGAACTTGATTCTTTTTACTTAAACTCAAGAAACGAGGTAGGATTTACTTATTATTAAGTAATAAAGACAAATAAGTGAATTATTAAAGTTTCTATCGACTGTTTTCCCATTACTAACTGTTACGCTACACTTCGATACCCAATTATCGCAGGTTATTAGTGTTTATTTTTATTGTTACGTAAGACTGACGTGCACTTTCTGGTTAAGTCAACCTTAGTTATTGTATCATCGGTTTACAATGTTTTAACGGCAAAACTATTTCTTCCAAGACTAACAAAAGTTGTACACTTTATTATCCTGTAATCAAAATAGTTATTTATAAAATAAATGTTTAGAACAGCAGGGTAAAATACAAGTACTAACAAAAAACATGTCACTTCTTCGAATTTTCCATCATATAAGTATACTGCTACCAGTAAATTAACCGAAACATTATTCATTGATAATTTGTTGCCGAAATTAGTTTTTGAACAGTGTGCAAGATTGCATCACAGTGTTAATTAATTACATAGCTTTTATAACTTTGACAGCTTGATGCATTGAGAATTACATTCAATTAATATATCAATAATTAAAACGTTCTTATTGAACAGTGTGCACGCAGACTTACAGCCTACATCTGTTGAATTTCCATCTCTTGTATACTTGTAAAGTAGTTAGCTGATATAACTATAGAACGGTAGCGAACTGTAACTAGCTATGTTCCTTAATATAACGAGTAGAATGATGTTGAGTGTATTTTCAAATTATTTGTACGTACGATGTTCACAACAGACGCGAATTGTAGAACTGGGTAATGTTTATTTCGGTTTTTGTATTTTGTAAATAATTGTAACGAGAGAGATGGGAGTATTAATAAACATTATTAAAAATGTCGACTTTCATTTATATCTCATCTCATTATTGCTTTGATGTTGCACTTGAATGTGACTGGCATTCCATTGCGATTGGTTTCACATTTTTTATTAAAATTTTTGCTTTGGAGTCATTGGTTTTTTATGGTGCTACGGTATCGACTACACGTGATTGGTGACGATTTTTGTAAGTATTATAAATCATCTAGACCACTGACACTTTAGGCATTATAATATACATTGTGTAACAAGGAGGTGCAGTCATATTTAAAAGGGTTATTCAGGCCATCAAACTGAACAACTTTCGCTAATGTGCCAAAATCGAAATTTCAGAAAAAATAAACACTCCCCCATACAAACTGATGTCAGCTGGTTCTCGGTTTAGTATGGGGAAGTGATTTTTTTTCCTGAAATTTCGATTTTGGTCCTTTAGCGAAAGTTGTTCAGTATGATGGCCTGAATGACCCATTGCAATATGACTGCACCTTTCTATAACACCCAGTATATCTTCTACCTTAATAGTAACGCCACTATAACAAGGGGGAAAAATCACTGATAAAAGGGTTCTGTTTTAAACTCCTACATCACTCAGCTAGCAATAGAGTGAGGTACGCGGGCTCTTTGGTGGATAAGTTTCCTGAATAAACTTTACAGACATAGCCCGCATACAAGCAACGGTCTTGTCTTATCGTCAGAAAAAGAGTGCAGTTTTTTTTATGCTACTATTCTAGCGGAGTCTAACTATAAGACAAAGATGTGCGATTAAAGACTACAATTGATTGGCCGCTTTGCTGTCACGAGCTGTTCTGGGAACGATGTCATAGTAGTTGGTTGTAATCACTACGCTAGTTTAAATATTTTGTCCATAATAACTAATCGAGAAGATTTCGATGGGTTTGACATGTTCGTTGCCGAATAAATCATCATCAGCATCATCTTGCCGTTTAATGTTCCCACTGCTGGAGCACAGGCCTTCCCTATAGATGGAAGAATGTACGGAGAATAGGCCATGAGACATCACCCTGACCTAGTGTGGACTGGTTAATGATTAATGACTGTGACCAATGGCTTAATGTGCCTTGATTATTATACAAAACTAATTATTCTTTTTAAATTTTATGTTTAGTGTTCAGCAGTAATTGTTAAAATTGGCTCTCAGAGACAGAGGATAATTAACACCCAGGTTTTGCCAATTATGTTAGATCTCATGGGGCGAGCTTATTGCCATCTAACGGGCACGTAAATCGCAGTAGGTATATTACGAGGTGGTATAAGAGGAACGCGCTGCATATCATCGGTGTCTTTACCCATAGTCGACTTGTACGACACCAGCGGGAGAGATGAGGGATGCTGACAGCTGTATCCTGCTCTGCCGTCACCACACGACCGTAAGCGGTGTTGGTTGTAAGTTCGAAAAATAAGGTTTAGGTTAACTGCAAGTACTGTATTCCAAATTCACATATAAGGGTACGTGAACCGCAGTATACGTATATTCTATATCTACTAATTATATTTGATATATGATGTAAAAATATGTTCTACTCATAAAGAGGATATTCCAAGAAAGGCGATTATGATTCCGAAATAGGCGTTTAAAATGAGAAAACTGCCAATTTTCGATTCCCCTTATAACGTTTGCAACGAAGGTTTCATAATGTACGAAAAAATTATCTCTGCGAATTCAAATCTTGGCAAATATTATTTTCTCAGTATGTCCTCCTGCTGTAATAAGATGGGACGTGTAGAGACGTTCGTGTGTGATATAATATACACGCTCGTGTGTAATGAGATATTTATTAAGTCTTTTTGCTGCGCCTATTGTCAGGCACGTCCACTGATTTCGATTTATCTCGTGTTAAATGCGTGCTGTGTTGAATAGTCACTGTAATATACAAGATGTTACAGAAATAACGCACACCCTTTACCCATGCTAAGATTGCATACATACATACATACATAAATCACGCCTATATCCCCGAAGGGGTAGGCAGAGATGAACTAGCAAGGTTGCCTTTACAAATAATCCGATTGTAGCATTCTGTCACATGATTGCAGCATTCTGTCACACAACTTATAGCATTCTGTCACAAGAGACATTCAAATTTTACAGTCAGATTGTTACACTCATTGTAAATTCGTGCCCACGGTCACTGGCGACCAAGATTAGTTTTAGCGGTAACAAGTAGCATCTTCATTTAAAACTTCTATATCTTTTGTTAAACAATAAAGTAGAATAAAGGAATGAATGAAATGAATGAAAAAATGTAATTAATGTTCCCAAAACTGGAACACAGTCCTTTCCGATAGGGAGAAGAATTTATAACCCTGTGCGTACATGGACGATTGCAGATGAAGCCGGGAGCAAACAGGCCTTCCGTATTCGTAATTCGATATAAATTGCCACTGCACCAACGACCTCATCTGTATTTGTGTTAAAATGCTTATTCTGGAAGCTAAATATCAGTGTGTAGCTTTATAAGCTTCATATTTTCTAAAACTCTTAGTAGTTTCTCAAAATTATTTTATAAGCGATTCACTGGAATCTTAAAACGCTGAAAGAAGAATAATATTAAAAATAGCCCGCATTCTTTTTTTCGTTTCAAATTTGCACGTTAACATTCTCTGGCATGCAATATTTTCAATTTGAAGAGGGGCTCACGGAGTAATCTATTTGTATCACAGCTTAGATAAATATAATGGGGTAATGTCAACGGTGACGTCAGAATCCTCGTTTGTCTTCATTTTAACGGCGTCAGTTCGCCCACACCTATGCCCGAAAAACCAATCCATCAGGTGGCTTGATGACCGTATACTCATTACGCCAAAACCCTTGTAATTTTGTTATAGAGTTGTTCAACAAGATTCAAACGTTTTTTAATTAATACATAAAATCTTCATTGAAGTAAAATGTACACAAGTGGCGGACTTAATTGCATTTGGCGGTATCTATGAGTCAACCTATACGGTGTGTTGGAGACTGTGTAATTAGCTATAAATTCCAACACCAAATTCTACAACTACAAATATAATTATATAAAACATATATACCTGGCATGGCATAGCTTTATTTTATTGAAATGGTTAATTTCTATTTCTTAATTCAATCAAAATTAGAAAACCTATTTAACGCAACCTAGTACGGAAGTTTTTCAAATGAACATTATTAGTAAAGATTATATAATACGTTAGATGATAAAACGAGAGATTGAAAACCATATACCAAATCAAACAATAATATGAGAAATGTAAACATTTCAGGTCCCACTGTATTCGATAAAGTGATTATAACTAAAGACATTAGGAGGGGATAAACGTCTATAAAATAGATTCCCCGGGACTATAAATAGCGCGCCCATTATGCCTCGCCTGAGTCGGACATCTCTCGGATAACTACAAACATTAGAATCGGATCCGTTTAAGGCTCACGTAAAAAGTCACGCCATTACAGACGAAGAGAGATTTGGAGATGATGTTGCGACTACGGGGAAAATTGTTCTGTTGGCTTTGCGTAATGATTCGGAGGAGGCGTGGGGATTGTGGAATTTCAGTATTATTTCTTAAATTTCAAGACCTTTTTATGCTAGACTGGGAACTCTTGCCCTCCATCCCACCTGATGCTAAGTGACGATAAGGGCTTAAGATGGAATAGGGCTTCACCTGGAACCCTCAACCACAGGAGCTGACTATTTTATCACACATTGTCGGAACACAATAATCCTGTTAACGTAATTAATATGGCGACAGATTTTGATAAGTTGGTGATGGTGGTAGCTAGCCAGTCGGATTTGATAAAAGCCCTACCCAACCCATCAACCAAATTTGTACTCCCTTGGAATCGAACCTGAGAACTCTATTCTCTAGATCTCAATTCTGGTGGGCCAACCACTAGACCACGGAGGCAGCTTTCTGGTTCGATGTTACATGAGAACAGTTAAGAAGCCGAATTTTTTTGGCCATGTTACCTTATGTGAAACCGAATATGGCAGCCTCTGTGTACACGCAAAAGCTTTCTACTCCAATCAACATTAGATGTATGGTTGAAAAGGAAAGCAAACAGCCAATCTACAGAATCCAGACGAACCAAACGTAATAACAATAACATGAATCAGAGCGTGATTTGATTGTGCCCCGAGACCTCACGAACTATTCCAGAAGACAAAGAAGGTTCAAACTGAAAAAGTTGTTTAACGGACTAGAGTGGAGATTGAAAATAAAAGGGGATTACCTCGCGAGAATCTTTCGAAAGTTTTCACCCTATTGGTTGGATGGAAAACGGTAATAGATGCCTACTATAAAACGTAAGCTATGAGCTTGGTTGGCTTAGTTTATTATACGGATACGGTTGTAGTTTTTGGAACAGCTTATGTAGTGACATTTCGTTTTAAGATTACACGATTACTTTTAAAATAATATGCTGTGAAAGTGGTGACTGTGGCTTCAGAGAGAGAGATAAGTGATTATTATATTTTTATTTAGATTTATATGAAGAATGTATGTATTTACTAATTAATGTTGAAGGCTCTCACTGCACGGCTACTTGAGTATTATACCTCTGCTACTATTACGTGTTTTCCACCAGGTGTTGATCACCTAAAATGTTACAAAGAAAATAACATTAATATGTATTATTATCAAATAAAAAAACAAATCGTAATCTAAAATGTTGCTTATAGTGGATTGACGTGTATAAAATTTATTTCCAAAACCTCAACTACACATTTTTAAATTATTTCTTATAGCAGGATCTACAGTTGTTTTGTATTAAATTAATTTTGATGTAAAAAAAAGAAAGTAGCAATTATTCAAAACTTAAAACTGGCCCATTTCTTATTGGGTTTTTTCTTTTACTTTCTTAAGTACCTTACTAACTCATTTGGATTGAAATTTACAAGTTTCCAATTACGTTTACAGTGTTTTAAATTAATTAACAAAGCAGTTTAACATAAATGTTAATACCTATCTAATCTAAACTAATGCCAACGTTAGAAACAATCGACTCACAGAAATATCACTGTGATTTTCTACATTAGGAATAATCATGCGATAATTCGGCGGAGTGCACAAAGAACCAGATTGTCGTATCGCGTGACTGGACACTTTGTATTACACGAAACATTATTTATATTTCGCTGCGGGATTTCTCGACATCATTTACATGCACATTAACTTGCAAAGTTTTATAAAGTTTGGTCACGAAGCGTTTGTAAATGATCTCTTTCTTAGCATGAACTTTTGAAGGCTAGGTCGCTGACTTCATTTTCAGATGTGATGGATTAGCTGAACTCAACCTATTCAATGCATAAATATATATATTCTAAATTATTTCTTACATCATTTATATAATATTAACTTCATCATCATCATAAAATTCCACTTCGCACATAATGTCTAGAGCCTTATAATGCAGACTTGTACAATCTAGAGTAAATCCCTGTCTTTATGGAATCTAAAAGACGAGACTTATAAACAAACATGGCTCACGCCTATTACATGGGAGCTAACATATTAAGCTGCCGAAGTATGGAGTAACCTACTTAAATAAGTTAAGCCCTTTTTAAAAAAAACCAGTGGTAGTTACATTTATTAGTAAATATACGCCCCTAATAAAGAATTATTAACTTCAACCCTCCTTAGGATTTAAACGAGCAATTCCATGGGTTCCTATCTAGAGAAAAGCAGTTAATTATAGGTTTAAAATAATATTTCGACTATTAACTAAAAACAAAGATAACTCTATTTTTACAATAAAATTGTAGGGATAAATGTTAGCTAACGGTTTTATTTTATCTGTATTCATGTCAGTTCTTTGTCTGCTAAGCTTACAAAAAGACAACCCATTTATATAGTGTATCTACACTGAACACAATTAGGCACAGAGAAATAGATCGAACCAAATTAGACATCTACGAATTTGATCAAATAATAGAATATTAAAATATAATTTATTATTATTAACAATTAAACAACTTCTTGTTGGGAGGATCTTGCTCGAAGCTCAAATGGTAAGAAGCTCGTTTTACTCCCTTTATATCAAGTTTTGAGTTCATGAAAGATGACATAAATTGTATCTTCATCATGGCTATAATTAATAAAAATTGCTTTCAGTTGTTGTCGACATCTTTCAGCTATACTGATATTATAAAGCTTTTTTTGGTTTGGTTGAACACGTTAATCTCAGGAAATACTAACTCAAATTTAAAAATTATTTTTCTGTTGGATAGTCCATTTATCGAGGAAGGCTATATAATAATCGACATTAACGTGAGCGAAGCCGCTGGCGACTACTAGTTGTGTATAAAATAAAAAACACAAGAGTGTAATTTACATTAGGAGAGCATTTCATAAGAAAATGTATCTAGTTGCTCGTTCGTAGCCTTGTAAGCACATGTGAGACGTCACGTACAAAAGCTAGGCTTTAACCCAGCCACAAGTCACGCCTGGCTATGTATCGACTGTTTTCCTTTCAAGGCTTTCTTTTCCAGCAATACTTATTGCTAGTTGACATTGGCAGCGTTTGTGGATATTATCGGCTGCTGTGTTCTCTGCAGAAACTCGTAGTGTTTCTTTTTGTTTAGCGTATTGAGTCTGTAGGCGTGGGAGTGCAACCATTTTGATGTTATTATTATTATTATTTTGTTCTTTTATGTTTCTCAGCATAAGCTGGTGATGAACAATAAATAGGCTACGGGTTGCATGCACCAAGTAACCTATTTAGTTATTATTATGAGTTGTATCGTTATCATTTTGTAAAAACCGGCGAACTATTCTACAAGTGTTTAATATTGCTGCTTTCTGCATGGTAACATAACAATTTTCTGGGAGATCTAATGTCTTGAGGCTGTGGAGTAAATGTTTATTATTATTATATTATTAAACATACATACATACATAAATCACGCCTATATCCCCGAAGGGCTAGGCAGAGGTGAACTAGCAACCACGTTTCGCCAAATATGTCAAGTCCCATGTAATAGGTGGCGAGCCTATTGCCATTTATCGGGCACAAAAGTCGCAGTACATTGCTAGCCTAGGTGGTATAAAAGGAACGCTGCTGCCCATTCCTAATCATATTCAGATTTATCCTTAGTCGCCTTGTACGACACCCACGGGAAAGATTTGGGGTGGTGACAATTGTATTCTACTCTGCCGTCACCACGCGGCAAATGTACAGCAAATAACATGTTGATGAATTTAGTAATATGTCGGTTCGATTTATTGAAAAAGAAATGTTAAATTGAAGAACAAGTATCTTAAGTGTAATAATTTTAATTATTGCATACATACCTATATACATAAATTACGTCTGTTTATATCTGAAGGAGTAGATTGGCAGGGGTGTAATAACACTCACGTTTCGCCAATTATTTTAGTTCACGAAGTTATTTTAGTAAAAAATTATTATGAGTTTATATTTAAGGTTAATTATAGTTCAGCTTTAGCAGTCACACAAACCTTTTGCTTTGCTCTCTATAAGCTTTTTGATAAAAATAATGTATCATGAATAATAAAGACCACCTTCTTATCTATCTTTATTGTAAAATAACAACTACAAATACTACACCCAATAGATTCAATATCCACGCTAAACCAATAAAGTTGCACTTTTATTATGTTTATCAGCTTCAGATACTGCTTCAGTAAACAGATATCAAAAATAAATTACGCGAATCACCAAACTAACAAAACTTTTAATACCCGATAAAAATATCATGTAGCAAGAGGCGGCATTAGATAGTGACAATAACAATAATCGTAAACGGGCCTTGAGTAAACCGCGTAGAGGCTAAATTCGCGTATCGCTCACGTTATGATCCAATCATAATTTCTTTATCACCACTTACGGTAGTAAAACAATGATATTAAATATTTATGGTCGCCGGGAGATTCCCGCCGCCTTCAGATGTTTCGTAGCACGCGGTATGCTAATGAGCTTGTTGCTGGAACCCTGTTGACGCTTAACTTCTAGGTCCTAAGATCTTGTTGACCTTCATCAATTTATTTACCTCCAGCACACTGTCATATACTTTATATGAAACATAAAAACATGGGGTAGGAAAAGATGTAAATTAAAAGCTAAATCATGTCTATCTTCCACTCCCTGCCCTACTCCTAGTCTATCTCGGGTCGACGCGGTATGTTTCTCTTCCATTCATATCGGTCAGACGTCATCATATGATGTCATATCATCATCATATGAATGTATAGAACAGAGACGGAACGGACCATGTCGAGATACCGATGAACGGAGAGAGTAATTGGAATGACAACACTCCAATCCATATTGCTCAAAGTTTTGGCTTAGGTTTAATAGCCGGCCGCCTGCCTACCAATTCCCTTTGGGTATCCTGTTGTTGGTGGTTTGCCCTCCACCATTCGGGTGCCCCAATGTGTTTACGGGTCTACACCGGGCAATCTCCCTAAGTCGACTTTTACGACACCCATGCGATGTGTCTGGGCTGGCCTATTTTACGTTATTTGTTCGTTCCCAGGCCAGCATAGAAGACCAGGTCATGCCTATATAGGCATTATTTATGTATCTGCTAAGTTGACAACGTAAGCGAGACACAAGATCAGTAAATCAATGACATATTAACATGTCACGGGCAGAACTTAATCTCGAAACAGGTTGGTCCATCCTCGAACGTAAACTTTTCGAGTGGCGCATAAAAGTTTTACTCGCACATAATAGCCGTCTCTGTCCCGCTTATTGCAGCCGCTGGTGACGGGTTTTATTGAGTTCTGCACTCGAGAGATTGGAGCGTGGGGGTTATAAGAAGTCGGATATTATGGCCAATAAATGGAGTGGGCCAGGATTGCACTGATTGGGAATAACCACTAGTGATTGAGTTGCCAAGATTTCTTTTGAAGTAGCCCCCTTCTCGGACGGAGCCGCGTCGGGCTGGAGCAGTAAAATAAGAAATTTGGCATTTGATCTGTTTTATGGTTGACTCCGAGGATAGTTTTTGGATTTCTATTTTGCAGAATAATTATTAGTCTTCAAATTATGTTCTTAGTGTGGCCTGTTTCGCCAAAGATTCTATTTTAGATGACTCACATACTATAAAAATTATTGAAAGAAAGTCCTATACTTCTCTTTTAATTAACCGTCTACAAAAGGGCCAGTTCAAGAGCACCCGGAACCGACGGGCATGCATGAAGACAATCAATGAGATTGGATGAAGCGATCGTAGCAAGTGGAAAGAAGTGATCTCTGCCTACCCCTGTGGGAGAAAGGCGTGACATATTTTAGGTAAGTGAATGTATGTATGCTTCTTGATGGAAATGAATCCAGCTACTTCACTTGCTCCGATTAATTACGCAGGCATTACTGGTGCCAACTCTGAGCAACAACACGCTGTGACAGACTAAGTATCCATTAAATCACTATGTGATGTAAAGTCGGCGGTGCCGCAAAAGGCCCTCGCGGCAGATCAAAGGCGGCGCGGCTTTGTGCCGCCCGCCCGGCATTTGTTTCACCGCCCGCCCGGGAAAGCAGTATCAATAATAGCTTCTTTGTATTTGTGGGTGATAACAGATATCCGGAATCATTCATGACACATCATTTTGGTTAATTCTAATAAGCCAGTGTGTTTTTAAAAAATCTAGCACGCCAATAAAAGCTTTTAGTCATAATTTCGTTTCCTTTCATAACATGCCCATACCAGGCCATTCAATTATTTCTTAACTATTATTCCAAAACTAAAAAAATACTCTAACATGCAAAGGCAACCCCTCCCGCTCTAGAACCACTATAAATAACGTTCTTTGATAACTAGACCGGTTTTGTTCCGGGTGCAATTATGTTAATAACCGGATATTAAGCCGGATCCCGCGGGTGCAGGGTCTTTGGTCGGATCGCTCCTGAAATTAATGGACATCTTGAGAACTCGACGCTGGTGAAGGTCTGATTTCAATAGCAATTTGGCAAAGTTTTTGGTGCCTAATAAATTAGGCAAACGAACTCAGAGTTGCGTTGCTCGGTAAAAGTTTGAATATCTACTGATTTTTCGAAGAATTATATGGAAATAATGAATTGGAAAAATGGGATATGAAGCCGTGGTGACGGTAGATTAGAATACAATTGTCAACACCCCAAATCTCTCCCGTTGGTGTCGTACAAGGCGACTAAGGATAAAACTGTTATGAAGAAGCGTTTCTCTTATACCACCTAGCAATGTACTGCGACTTTTGTGCCCGATAAATGGCAATAGGCTCACCACCTATCACATGGGACTTAACATAATTAGCGAAACGTGGGTGCTGGTTCACCTCCGCCTACTCCTTCAGGGATATAGGCGTGATTTATGTCACTGCCGTCACCACACGGCAATTTGGTGAGACGTGGGTGTTAATTCACCTGTGCTTGCTCCTTTGAGGATTTAGGCGTGATTTATGTTTAAGTGATCGGATATCTGTATGGCATCTGTATAGGACACGTAAATAAAATTTCTGACCAAGAAGAATAGATAATTGAGAGAAAGGCATGACAGGACAAAAATATGGTGATAATGATTACACAGATATTGTTAATTTAGGAAACAATCTGTTATTACCAAACCTCAAGAGAAGCAAAATAGGTGATCCTATCAGAAATGAAATTTTTTATTAAATATTATAGAAATCCTAAAATGTGATGTTTAAGTGCTATTATTATAATGACGTTATATAATAATAAATATTTCTACGCTCAAAGCTATTATCTGGCCCAAAGTTAATTATCCAAAATAATTATACATAAATTGGTACCTATAATAAAAATACATTAGCAGATAAACTAGTAACATTTACCACATAATGAACTCGCCTCGTTACCCTTTTTAAGTTGCGTGATTAAGACTAACTCATTACATATTCTGTTTACTATTATATTGTTGTCTTTACGAACTAACTAAAGTTATAGTAACAGAACGCAGCCTTGAAGATTTGTTTGTTGTGAACAGACAGAACTGTGGCTACGTGGGGGAGGTTAATTTATTGAAATTCCGATATAAAATCAGAGTGGGGGAGGAACTCGTCAAAGGCCGCTAACTCGACGACGCTATCAGCGGAAAGTTAAATTGATACATTTTTAACAAGTTTAAGACAGCCACGGGAGCATCAAGTGAAAGGCATTCTGGTAAATTGATTCTTTTGTTTTAGATTTGAAATGAAAGTCTGTGTCTTAATAGAGGTCAGAACTATGTATTTAAAGTAATGCTGTCGAGCCTCTTCTATTCTTAGAGGAATATAGGCAAGATGAGAAACCTAAATATTGCCTTGTTTCCTACAATGCATACATAATCAAGCCTCAAACCTTCTTAGGTTTTGAGAATCCCCCTGTAAAGCAGGATGCTGGCCTGCCCTGGTGCATATTTATTTTATTGACGCTTGCCGATTCTTCTAGGACTAACGGACCCTAATGGATTTGTCTTCCGAATTTTAGCCACCTAACCCGTTTCTGACGCAAGCAACTCACGCGTATCGCAAGCCAATCGTGGTTTTCGTAACTCAAGATGATTTTTATCACAATAACTTCTTTCAACGTAATTTTATCTCAAAGACGCTTTTCGTCACTGCTTTGTATTTTTTCTTAAAAAATTTCAGTATTTGGTTTTGTTTATTATACAACAGACTTTGTATTCATCTTTATCTTCGTACTTATCATCGTTCGCTTCATTGGAAATACGTATCTCTCTTTTCGCGTAATATTTCCTGTTTGCCATCAAACAGCGCGATTTTAATTCCGTCGCGACGATTCACCTCCGCTGACTCTTTTGTCGCTGCTGACCTATTTTCAAAATCAGTTATTGCTACTCCGATCATAGCGTCTTGCGATTTTAGTTTGACATCACTATCAATGTTGTTTTCAGCTCTTAAAGTTAAATTTTAATGTACGAAATTTTACATTGATATACAATTAAAATAATAATACATTTTCAACCTTCACATTTTTTTTGATGTGTGAGTAATTTCATTGTTTGTAGTTCAGTTGAATAATAATGAAATAAATCTGTTAGTTTCATAAGTTACCAATAATAGCCTCACTTCTCAAAATTTCATAGGACACAGCTTTTACAGCGACTTTATATCATATAGGCTGATATATTTTTTGACAAGTTAAAAAGCACCTATATCTTGTATATAGTATCTCGTAATCTTTTATCCATTTTAACATGCAAGACAACATTATTGGCATAATTCACCTGCTTTCGCCTTTCCTTTGTGCCTCAGATAAAAAACAGAGACTCTTTTCATAAGTTTTAATCAAAATATTCTTTCTTTTCCTGTGACGACCTGCCTCGCTTATATTAACATAAGCCCTTGAATATTTCACAACTTATTGTTTGCCAATATTATTCCGAGCGAAGTATACGGAGTCAGATTTATGACGCTGAAATATTTGAGATTCTTCTACGGGGTATAGGTGAAAACTTGATGAAACTCCTGAGTAGTTACCAAAAGGCATTTTTTTATTATTTTTTGAGCACTTTAGCTAAAGTTCAAAAGTAAAAGTAAAAACAAAAAGGTTCGCGGCAGGAATTCTGGCGTTGTATCTAACCAACAAAATTGCTGGAGGATGTGTCTTCAGCTAATCATTTCATAGCGGCCTACGTCGTATTTAGTATGTAAATATTAATCTAAATTTTTACTAGGCATCATTTCTACACAACATTCGTAATGCGAAATGATTCTGAAAATTAAAATCGACAAGAAATCATTTAGGCAACTTGCATCACACAACTTTGTCTAAGGTAACTAGAACTTCATCATCATCATCACTATCACCAATGTTTTCATGTCCAAGAGTAAAGGGAGAAAGAGAACTAGAATATGTTTCGTCAAAATACTATTTATTCTTACTAAAAAAATATCCCTAATTCAATAGGTGGATAAAAATGTAATCTAGTTCTGTTAGAACAGCTAGTTTCAGTTGTTATTACAGATAGTGTATTGAGGACACTTAGAAGTCAGTTTAGCATATCCTCATAATATTTTATAGACACGACGTGAATATTTTAAGGCCATCATCAAAAGAACACACGCGTTTGGTCCTTCTCTATGTTAAATACTGCTACACTCGGCTTATTTTTAGCCTGCTTAAGCTTATTTTAAACTAACACATATTAAAAAGGACTTCGGCTTTTCGTCGCGATCCTCTTAATATAATATAAATATTAGTGCTTTGAAAATGTTATTCCGTAGAGTGTATGATTGACATTCCGATTACATTTTATAAACATTTACCTCTTACTAATCCACAAGGAACAGCAGTGTAATGCGAGAATTTGAGGTTAATTACAGTATCAGATAGTTTTCATGCTTCTCGAATAATCGACGTATCACTTTGTATTACAGTTTCATAACGCAGCCATATTATAATTAGCAACAATGTTGAACTCCTGCGACAAGCCGTGATCGCTCAATTAAGTAACACATAATATCGAGCATTTACAAGTGTGCCGTTAGATTAATGTTTTAATTATTAACGCCTGCTTGGGCCCCATGAAACCTATTAACCACTGTTTGCGTGGTGCAATCAGTGGCGTTTAGCGGTGTACAATGCGCGGTAAGTTTCTTTGTCATGTAAGTTTTAGGCGTAAGTAATTTATTATTTTAAATTTTATTTGAACATTATAATTAACATATAATTTATTATTGCAAAGAAATTTGTAGTTAGAAAAAGTGCTAAGACTTATAGGGTTAATGGTAAAAGTTCGATTTCGATTCCCGAAATCGAACTTTTCCTTACCACAAATTTCTTCGTGAGTAATAATAATTTGATAACAATACCATCACTTAAAAAGGATTATAGAGACGGATTGCAGGCCTAGTGACGCTTCAAAGATAACATTGAGCATTTTATAGATATACTTGATATAGGCAAAATAGACTCCAAGTCAAGCCTTACAAATCAATTGTGGTTCACCAACTATTATTACCTGTTCGAGTTACCCTTAAGACCAATTAATGATATACTCCAATCCAGATTGCGTTTCTAGTCCAAATTAAGGATACCAACAGCATTAGGTCAGTCTTCAAAGGTGCCTTGAGTACAAAGTTGAATGTCGTCTGCATAGAGGTGATATGAAGAAGAGAGAGTAATTTTAAAGGTTCCATAAAGATGAATAGAAGACACCACCTTGAGGAGCACCGGCATCAATCTTTTCGATACTGAGATAATCAAAATATGATATCATATGCTGTAGCTGTAAAACTATTTTTTGTCATTAACCTAAAGAATTATGGTGATACGATAGCGTATTTCTCAAAACACTCATATCCGAGGAACATACTTTAAGTGAACAGTTGCATTTAATTTCAGTTAATTTCCTCATATCCTGCTCCTAAATTATTTGTGATCTGGGGGTGGTAGGTTGGCCACCCGAAAATTCGAAAGAATAGAGAAAAAATGTAATTTTTAACGCTTCTCTAACATTTGACACGAACTGTCGCTGTGTTATTTTCTTTGTAATACGACATTATTTTATTTATATAACCGGCGAAAAAACGGAGGAGGTTAATCAATTCATACCCATATATTTTTTTTATTCTATTCGTTCGAATAAATTGGCCATTTGTCTAGCTGTGCGGAATTACTCTTGCTGTAAACGATGCTTAGTTTTGATTGAATGCGTCAATGAACTGCACTGAAATTGACCGATTTATTCCTCTCTCCGTTTACGCCTTACACCATTCAAGCAGTGTGTAATGTAGAAGTGACGACTAGTGTTGGCGATTAGAATCTCTGTAAGAGTTATGAACATGTTTGTTGTATGGAGTAGCGATTTATTTGTGATTCCTACATACCGTTGGGGTTAGGCAATTTCTTGCTCAGCCCCACTGAATTATTAAGTGCCGTGGGAATTTAATCAATACGTTATGTAAATGTAGCGGGGTTTCAATTTAAATTGCTTGTGGCGGTATGAAATAGTTTGTGTAAGGTGGCTCTGTCAGGCGATGTCGGCGCAGATTATTCATTCCGTAATTCCACCGGTGGTGCTAATAAGCCTCAATTTATGATTTACAATTTATTCGTGCTCGGCTTTACTTTATATCACACTTGAAACTGGCGTATGTATCGAAAGATTGTGTAAACTAAGCGATGTTTGCTAAGGTCGGTCTTTGGATTTGGGTCACCCACCAAAAATATATTATCTCAATTTCTACCATGCTTCGAAAGGCATGTTAAGCAGCTGGTTTTGACTACATCTACAGTCGTTAATACTTACCAATCCACAATGGGTCAGTGTGGTGGGTGATGGCCCAATCTTCCTAAATTCTTTCATCTATAGAAAAAGCCTGTGCCTCAGCAGAGACAACATTAAAGACCTGGCGGTTATGATGATGATGATTATTATTGAAACTACTTAAATGTAGATTCCTGATAGTTTTTATCGGAGAAGTGACGGAGAGTGAGATAGATTTTTAACAGATTACAACGCCTACACCTGATATTTAATTAACTACGTGCTATCTTGTCTGTTGATTATGCTAATTTCGAAGAGTATTCTGTTTCCTGTTATTTTAGTTATGGGGGTAAATTATGGGTGATTCCACGAAAAGAACAAATAGGTATTACTACTTCAGATAATACTATTTAAACAAATATTGTGGCTTAACATGTGGCTAAGGAAAGTGCGATTTAGTAATTCAGTCTTTTTAACGTTGATCAAAAATAAAAGAAAAACATGCAACAGGCCATTTTCCAACAAACTATACGACGTTAAAAATTTACTTTAAGCTATAATTAAAATATAACATACGCAGCCCAGAGAACAATTACAATGTAAGAAAACCGTCACTGTGTGCAGATCCAACCTAATCTTCAAACAGTCAAGTATTATATTGAAGAGTAAATTTGGTGGAGCCGCAAGTAATACGGCCGCTTGAAAAGTTGTCAGGTCCCGCGAATAGGCTAATCTGTTAGCAGTCGCAGAGTAATTCGATTGAATTCCCTTTGACGCTTCACCGACTAGGAATTAATTGGGACTTGGATTTGGTGACCTGACAAAATCCGTCAAATAAATTGGAATTATACTTACTTGTTACTTGGCCCTCCAGTTACTGTTTCTAAGTGTTTTCGACGGTTGATTAATTACCAGCTCTCTATAATAAATGTCCCTACTGTTGGGGCACAGGTCTTTCCTATGGATTGTAGATGTAGGAAGAATGAGACTCTTTAATACTACGTATTGGTGAGTATTAAAGAGTGCAGATGCAGCAGGGACAAATTAATGAGCTAACGTGACTTCTGTTATCTAGTATCCATAACACAAGAGTAATATAACACAACACATAATATAACACAACAATATTACTTCCTTTGGGCTAGATTAAAGAGGTTTAAACCAATGAGTTGTACCCAGCTGCTTATTAATTTTTAATTCATAAGCATCTTCCTAAACGTATGCCCATAATCAATTGTCCACTATTAAATAACATGAAACTTTTGATGGCTTTAAAAAAACTCCTGACTAACGTTATTCAAGACTTAATAATTCTTAGCGAAATGTATTATAATTTTAAATATGCTTAAAAGTAATTTTTACAAATAACCCTTACGGCCACCTATTCGCTAACTTTTTTTGACTGTTGAAAGTGATGATCACCGAACTAATTACTTATCCATTACCGTTTTCACAGGACAAGTGTCACAATAGCGTTATAGTAAAGTAGTAATGGATCATTAAATAGTTCAGTGATTATCACTCTCAAGTGTCAAAAAAAGTTAGCGAATAGGCCTACTGAACAGTTGAAACGTGATCGTACTCAGAGTTAAAACAAAGAAACTCAAGCCCACTATTGCTGAGTCTCTAACCCCTTCGATTCGCGCTCGACTAGACCACAAAGGTGGCCTTATCAGACTAACTGCCGCACTCAGAGACGTCAAATAACGTTAATGAGTACTTAACGTCAAAAAATGACAATTCAAAACTAGTCGCTATTCTTTCCGGGTCTATGGTCTAGATTTGAAATAAAATTTTTGACATTAAATACTCATTAAAGTTAATTGACGTCTCTGAGTGCGGCATTGAAGGATTAATTTACACCATTATGCCCACACAACAAATCGACACTATCGCTAATCTACATACATACATATATAAATCACGCCTATATCCCCGAAGGGGTAGGCAGAGGTGAACAAGCACCCACGTTTTGCCAATTATGTTAGGTCCCATGTAATAGGTGGCGAGCCTATTGTCATTTATCGGGCTCAAAAGTCGCAGTATATTGCTAGGTTGATAAGTGGTGGTATAAGAGGAATGCTGCTGCCCATTTCTCATCACTGATTTATCCTTAGTGGCCTTGTACGACACCCACGGGAGAGATTTGGGATCGCTAATCTAAGTTGACATTTGTCTATAGTATTGTTAACGGATTCTCGGCGTTGCTTACTGCCGCACTCAGAGACGTCAAATAACGATAATGAGTACTTAATGTCAAAAAATTACAATTCTAAACTAGTCGCTATTCTTGCCGGGTCTATGGTCTAGATTTAATTGAAATTTTTTGACATTAGGTACTCATTAAAGTTATTTGACGTCTCTGAGTGCGGCAGTAAGTAATGGTTTTGACACCATCTCATTAATAATTATTCTGATTCTTACTAATAGTATATAAAGCGGAAACTCATTGTCGAATTGTGAAAAAATGTTTTATTCCAAAACTAGAATGTGTGAAGTATCGACACGCCAGAATGCTGAGAATACTTATTTTACAGTATACCCCCATGAATTACAGAGCCTTGTGCTTTTCACAAAATTCAATTTCACACTACAAGAGTTACATTGAAATATTTAAGTGCGGGCTGTAGTAAAAGCAATTTTCCTTGCTCCCTGTATCTAGTCCAAGGCTCTAAATCAATCACTTCGCGTATATACTTTGCATCCAAAGGCGAGATCGTGAATATATTTGACCACGGTTCTGTATCAAAGACTTTTTCTTCCTCTCCGAGTTGTATGTTATATGCTTATTGCTGTCTGTGTGATTCAAATTCTGTGTAACACTGCTACAGGATGTAGGTGGCTACGTGAGTAATATTTCGTGCGATGAAAAGCTCGAGAAAATGCTTACTGCTTCCGATCGGATATTGAGTTTTCTGTACGAGTATTTTAAAGAAAGCGAAATTTCGTGAGAGTGTTATTCTATGTTATTGTGTTACTAAAGAAAATTACAGTTTTTCTATTAGTGGTGATGGACCAGCAACCTGTGTTTCATGGATTTTTACGCATTTTACATGATGAGCAATGAGCAGCAGCATTGCACACATACCACCTAGCAATATACTGTGATTTACTCGCCACCTGATACATAGGACCTAACTTAATTGGAGAAAAGTGGGTGTCAATTCATCTCTGCCTACCTCTCCGGGGGTATAGGCATGATTTATGTATGTATGCATTTTGTATCCCGCTAAAATCGCAATGAGGGTAGTACAAAAAAGAGACATCGAAAAACCGTTTTATTCAAAAACTAACCCGTCTACCCTCATGTTTGGGCGAGATGCTCCATTCACAAGCCGCGCACTCACGGAATCAAAGGCTTTGATTAAGTGGCGCTCCGTGGACGGCCACCGGACAATAAGGCTCGTGTCTAAGGACATAAATCAGCGGACTCGTACATCACCGCTGGCCGCTAATGGCGCCGTCGGGATGGACGTCTGCTGCTCCTTGGCGCGCTTTTTAACCGCTTTCCGCAACTGTGTTCCATCTTTGAATGTTTTAATTGATTGTGGTACAGTAGACCGTCGGGATGGACGTCTGCTGCTCCTTGGCGCGCTTTTTAACCGCTTTCCGCAACTGTGTTCCATCTTTGAATGTTTTAATTGATTGTGGTACAGTAGACCGTCGGGATGGACGTCTGCTGCTCCTTGGCGCGCTTTTTAACCGCTTTCCGCAACTGTGTTCCATCTTTGAATGTTTTAATTGATTGTGGTACAGTAGACCGTCTTGATGGACGTCTGCTGCTCCTTGGCGCGCTTTTTCACAGCTTTCCGCAACTCTGTTCCATCTTTGAATGTTTTCATTGATTATGGTACTGGCAGCAGTACTGGCAGCAGCATATTTATTTTACAATAACTTTTTTAATGCCACAACAGACGACGTCTCACCCAATTTTGTTTAGGTAAGTAATGGAGTGTTATTAACTTTAACATTAATGATCATTGACTGTGAAAGTGGACAAAATGTATTGTTCGCCGTTAATGGCGCCGTCGTCGGGATGGACGTCTGCAGCTCGTTTGCTCGTTTTTTTAACTGCTTTCCCCAACTGTGTTCCATCTCTGAATGTTTTAATTGATTATGGTACAGGCAGCAGCATATTTGGCTGCCATAACTTTTTAGCCGTGTAGTTTTTAAACTCGTTACACAGAATTTTCATTGCAGTACCGCGATACATCTAAAATGTACGCGATAAAAGGCGCGGCAAATATTGCGTTTGGCATAAATTTTATTGAACACTACATGCTTTGTAAAATAGAATAGAATGTTTTTTCGGTGGCTACTCAAATAATAGTTGCCAAAGCATTGTACCAATTTTCGTTTTAGCATCGTGTCAATTTTAGTGACATGCGAACTCATAAACAAAGTAACAGGATTTTCCATGTTTTGGAACTATAAAATGGGTTAGATAAAGCTTACATGACTGGTATCATTTTTTACAAGGACAATGGGCAGTTTGTCGTGCCTGCAGTGTAACATGCTTATTTATCATTATTTGTTTGTATGATGGTAGCAATTCTGCGTTTAACGTAGATCGTAAATTGAGATCTATGACTCTCCATTCAATAGCTAATTTTCATTAACAATAATGTTAAAATAAGAGAACGTTTATTTTCCTTTGTCTTCATAGATAGATGACATGTATAACGACGATTGATTTTGTATCATTTTTTATTTTGATCACCAATCCTCATTAGGACCTCGTAACAAACACATTTGTCCTGCATTTTTTATTCTTTATTTTAAATTGCTTCATTTTTTTGTTTATTTGCGAATTGCTTCATTATGATTTGCTATTAAATATAAAAAAAATAACTTGACAGTAAATAGTTTATTTTAACAAGGAAGCCAAAACGGCTTAAGTATTCAAAGAATGGTTCAACATCTGTACTCCGTTGAGAGGTAATCTCTTAAAATCTCGAGATAAGCCAAGTAAATATTGCAGAGCAGCTTCACCGAGTCGAGTTCATTGTGAAATACATTTACCGGATCCCGTTTCGTGGCCGCACATCCTCATGCATCAGATATAAGAGAATCAAAGGAGTGCGCGAAATGTCACTAGTTTAAGCAATTCTTGACAATAAACAAGTTGACTGTACGACATGCTCTGCCTGCAGAATCCCACCACTGGGACCTATGACAGGCGGGAATCACCAAACCATTGTGACAGGCTAAAAGGTATCTTTCATCAAACGCACTAAGGCGAAATTCCCGTGGAGCGCTCGCTCGTGATTTGGGTTTGGCTGTCACAGGAGTTCTTGCATTAGCTCTTTGCCTTTAGAGTTGGAATTTGCACGGACAGGCGTGCAACCTCAAAGGAGCGATTTAAAACATGTTCCGAAATGCTTGCGGTGAAAGCTTTCTTGGCAGAGTTTTGTGCATAGTGTTTTATTTTTAAATTGCGATTTACGTTAGTGGAGACATACTGGAGTCCCGAAAGTTGCACCCCATACCATCTTAAAGTACGTCTGCGTATTACTCGGTACCTGTCCTTGTGCCACAAACGCGACACTCAGAACCAGGTTGTGATTTTAAAAAGCACTCCAGTATTATATTACTGCTCTTGTGTTGAATATAGCTTCTATTAGTTGTGGAAGAAGTAAGCATCAGTAAAAGACATGTGACATGAGACATAACAAAGTAAAAGGATTTCAGTCGCACTCAGAGCCGTCAAATGACTTTAATGAGTAATTAATAACACAAAAAATGTCAATTTAGACCCGGCAAGTATTGAATACATTTTTACATATTTCTGTCCATTAAAAATATATATTAGTATCTTGATTTTTTTCAATGCGATATATTTGCATTGTATAGTAACCCTTCACCAGACAGTTGTACATTCAGTACATTCCGAGTTTACGACATACTCGTACTCTGCTTATTCCGCAAGAAAACTATTCGTCACAAATATTGCCCGAAACCACTCGATCTTGGAGCTGTTCTGACGCCAACATAAAACCTTTTTTACTGCCACCCACTGTTATCTTTTCGCGATGTAAGCACAATTCAATCAAATCAGAGTTCGGTTTGACTTAGGCAGATCGAGATACGAACGGTTTTTTAACTTCAGCGATCAGTAAATAGAACAATGATCCTTAGTTCAACATAATAATAAATATCAGAAAAACAAATTGCAACGTTACAAAGAAAAATAATGGCCGTGTGGTGGCGGCAGAACAGAACGCAATTGTCACCAACCACATCTCTACTATTGGGTGTCGTACAAGGAGCCTAAGGTTAAAGTAAGCGATGGGTAGTGGGCAGCAGCATGCCTTATAGACCACCGCTTAGCAACATATTGCGAAGAATGTGCCCGATAGAAGGCAATAGGCTACCTATTACATGGGACGTAACTTAATGGGCGAAAAGCTTCCCCTTCGGGGATATGGGCGTGATTCGATATTAATGTTAGGTCTCATCTCATATTCCAAAATAACCCTACTTTCCTCTGAGATAACCGCGGGAGAGATAAGGGTAGTGGCCATAGTATTCTACTCTACCTTCATCGAATGCGGACAAACGGGTGGATAAATGAGATGCTTGATATTAAAGACTATTATATATTAGTGGTCGCCCGTGGCTTCGCTCGCGTTAATGTCGGTTGTTAATTATACATACATAAATCACGCCTATATCCCCGAAGGGGTAGGTAGAGGTGAACTAGCACCCGCGTTTCGCCAATTATGTTAGGTCCCATGTAATAGGTGGCGAGCCTATTGCCATTTATCGGGCACAAAAGTGGCAGTAGGTACATTGCTAGATGGTATAAGAGGAGCGCTGCTGCCCATTCCTCATCACTGATTTATCCTTAGCCACCTTGTACGACACCCACGGGAGAGAATTAGGGTGGTGACAATTGTGTTCTACTCTGCCGTCACCACACGGCACTTTAATTATACGGTTAATTATAGCCTTCATCAATAAATTTACTATCCAACACAAAAATATTTTATTCAATTTGAACCTGTAGTTTCTGAGATTAGCGCGTTTAACCATCCAACGAAACAAACAAACCCTTCAGCTTCATAATATTAGTATAGATGAAGATCCGTTCACCGCCGTGACAGTACCGTGCCCAGAGGCGAGCGCCGAGCCCGTTTGACTCCGTTAAGGTCTCTGCATACGTAACGGGAAAATAACCCGGACGGGACGGGGACGGGGTCTGCAGCAACATCGTTTCATACAAAATGTACTATGAAGGACATAAGTGTCACGGAGTCACGAACGGGACGTGCACGGGGTTTATGTACGAGAGAGGCCCCGTCCACGTCCCGTCCGGGGTGTTCTCTCGTTACGTATGCGGAGACCTTTATAGCGCAAAAATGCGAGTCAACGGAATGTCGCGTTTAATTCATAAACGGATCACAGACCGCGGCCCCAAAACAAAAGTAAGCAGGACATCCGCTCCGAAAACAATGCCCGCCGCCTAATGTGGGGGCGCGGAAAAAAGGAATATTCGCCAGTCGAATTTCGCGCTGCCCCGAACAAAGTTTTTGAACCGAAACCGCCGAAAAGCGGTTTTGGGAATGATGCGATGCGGATTTTTTCGGGGTTCACAGAGACAGCGGCGTTTATGTAAAGTGCGTCAGCAATGACGTACCGAAATTCGGGAGGCGCTTTGCAGAAAGTTCGTGACTGTCCGTCAACTTTCGTCAGCCGAAAAATTTTAACAAAATAACACGGTGGAGTGGTCGAAATATCAAAGCTTCCATCATAAATATATGTACATGTGCCAGTCAAAACTCTTAAACGATCAAAACCACTTCTGACTGATTTAACATACATAACCACATTATCTTTAAAAAAGTCGGGTCATTGTCAACGGCTAATAATGCCCAACTGCTGGGGCTGACGTTTTCGGTATCGATGTTTCAATATACCCTACCCTATTATGTATGAAAAATATAGGAAGAATCAACCATAACTCAACTCGCAAGCTTAGTGCAGACAAGACTGCCAAAACTGTCTTTTAAAGTAGGTACCACAAACTTGGGGTAGGTAATCCACTTTTATCCATTCACATAAATGGGAAGTATGCGTTATTCTTAGACCAAGGTCTCCCAGTATCTTACGAATGGAGGACGTAGCTATCACGTTGAAAACTTTTGACTGTAAAACACGCGTTTACAATGGATTGTTTGATTTGAGTTCATTTATGTTGTAAAATAAGTCAAATTTTTACTAGTTTTTTAATCACCTAAATATCAGGTCTCTCGATTATTGTAATCTTGTCCTCCAATACCCTCGATTACATTATGCATTTTCTAAAATACGTGTTTCGATTGAAAATTAAGATAAGATACAATGACAATAAGACGTAATCTTTCAAAAACACTTTAATATTAATTTAAAGCCATAATGTTTGGCAAATAGTCCAAACAGAAATATCATAATAATAATTGTTGTTCGGTTTGAAATTTCGCACTAATGAAATATCATCAGTGTGCTTTCATATTTCTGGAAATTGCTCTCGACGAATCGGGAAGCACAAAATTACAAATGTCACATTTGTCGAATAAATTAGTGTCCATTATGGCATTTGTAAAGCTTTTCATGCTGTTCTATTTTGAATAATACTAAATACGTTGTGGAATATAGTTTTCGTTCGAAATATTAAAGAACTCATTAGTGCATACCACAATAAATCCAAATGAGAATCTAAGTTGCTTGACAATATGGAAGAGTATTTTCTTTATTGATATTGCTATTTAATTGTGTTTTTTTCTAACACAGATTATTAATACATTAGTTATTGAATCAGTAAGTCCGTTTCTCTTCTTGCTTTTGGCATGCTGTATTTATATGTAAATTAAGTATTGGTAAATATTTAGTTAATAATACTTGCTTTGTATGCCCCCCGCGGTAGATTGTGGAGACAGTTGTAATTTTGCTCTAATGTACTACTATCATACAATTCCCATGACCTATAACATTATGTTTCCCCTATATATTCACGTCTCTTCAAGAGGAAAAATAAACACATAACTAAGTCCAGAATGTGACTGAGTTAGAACATCTTCTTTAAAGTAAAACTTGTAGAAAATGTACATTATTATGTCCTACTAAGTCCTTTTGAATCAAAACCAAGCGGAGAGTAAGCTTTGTATCTGGTGTTCTTTGGAGCAATTCAGCAAACATAGCGAAAAGTAGGTATCAAAAACAAAGACATTGTGACAATATTGGAAAACAATTATCAAAATGCTATATTAGAAGCTAACGATAAGACATTGCAGAGAAAAAAATCATCAAAGTAAATCATCTAACCCGCTTTGTGTCCCTAAGGGGGTGGTCTATGCTCCCCGTATTTTCCAAAGACTGTACTTAGCATTCGAAAATTGATGGATGGATGTGATGATATTTTTTGCAGATTTGCAATAACACACAAACACAATATTGAGAAACAATATAGAACATAGATCAAAGTCAAATAATTATTTTGAAATTATATTTTCGAATGATGTCGTAGTTTAATAACTGATTGGTCGATCAATGGTCGGATGTAGTAGTATTTATTGTGTCACTGTTATATAATAATTTTATTTTACAAGACGCGTCATCTAGTGAACTGAACCGCCTCTTGTCTGAACGATATCCGCTACTAACAAGGCTTTAGTGAGCGTTTGGTGATCTTTTCGAGGTACTCCTTCCAAAACATTTTATTTACATTATAATATATTTTTAAGCGAAAACTTTGGTCATATTTTTCTTCCTAGAAAACAAAGGCGTACTCCGATTTTATCTGTAACCGATTTCTAATGACAGCTTAAACCTGGACTCAAGCCTACATCACTGTTGAATCAATATGCTCATTAAAGAACGAGGTTCGAGCATTTCCCACCAACTGTCACTTGATCAAAGTTGTGGAGATGATCCAAACACCCCCAAAATCTATGGGGTTAGTAACCTCACACTATGCTTGGAATATAAAATTCTTCTACATAGAAAGGACCAAGAACAATCTTAGAACTAAATCGAGTATATAATTTATAAGTTCACCCATATCGACACAAAATATTGATTTATATCTATATTCGAAAACAGACAGAATATCAACCAACTTGACATCAGACCAGATGAATAAAGGTCAAAACGTATGACCAATAGAAGAAAATTCAAATACAGATATTCCATGCAAAACTCGACAGAGCAAAAGCAACAGTGAAAAGCCCTATCCAATAAATTATCACTTGCCCCTGCAATACCTCGATCACACCAACGTTTACGACTTTCAGGCTTAAAATAAAGCCACACTCAATCTAAAATCGAAATACGAAGCGAGGGCTCCAGGCACTCTCCGATATTCAATTTACTTCCTAACTACCTCTTCTAATGTCTGTACATACTAGACCACTTCAAACCACATGATAGAAAAGTGCAAAAACAATAATCGTCCACAGCAGCAGTTGACAGAGATCCCTGAGGACAAGTCGCTAGTCTGTGGCTCTGGGTGTAGGTTGCATTACGATTGTGGGCAAGGACTCCCATGGGACAGCCACTGATTGAAAAAGAAAACAGCTTCGCCGCTGTCCGATTGATTCTTTGTGCCCTCCTCTTCGTATATCTTGTCTTGCATAGGACGGGAGGCGACAGCGAAATCCTGTCTTCTAGATTAACAAAATTAAATATTTTAATAAGAGGGTTCTGTTGGCTTCGGAAGCAATAATAAACAGCCAAACATGTATCTCTTAAATAACAACCTTTTAATAAAAAGTACCTACGTACACCTCGGTACACAAAAAATGTGGAGAGCTAACAACCAAAATTGTGGAGAGCTAAGTGAGAGAACTAACAACAGCATACCCAAAGAGGGTCGGTACCAGTATTTGGAATGATATTATTATCATTCCAATTACCCACACCACTCATTCCCACTCAAAATGGTCCTAATCAACACTTTTCTATGAACACATTCATCATTCAGGGAATGAATAGCTCAATGACGTCTGACCCCTATAAAAACGAATTATTCCGCGATAACTTGGTAAGGAGAATGATTATTCTCCCAATCTATTAATTCTCTTACTGCCGCACTCACAGACGTCACATAACGTTAATGAGAACATAACGTCAAAAAATGACTATTCAAAACTAGTCGCTATTCTTGCCGGGTCTATGGTCTAGATTTGAATGAAAAAAATTGACATTAAATACTCATTAAAGTTAATTGACGTCTCTGAGTGCGGCAGTATGACACAAAAATTGTTGTATCTCTTTTACTGCCGCACTCAGAGACGTCAAAGTCGCTATTTTTGCCGGATCTATGGTCTAGATATAAATGCCAATGTTTGACATTAAGTACTCATTAAAGTTAATTGACGTCCCTGAGTGCGGCAGTTAGTCCCATACTCATCACCACTTCTCAGCACTAGCACATACCAGACAGCCGCGCAAAATTTTCGTATCACTTGTAAACCAGCACACAGAATCATACAACAAACATTATTCCATTCTACCTAGACCAAGGCCCTTCCTTAAAGCATTCGGAGCGTATTTCGCCCGCGAGCTCCCGCCCCAACAAACCTTACGAGGTACAACAAACACGGCTCGTTCCGGTCCGCTCGTTACCGCCGGATCACGCGATCCGATCCGATCCGGCCTGGACGCCGCTCGTATGCAAAGGCGATTTTAACTTCGCGAAACGACGTACGCTCCCGGGTTTTTCCGAGGGCCAATTGGATGGAGAAGGTTTTGCTGCGTTCGGCGGAATTCCGTCTCTTTATGTAGGTACCTACTGCTTTTCTGACTTGGTCTCGTTGGTTTTTGAGAGCTTTTTCGGTAAGTTGGCTGAAATTTCTTGTTCACCTCTGCCTACCCCTTCGGTGATATAGGCGTGATTTATGTATGTATGTATGGCTGAAATTTATGGGGCAGTCCACCAAGTCAAAGTCAAAATTCGTGTAGTCATATCTGGTATGATTACAATACAATTATGAACCGTCGCGAAACCAGATATGCAAGGTCCACTAGCTTCCTACAGCCTTATAAAGAGTGTACGTTTTAAAGTGCGGTGACGGCAGATGGTGACCCCAAAATCTTTGTACTAATTTTTCTAACATTTATATAATGTTAAAATTAAAATCGAACAGTTTATAAAGCACACCCAAGCTTAACCGAACGCACTGGAATGTTTGAAATTTATTTCTACATTGCGAGGGTACCCGTTGGCTTACAACGTGAAGTGTAAAGGTTAGAAGAATTTCGGCAAGTTAATTAGTGTCTTGGGTGGCCGAGCGGTCAGGCACCTGCCCGGATAGCAGCGGACGCTGGTTCGATTCCCGCCTCAAGATCATAATTTTTCGAAATTCTTTTTCTAACCCCAAAATCTTTTTACTAATTTTTCTAACATTTATATAATGTTAAAATTAAAATCGAACAAAATATAAATTGCCACCAACTCTGTACCTGACGTGGGTGTCTTACAAGGAGAGTTATAGTATTACGATTAATGTGTAACGGCCGTTCCTGGCGAACCATCCAGCAAATTATTGCTATTATTGACTGAAATAGACTGGTGAAACGCTCTCAACTTCTCTATGCCTAAGGCGATGAGGAAAGGGCATGATTTATGTGTGTGTGTGTGTTTTCACAAAATAAAGATCAATTCTCCTCTATGACTTTGCTGCAGGAACAAACACTACAAACCTATCAACAATAGTCTTATGTGGGGATAGGTTAAGTTTGCGTTCTGCTTTAGATAGGTTAAGTTTGCGTTCTGCTTTAGATAGGTTAAGTTTGCGTTCTGCTTTAGATAGGTTAAGTTTGATTTAAAGATAGTAATAAAAAAAAAAGAGGTGACAAAATTTTGGTAAAATTATTGCCCTGAAGGGGTGGGTTACCGGAGTGCGGAGGACGCGCGTTCGTTTCCCGCATCAGAACAATATTTTTCAATATTAATCTGACCTGTTTTTTTTGTAATAATTCTCATAATATTATTATAATGTTCACATAGAAATCAAACAATTACAAAAACAAGTCAGTTCTTGTTCTTATGAGCTGAGGAAACGGACCAAATAGTTATAAAGGTATGTGTCGTGTTGTGTATGTGGTATGTTAATGGCAATAAACCTATTCTGGACAGTATTGGAACCTGAGCGTATGTGCCACAGAGGAGCGTTCCCATTTAACTTATGTAGGCTTGCACAAATGAAGACAAAGTGCCTCCTGAATTTGGACGATGCTGTCGTATTGAGAAGGGAAAGATCCAACGTGACCCAAATAATGATCATCTCTAAGGATAATAAATTGAAAAGAAATTGAACTAAGGTACTTAATTGGTATGACTGAATAATACTCGGGGAAAATAAAAGAATGCTTATCAGTATTCAGCTTACAGCAGAATACAAAACTAAGTTAATAGTTCTAGTTAAGTTTATTATAGGCACGGTCATTAAGCGAGGTGATTTGAGCTGATAAATACTTAACAAAATTAACATTATTTTAAGTGATTTGGGATTTTAAGTATCCATTTAACTTAAAATGCGATGTCTGAATGTTTTTCTTCAACCCTGGGAGCGAATAAATTACATGCAATATGTTAACACCAACTGTCACTTACCCAAGGGGTGCTTTAAAAGTCGACTAAGTGAGATTACCATGTGTGTACCAATAACCACGTTGGGGCAGAGGGTAAACTACCAACAACAGCATACCCACAGTGGGTTGGTGTCGGGAAGGTGGTCGACTATAAAACTTATGGTTCCATGTAAGGATGCGAGCCTTTGGTCATTCTGTTGGCTCATAAATCGCAGTTTACTGCTAGGTAGCTGCTGCCCATTACTCATCGCTGTCCCCTTAGTTGCCTAGTAAGTCACCCGCGGGAGAGATAGGGGGTAGTGCAAGTTGTATTTGCCTACTGTTACCACAGGGCCCACCAAAGTTAAATAACAAACAAATACAAAGAATATTCTGTATACTAATTTTTCTAACATTTATATAATGTTCAAATTTAAAATCAACATAGGTAGTAACAAACAAATAATAAATTTGACGGCCGCCTTGGTCGAATGCTCAGATTGCTGGGTATTGGCCAAGAGGTCCCGGGTTCGAATCCTGGTAGGGGCAAACTTTGTGAAAACCACAAATGTTTGTTTCCGAGTCATGGTTGTGTATATGTTTATGTTGTATATTTTCAACATTTATATACATAATTATATTAAAAATATGTCCGTCATCTAGTATCCATAACACAAGTGCTTAGGCTACTTACTTTGGGCTAGATGATAGGTGTGAGTGTAAAAATATTTATTATTATTATTATTATAAATGCTTCGAATTAATATCTGTTCTGGGTCATGATCCATTTGCAGACAATTGTGTTATAATTATACAATACTCCTTATTTGGTTTGGATGACTGCTCGAGATTTCTTTGTGTCACTTCCGATCCAAAGTGCCTTTCCACTCGGGCCTATCGGGTGAAATTGTCGCCAAGCTCTCTCCCCGGGAACAAGATCGCTCAAACGAAATCCGTATTAGGCAAATAAATTTGTCTGTCTCCACAAAAACCTCAGAGGGGACAGGTAATTGAGTGGCTTAAAATTCCGAAATCCCCCAGGCTCTCCGCATAAAACTAGACAAGCATACAAAAATTCAATTCCGCCAAAATCACCCATGATTTAAGCCATGCCTCGAACGAGGAACGAAAGAGAGCCAGATAGAGATAAACTGTAAGCGCTGCGCTGAAACATAAAACGGGCGCGCATCAAAATTCACTTTCGCAGCCTCTCGGTAATGTCGAACGATAACCAGAATAAATACTCGTCAATCGGAATCGACTCGAATCGATTCGTATATAAACAATCGGGATGTGAATCGATTACGCTTGTCTTGTTACTGCTGGAGTTATTTTTGTTTTCTTTGTCTGCTTCTATAGTCAGTTTCTCAGTCTGAAGTGAATTTAATATGGGTCATTTCAATGTGATTTAAGATAAATATAACGACACTTGTATTTTCTCTTCATAGATCATTTCCTCGTAGTCATCGTACTCAATGTCATCTTCTTTCTTCTTCTTCATGGAATATTATTAAATTCCTTGAAGAAATCTAGAATTGTATGTCATATACATACAATTCTAGATTTATATGTGATGGTTATCTAGTTAGGTACCTTATTAAAAATCTAAAAACGGTTTATTACAATCATCCTAATATTATGGACAGCATGAAGATTAAATAAATATTGTGAGTACCTATCTATTGCAAAATGTACGCAAAACAAATCCAATTATTCAAACTTTATTTCTGGTGCATTCAATTTAAAAAGTACCTACCTACAGAAATATTTATGGCCGTTTTCACCATCAATCCCTAAACAATTACTTAAGTAGGTATCTCCTAAGCAAAGTGATCCCCTAAACCACCCCTTTACTTAAATTCGTTTTCACCAAGCTAGGGAACACTTTTTTAGGGGTTGTCAAACTAAGTGACAGATTAGTGATGACAAACACCGTACTTTATATTAAAATAACCTTTTAGGTGAAATAATTTTGTTAATTAACTAAAATACAATAAATAAAAATATTGGGAACTATTTATAAAGTATATAAAATCTTTAAATGATTTATTCCGTCTATTTTATACACTTTATAGAATATTTATAAAGCTGTATGGCATGTTCCTTGGTCTCATAGTAAATTCTCTATTACCTTTGTATCATAGCAACGCTTGTTTATATCGATTATTGTCAGTTCTTGACATATTACGATAAAACTGTCACTTAATTTTTAGGGGGCCGAACATCGGCCCCTCAAACTTTAGGGGTACCCTTTGGCGTTAAGAGTCACCTATGTGTTGGTGAAACGAAAAATGTCATTAAGGACCACCTAAAACTAGTTAGGGGTCCCTTAAAATATAGGGATTGATGGTGAAAACGGCCATTAGTCTCTTGAAAAAACCGCAATACAATAAACAATATACAAAATATATACATGTCATAAATGTCAAATATTAGATGGAATTGAAATTGTGAAAAACAGTTAAAATATTTTAAGAAGATATTTAGTTAGAAATAAACTTATAATGTCGTTTCTTTATTTACAGGTGAGAATTCATTATTTCGTTTACTAATTAATATGTAATCTTAGTTATAAGTAAGTTTTTAATAAAACCTCTCTTTATTTACAGAGCAACACATGTTAGTTTATTTTACATCTGGCATAGCAATCTTATATACATACATAAATCACGCCTATATCCCCGAAGGTTATGTCAAGTCCCATGTAATAGGTGGCGAGCCTATTGCCATTTATCGGACACAAAGTCGCAGTACAGTGCTAGGTTGTACGAGTATAAGAAGAACGCTGCTACACATTCCTCATCACTGATTTATCCTTAGTCGCCTTGTACGACACCCACGGGAGAGATTTGGGATGGTGACAATTGTATTCTACTCTGCCGTCACCATACAAAATATATAATAGTACATAAAATCACAGAAATGCTACGTAGAAATTTTGCCTCGACTTCCTAATTGCATTTGTACTAAGCGGTCTGGAATCTCTGTACTAAATGCTCCAGCCAGCTTGAGGGCACTCCAGCGATGAGCTAGAGGAGTAGTATGAACAGCTGTGAATTTCTTGGAGAACCGCGATCATTTCATGTTCCTCTCGTCTGCAATCGGTCAGCCGTAACGTTCAATATTAATATTACTAATACTAAGGAATTGATGATAAACTAAAAAATAATTCGAATGGTCGGACCTCGGATGTGGACCAAGAGGTCCAGGATTCGTATGCTGGTATGGTGAAATGTTTATAATGTGATGAACGTAGATAATTTTGTTCTCGAGCCATGGTTGGCTATGATTATGTAGTATTTTTAAAATATATTCATTCCGTCATCTATTATCCATAGCACAAGCGCTTACTTTTGGACTAGATGATTGGTGTGAGTGTCAGAAAAAAAGTTTCGTTTTTCACTTAATCTTTATCAAAACAATTAATCTCGACGAAATCGTCCTCTTTTAAAAAATTGACGAATTTATTGCTATCGACCGAGAAAGCTGATTCATTTGTTTGACAAAACATTGATGTGAATCATCAATCAGTTAACGGTCGCTAAATTCTGTGTTCAGCTCTCAGTTGCATGTTTTAAAGTATTCAATCGATTGAGTGGGATGATTGATGTTTTCTTTTTAAGTGAATAATATTAGATTTCAGTTTAGTAAACATTACCAACCCTCGTTAAAAGGGGCATTAGAATATAGTTTGAAAGGTTTGAAGTTTGCAAATACCAGCCACTAGCAAATTTAATATCATCATTCAGCTTTCTTAGATATTAATAGTTAATAAAGCAAGCAAAGTCTTCGACTTCCATTGCATCCACACGCATAGTGGGTGCCATGGCATACCCTTCCAACATTCTTCTATGTTCAAATGTAAGAAAGACACTGAAATTCAGGATGGGTGGATAATTACATACTTAAATAATATACCATACATAAACCAATCACGCCTATGTATCCCCGAAGGTGTAGGCAGAGGTGAATTCGGCAAATAGGTAAGGCACGTAAATCTCAGCATATTGCTAGATGGTGTGTTATAAGATAATCACTGCTTTTAGAAATCGCTGTCTTTAAACTAAGCATTGTACGACACCCACGGGAGAGACAGGGGCGGTGACAATTATATTCTCTAAATAAAATAAAAAATAAACTTTAACCTTTTTAAAGGCTTCAATAAAACCAGACACCCCCCATGAAAATTGCAAGCCTTGGAATGGCAACCATAAAAATTAACAACATCCGAACGCACGAACAATGGAACCACCCAAGTTTTTTGGCAGAGCCCCGATCCAGTGAACTACGGCGCGTCAAATTTAGACAAACACAAAATAGGGCCATGAATAAAACATGAGCGAACTATCGCGCCGAGGCGCGGGTATCGCCCGTTCGAGTCGCATGAAAGTTAAACATCTATTTTTGTGGGCCTCCGAGATCGAATGCCGGCGATGTATCCAAGTTCGATACCGTCTAGATCTGCTTATGGATACAGATATGAATCATTCCAGGAGCTAGATAGTGTGGGGGCTTGCTTTCTGCTATTGCATCAAATGAGCAATGTTCCACACACAAATCCCCAATGGACCAGCGTCGTGGTTTATGGCCGTTCTTTACATACTTCTGCCCTGTTCCCAGTCTAAAGGGTCAGCACAGTATGTTTGCTCTTCCATTCATATCGGTCAGAAGTCATCAAGCCATCCACTCCCTTTTGATTCATACCATACCTCACACCGGAAGGTGAATGTGTCACCTGCTAGTGATGATTGAATGTATAGAAAAGAAAAGGAACGGACCATGTCGAGAGACCGATAAACGGAGAGAGTGATTTGGATGAATGTTGTGGTCGAAGGTCGAACTTAGAAAGTATCGCCAGTGACTGAGAGACTGCGGAGTAATTGACTTTGTATGGTTTGATCATGTTATGCGAACTCGGCAACACCTAAAATATCAAATATTATGACGGTAGTTAACTATTACTTATTGTGAGGACACCTGTCATCTTTAGTCCCCCCCGTGACCACGGCCGCTGTAAAGTGATCGAAACGTCGGGTAAATAATAAATATGCCATACACCTAATTATACGCGAGTCTTATCCGTAAAAGTTGTTTTATTTCAAATGTGTAGTGCTCGTGCAAATATAAGAAAACATTAGATGAAAGCTATCTTAGCTGAAGAATGTAAACGTGGAAGGACGTCAAAGGAGAAAAAGACCAAAGAAGAGAATGATGGAGTGTGTAAAGGAGGATAATGATAGTGAGAGAAGTGGATGAGGAATTGGTAAAGGAAAGAGAGGAGTGGAAGAAGAAAATATGTTGTGCCGACCCCGTCTAGTGCGGTATAAGGAAGCAAGAAGAGACATCTCGTCTCATAACATGTCCTGCCAAGCCAAATCTTCAACTCCTGGCACAAGTACCATATACTATGGAAACATTTGCAGAAAACTAAACAACTTTATCTTAGCAACGTAAATATAGTGTTAGTATGTGGCATTCTTCAGTTCTATTCCAAGGAATACCGAGAATTCTTTCTGCGGGGAACCGTCGCGTGTCTGAAGCTCGTTCCGGCCGCGAATCGCTACGCCATTAGCATTTTGCCGCGTTACCATTGCTCATTGTCTGACTTGCCCACATTGAAATTACGACTAGTTCAATTCTTATTGCTCCGTGATCATTGCAGGCTAAACTCTTGGATTTTTGCTTTTGTTAATTTTCACCCGCCTCCGTGGCCTAGTGGTTCTCTCCAGGTTCAATGCCCAGGGCAGTTCAAAATTTTGTAATCAGCTTCGTTTGTGGTATAGTACTTTTTTTAAGTTCGCCTGGCTAGCTACCACCATCTTATCAAAATATGTCGCCATAATAATAATGTTAACAGCATTATTATTGTGTTCCGTCAATTTGTGATAAGAGAGACAGTCACTCAGTGGTTGAGGGTTCCAGGTGAAGCTTTGATTCAATCTTCGGCCCTTATCGTCACTTACCATCAGGTGAAATAAAGGCCAAGAACTACCTACCCTGTATAAAAAAGTCACCTTGTACAGATGTGGAGACATTGTAGTCTTTTCTGCCGTCACCACCTGGCATAGATTATTACCATCAATTTAACCCCTTCAGACCCGACGTCCATGTGAGTGGACATGCAACTAAAACACCAATTGTACTGTTGGGTTTTATCAAATGCCGAATGTAAACAATTCTCCTATTTGTAGACGTACTTAGAATCATAAATATTTAGAAAATCAACTCCTTAAACCCGATGTCCATGTCAATGGCCATAAATTATTCCCAAAAAATATTTTTTTTTTTCTACATAGAATAATTCACTGGTCTCATATGAGTTAAAAAAACATCAAATTTTTTTTTTACATCTTTGATATTGAATTCAGGTTTAATTCAGGGGCTAAAAAGATGAAATATTATCTTGTCACTTCTTCCATGCAGGCTTCTTGTATATAGATTTCGCTTCTGCAATTATTGTGTTTTATATTTACGCAAATCTCTTTTTCCCTTCTTCTCTTCTCCTACTAACCCTTTTTCTGTATCTTGAAGCAAGCATATACTAACCACGCAATGGAGAACCCTATATAGTTCCCGGCACATAAGTTGAACCAAAATGACGATCGTCTGCGCAGGGGGCCTACCGCCTAACTCGATTGCTAAAGTAAAAGCTATAGTTTATGACGTCATGCTGTCTTTTCGCACCAAATGTACCTAAAGTATTAGCGATAGCTTTGAACGTATGATCACCGAATGATTTTGTATGAATTTGGCACAAAATACGTACCGCTTAAAAATTCAGGATGTCTGCTATAGCCTTTAGCATTGCATTGATTAAAAGCTATGATCAGCAATAGAGTTAGGCGGTAGGCCCCCAGGTATAGTTAAAGGACTTGTCTAAACTAAATTTCGAACGTGCAGAACCGGGTATCCCTACGTTGCTATGGTTACAGACATACACGTCGAACCTCATATAGTATAATCCCTGGAAACGTTTTACTGCGCTGCATGGAGGTCAACTAATGTGCCAGGTATTTATTCTCCATTTGATAAACCTCTAGCTGTACAGGAATCTAAGACATAAGTTTGTAAAGATTCACGTCTAGACAAGGAAATATTTCCCGTCTGAATTAGAACGAGCGCACGATATCACTGTAATGAGAGCCCATTAACTCACCCGCTCGCCATTCGATACGATCTGGGGTTAGGCCCATTTCCACTGCGAGAAGCATCATTTTCGACGCCAATAGCGAAATTAAATTATTTTTGCTGTCCTGTATTGATTTATGGCAACGAGATAACGTTTCCGATACACAGTCACTGAACATTGTGGAAATGAGATTTCAATTTGGTATCTTTATACCTGCCTCGAGATATTGTCATTATCAAATTTCAATTTGATGACGAACCAAGGAACTACATTTTGTGTTTGTCACTTATTATTACGATCTATAAAAAAATTATGTATTTGAAATTTAGTAGGTAGTGCTGTATATTCCCACAAGAATATAGAATGCAGTGTCTCAATAGATGGGAATCCACGAAATGAGAACGATATTATGAAAGATGATTCATTATAAATCATTGATGAGAACAATATTAAAGTGGATGTTTATAAATCATTTAGGCGACAAACTCCTATAGCATTTTAATAAATCCCAGCGCTATCTTTTGGCACTCAATAAAATCTTAACAATCTATAACAACAAATCTATGCTTGGTACAGATCAACCTCACTTCAGACTACCCAAAACTCTCAAATTTCTTTAATCGATCGTCAACCTTAACTCGTTTATACCCACATTATGCCAGCTGTGTTGCGTCCCACAAAAGAGAAGGTGAGCATATTTGCCATCGACCGGTCATGTTTAACTCCGTAATGGCTTTGTGGTATGGAACCTGGAAAGCTCCGCCCAATCCTTAATACAATTTTATACAATTTATTTTATTACAATAAAATTCTTCGATAGTTAACATTATGGTTTTGTCGTGGCATCACGGAACACAATTGTCACTATTTATAACCATCTATTATAAACGTCGTATCAGGCAACTAACTGCCGCACTCAGAGACGTCAAATAACTTTAATGAGTACCTAATGTAAAAAAATTTCAATAAAATCTAGACCATAGACCCGGCAAGAATAGCGACTAGTTTTGAATTGTCATTTTTTGACATTAAGTACTCATTATCGTTATTTGGCGTCTCTGAGTGCGGCAGTACGGATAATAAATATGATCATTAAGTACCTTGTAGACATAATAAATAAAAGAGGTTTCTCTGTTCTGTTGTAGCAGACAGGCGGCCGGCTGTAAAACCTAATCCAAAATCTTGAGCGGTTTGAATTGGAATTTTGTCATTCCAATCACTCTCTCCGTTCATCGGTTTCTCGACATGTCTCTTTTCTATATATTTCATTCACCACGAGCACCTTTCCGGTCTGATGGATGATATGAATCAAAAGGGAGTGGATGGCTTGGTGACGTCTGACCGATATCAATGGAAGAGGAAACACACTGCGCCGAACCAAGATATACTGGAAACGGACAGGGAGAATAAGAATCACGCTTTAACCGCATGTTATTGTAGTATTCAAAATACAAAAAAGCTTACCTATTTAAAAAACCTCATTATCTTTTCATTTACTTTTGCAAACTTTTATTTAATGTCCAAATTAAAAATCAAATAAAAAATATTAATGTTGCAATTTTCGTATGAGAATAAAAGAACATAGCAAGGAACTTTTTGAAACAAATCCACCCCTCACAGTTTTATAGCTACGTATTGCCAGTGGAAGCCTACATTCACAGGTAAGATATAGCTGATAGTTGTATCAATTTATATGCAATAGCGAGGTGAATGTGATGAAGTGTGTGTATTATTGTAACGTCTCAAGAAATTTTTTTTGGGAGCATACGTTCCGTTTGGCTCGGAGCAAGCTAAATCTTATCCATTCGTCTTTTGTGATTCTGTTCCAAGGTATTATTTCACTTATTTCTTCGTTCTTCTGTTTGAAGCTAACTTGCAAGATCATAAATATAATTATAAATGTGTAAGTGACATTATTTAATGTTTAATATTATTATATGGCATAAACATTTATACATAAACAAACATTATCAATAATCGTTTTTCTTATACCACCTAGTAATATATTGCAAATTATGTGCCTGTTAGATAATACATAACAATAGGCTCGCCACATATTACATGGCGTCTAACATAAGTGGCGAAAGTGTGTGTTCATTCGCCTGTGCCTGCTCCTTCGGGGATAGATACGTGTGTTTTGGGTATGCATGTCTCACACTCTCACTGTTCGTCGGTCTCTCGACATGGCCCGTTCCGTCTCACTTTATTTTACTTATTCATCACTAGAACCTTTCCCATATATGTCATAAAAGATATGAATTACAAGGGAGTGGATCGCTTGATGACGTCTGACCGATATGAATGTAACAGGAAACATACTGCGCCGACCGCGGATAAACTGGAAACAGGGCAAGAATAAGTATGTATGTGTGCTTAAAAAATACTTCACGTTAAAATAAACGCTTAACAGCATTTTCTTGCAAGAAGCGTGAGCTGCTAAAGGCCCGTTTAAGTTATAAACACGCCAAGTGTTCCATTGGCGGAATGGTTGTTCATAAATTTCGCTGGAACAAGGCGCGGTCTGCTATCGCGATACCGTATCGAATTTCCTTCAACTACCGCCTAACACGTGCTGCTCTATAGGCGGGTTTGCAACCAGGATATTTCGCTTATTTGAGGAAGCAAATATAATCCGACAACTTCGTGCGCGACCCTCCTGCGGGGTGAGAGACGGTGGCGGGGACGGGGCACTCCAGATGTTAGCGGGGGCGGGTGGTACGGGGAGGGGGGGGAAATTCGCTACCGTATCATACCACAGGAATGTCGCGCACTAATTTGTCGGAATATAATAATACCGTGAAGAGGAGCTCGCTAGCGCAGTGGCATAGCGCGCTCGGCCAGCGATTGCGTAGACTAAGCAATGTTAGCTAAGGTCGGTCATTGGATGGGTGGTGACCAACAATTTATTATCTTGAGTTCCTCCGTGCTTCGGAAGGTACTTTTAGCCGATGGTCCCACCCACTAATCCGCACACGTTCTGGTGAAAATAACGCCAGCAAGTTGCATGATCTAATTGCTGTGCGTTTGTCTTGCGAGGTTTGACCTAAAAGTCGAGAACGGCCAGGCCGATTTAGCTGATTTTGATTTTGAAATGATTGTCTTGGGCCAGGCAAGGCAGAAAAGGCGAGCGTATATGAAAACATTGCGAGAAAAATAGTAAAAATAACAATTAAAATTTCCCATGTAAATTGCTTTCCTGTTGAAGATTTCACGTAACCATGTTAACCAACTCGTAATCATGGCTACGGGATAATTTATATACGTATGCCGAGTCGGCAGTCAGGTCGTATTTAATAAAGTGTGTACTTCACGAATAATAAAATTATTCAAGTTTCGGTAAAAGTCTCCTTCCAAGCAACCGAGCTCCTCTCGCGGTAACCGCTACTAAAAGCAATCTTTGCCATAATAACAGGCCGTGGAACGTCAAAGGAACCGAAATAACATTCTGCAATGCTGCAAAATGTAATTTTATACATACATACATAAATCACACCTATATCCCCGAAGGGGTAGGCAGAGGTGAACTAGCACCCACGTTTCGCCAATTATGTTAGGTCCCATGTAATAGGTGGCGAGCCTATTGACGTTTATCAGGCACAAAAGTCGCAGTACTATTGCTAGGTGGTAGATATAAGAGGAACGCTCTCCTGCCTATTCCTCATCACTGATTTATCCTTAGTCGCCTTGTACGACATCCACGGGAGAGACTTGGGGTGGTGACAATTGTATTCTACTCTGCCGTCACCGCACGGCCATAAAATGTAATTTTATAATATAGAAAAAAGTACAAACGGATTTCAATGTGGTTTTCTTCAAGAGATTGATCGATTCAAGAGGAAGGCTTATAGAGACGAGACGAAAACTTTTAGCCTTCCACGGATTCACCGTGCGGGTGCCGGGTCCATAGTGTGGCAGAGGGGGGAGTCAGTGGCAGCGCTTGGGACTTGTGACCCAAGTGTAGCTTTACGGGGCCGCTTCACAACATGTCAACACACACCTTCGCCACCTCGTCTTCTCTTTCTGCCTAGCCATATTTGATAATTTTTTTTTTTTGTAATACACTCACACCTATCAGCTAGCCCAAAGTAAGTAGCCTAAGCACTTGTGTTATGGATACTAGTCGACGGACATATTTTTAATATAATTATGTATATAAATGTTGAAAATATACTACATAAACATATACACAACCATGACTCGGAAACAAACATTTGTGGTCATCACAAAGTTTACCCCACCAGGATTCGAACCCGGGACCTCTTGGCCAATACCCAGCAATCTGAGCATTCGACCAAGGCGGTCGTCATTTGTTCCGTGAGAGCCGCCTTAAACACACGTTCCAGTGTAGAACGTACGAAAGCTGTAGACAAGCCAAGGTCTTTATTTAGTAATGAATGTAGGGATTTAGCTGAAATACCCCTCGCTCTGTTTTGCGTAAAATACTTGAAATATGATATGATTAAACGAAGCCTTTTGTTTGTTTCTGAGGAGAACATTAATAATACTACAGCTTTAGACACTACTTGTGAGAAAAAATTTAATATTGTGTGTATATCGTATATTTTTCACAAATCAAAGAGGATACAAACAAAACATAAAATGACTAAAAGAAAAAACATACTTCAAATAAAACAGTCAACATTATAAGGTTTCGATACTACTTTTACTTCTAGTTGTTTTTACTTCGCAACCAAAAACAGATTATTTTATATTTCCGGCAACAATAGGTTACGATGACTTATTTTACTTCCGGTTTGGTTCTGTCAATTTTTCTTAAATGCTCTTGGCGTGTGTTCATTAACGCATTCGCATGCGAAACTTCAGCGAATCTATTTGAAAAACAGTAAAGACAAGGACGCAACTATCTCGTCTCGCTGATAACTGTGAGACAAAATATTCGTTGTTTCGGATTCTCATGCGAATGCATTGGTGTACTGACGTCGTTATCAGTAGTAATTTTTAATTACCGGTCATTTAGTCCATTTTATTGTAAGTCCATTGTACATTGAAGGCCTAAATAATAATTAATATTTTAATTATTTTTTATTTTATTAATAGGTATTTATTACCATTTTTTATTTGTAATATTATAGTAAGAGTCTTTTACGCTTTCCATGTCCTTTTTGCCTGTCTTTCTCCTTTGAAAACGTATCATCTGCACCTAATAATCAGAATACCTAGAAAATTGTGTGCATCGCACGAAAAAACACGCTTAAGAAAAACCACTGTGAGGGTAGTAGATCGAAAATAGGGGGGAGTGCGTCATGAAAACGTAAAACATTAATGTTCCACGGACAGAGCACATACATCATCCGGCACGTCACGAAGTTATTCGTTTTGCGGAAATGAACGTGTCGCCTCTGTCAAAATGACGGTTAGTTTTCACCGCGAGAACACTAGGGCACTGAACCGTGCGCATTGTGGTTCAGACCCCCACAGTCTTTCGGAGTAGGTACCTGTTTAAATTGTCATTTGATTTTTATTTATGTTACAAAAATTATTACAAAGAAAATTTGGGTCCTAATGGTTCCCTTATGGATGGTTCAGGACGATGACAAGATATAAGGGATCTAAATCTTTGATATTACACTTCGTCCCCCATCAACGCGTGGAGGTTATCATCCAGTAGGATGTTGAGAGGGTAGCTAGCGGCTGATATGGTGCGTAAATGTGGTCCACACCGATAAAAAAAAAAAAAGGATGTTGAGAGGGTAGTGTGGGGGAAAAACTTTACTCTCAGTCCCACATGCCTGTGTCCCCGCTGTCGCGAGAGGGTGCAATCGAAAAATATGATGATAATAACATTCCAATCCATACTGCTCAAGGTTTTATCTTGGGTTTTACGGCTCACCTGCCTGACACCAACTCCTTTTGGTATACTGTTGTTGGAGGTTTTCCCTAAACTATTCGGATGCTCCAAGGTGCTTATTAGTAAACTTGGCTTGGTGGCATACATCGGGCAATCTCCCTTAGTCGGCTTTCGGCACTTCTGGGTTGAGTCGGAACTGGCACATTGTACGTTATTTTTCATAGTTTCCTTTCCTTGTATTTATGCTCACCGGACACTTGCTAATTATTATTGCGTAAGGGCTTAATTGATGTTGTACTACACTAAGCTACAGTCACGAAAGGGACGTAGTAACAGCAAAGTATTCTGCCTCATAATCTAATATTATAAAGCTGTTTGGTTGAACGCGCTAATCTCAGGAACTACTGACTCAAATTAAAAAATCTTTAAGTGCTGGATAGTCTACTTATCACGGAAGGCATTTCCTCGATTAATAGACCAGCACGGCTATAGGCTATATAATAACCGGCTAAATAGAAGCCGCGGGCGACCATTATTTACTACATAAAAGTGATGAATGCAGTGATACGAAAAACCTTTATGAAAACGCTTCCGCTGTTTCACTGTTAAATCATTTTCAGGTAAGAACAATTCCATTACATGCAGAGCTACGTTGATAAGGTTTTCGGCTGAAATTATTGGCGGTAAATCACGTTCTGAACAAGCCGAGGCCGATATGCCTCGTGATAGCTTATCGCGTTTCCTCCCGCGGTAAGAAACACCCCACGAACGTGAAAAGCTATGTTGTTAACGATAAGTATACTGAATAATATGAGCGGGGAATAGTAATCGGGGAAATAATGGAGGCTCACTTGTATACTGCTATATTCGCGGAAAATCTCAAACACACCGCTCAAATTTTAGTTTTTTGAGCGCTCTACATAATATATCATACGTATACCTATTGCCATCTATCGGGCACGTAAATCGAGGTATATTATTACACTTTATTCCGAACAGCGTCACAAGTCCCAGGCGCAGACACAGACTTCTCTCTCTGCCACACTATGGGCCCGGCACCCGCCCGGTTAGAGTGCTAAGAGTTTCGTCTCGTCTTGAAATACTTCTCCGACTCTAGGGAACAGGGCAGGGGGATGATTTGGAATGGTTAACTAAGTTTGGTGACGGCAGAGCACCACCCCAAATCTCTTCCCACGACTAAGTGTTAAAACAGTGACGAGGAATGGGCAGCAGCATTCCTCTTTAACCTCCTAGCGATGAACTGCTACTTTCGTGCCCGATAAATGGGAATAGGCTAGACACCTACACGGGACCTAACTTAACTTAACATTGAATTTAGATTATATATTATATATTTAACTAAGGGAGGAAAATACCCGACTGAGTTTCTTGCCCGTTCTTCTCAGAACAGGGCCTCCCGGTAGCTTACGAACGGATGACGTAGATTTTTCGCTAGATATTGAAAACTGGTGTGTCCGTATAGGTAGGTTGGGGATTGGGGGGTTGATTGGTAGTGCGCGGCATGTTTCGGTTTATGTGATTGGCGAGTTGTGGGATTGTATTTGGTGCATAATTTACAATGTACCTGCAATGTCATAACTCGTTGACAATGGTGGGTTTCTCTACAGCCTACTTGCGTGCCGTTCTGCTAGCGGAGCGTTCTGCGAGCGGCCCAACGCGTTGGGCCCTGATGCGTTTAGTACCATCTTGGTATTGAACGCGGCAGGGTCGGCGCTTCGTTGCGGCTCGGGCGTGGGCGGGTTTGGAGACCTATCGTTACAGGCTGAGGCATGCTGCGCACTCCCCTATTTTTTCTTGGACACACGGGTTTTCGTTATCTAGCGTCTTGACGATTCATAAGTGTATTGTAATCATACCAGATATGATAATAAATGAATAAATGAATTTTGACTTTGACTTTGACTTTGACTGGCGGGAAGTGGGTGTAGGCGTGATTTAAGTATCCAATCTTGCCTTCTATGTCTATCTCACTAACAGTCCCCCTATACAATGAAGTATGTATCCTCCAAAGTAAGCAAATAAACAAACACCTCCGTTTAAAAACACTCAGCCTGTATTCGTGAAAGTCGGCACACAACAAACAAATCAATAGAATCTGACTTCGGCAAACAGTTTGGGATTTCTTTGGCAAATACAACTCGAACCTAACACTGCTGTGTTCCCAAGACAATATTGCATAGTCAACGTATTGGTATTCGATACAAGGTGCTGCAGTGGACTTCGCATTCTTGAATTATTTGAGTTCCATTGTATTGAATTTATTTTTCATTATAGAACTTTAACGCATTACCAACATCATCATCCCAGCCGTTTGATGGAGGGAACAATAAAGGGAGATCGGGTCATAACTCATAACCTACCACGTTGGCCCAGGACGGATTGTTAGGTATCAACGACTGCGGAAGCACCCGGGACTAACGGCTTAGGTGTCTTAAGAAGCACAGATGAACTCGAGATAATAAATTTTTGGCCACCCATCCTATAACCGTTAGCGAGCTCTAACGTATATTGTGTAAATGTTATAAATAACGTATCCCAAGCAATATACACCGAATTACATGCCCGATAAACGACAATAGGCTGGCCATGGAACCTAACACATTTTGCCTTCCTCTTCGGGGACATAGACGTGATTTATGCATGTATGTATGTGTATATTATATTATATATAATTTTTATTAATATTTATTTAAAATTATAGAAACCGTCCTCCGCCTTAAGCAGAATTCAGAACCTGTGGGCATATGACAAAAAAACGATATTTCATTCTGAAAATCCAACGAAGCAGCTTATAAATAGAATTATTTTTTAAACGACAAAATGTTTCAACAACGCCTGTGCCTAACATGTCTCCGCTTCGCAAAAATGCGGACGGTCACCGGCGGTATGTCAATAAGCGAATACCGTCGAAAGTATCCCGACTTGGATACCCCAGTTATGTTATTTTGAATATTCCATGCTGCTACCGATACCTAAGCGTCCAAAGACGGCATTCCCGATTCGACCACTGTACCAATTATTGATTCCCAGTTCTAGAGCAGAACATGAGAATGATTTTAAAGTGGAACTGTAAACAAAGTTGTCATTGTTCAAAGATTTAATGATAATAATTACGCGTTTCTAGAACATCTTATCCGAAACTTAATTCAGATACAGTAAATGAAGTTGTGATCATTTTACTGAATTTAGAAGAAAAATATTGCTATAAAACTTTCCTAGGTGACGTAATAAAATATGGTTCTGCTTGCACTGCCCTAATGCATCTATTTTCAAAGAAGTTCTCATAAAAAAATATTCAATTCATATGTTGATGAAATAAAGAATGAAAACATATTAACCTTTTTTTCATTTACCAAAACTTAATTATGATGAGAATTGCATCTTTAATCTTTTTAGTTTACTTACTCATAGTAAGTAGTCTCTACTAATAGTTAGTAAACTTTACCATACTTTCAAATAGTACCGATATCGCGATCTTTGGTGAATTTACGATCAATACGTTTACATTTTAGAAGTACCAACATTGTCTCATTCAGATGTTATTTTACGTTCGTCGTAAAAGTAAAACTATGTAGAAAATCAAAGTGTCTCGGTGACATAAAATAAAATGCTTATGTTGTACTTACTAAACGCAGAAGTGGATATAGCGAGCAGTCTGCATATATTAAGCTCCTTTCTACAGAAGATTTGACAGGAAAAAGAAGTAGGATTGGGAGAGAATTTTTAAATTAAAAATAAGAGACTGATTTGCACGCACACAAAATTAAATATACAAATCATTATATATCCATTTATCCCCAAAGAGTAAGTTAGAGGTGAATTAACACCCAAGCGGTCCCATGAAATGATCACCAATAAGTTCACATAAACAAAGTTAATGACAAATACATAGAATAGCGCAGGATGCTAAATGAAAATTGTAATTATGGGTGACATAAGTGGTTAAAGAAAAACGCTGCTGCTCAATACTGATCTCTGTCTTAACCTTTGGCCGTCTTGTACGACACCCGAGGGAGAGATTGGGGGAAGTGACGATTGTAGTCTGCTCTACCGTCACCACACGGCCTGTTACGACTTCGACTCATGTTTTACAGAATTAAATCAAACATTGATCAATGATCACTATCCAGATTTTTTGTGTACTACTTCGTAACGGAATTCGCTTATGACGAATGTTCAAGCTTTAAATAATGAGACCGAAACGTTTTTTCGTGGAATACTGTTCTGTTCCGATAAGCAAGTTCTTTTATGCATGAAAGTTAGAAATGTTCCCACGTAGTTTCTCCCTGAAAATGCTTAAAAAGCTGCTAACAAGCGGGATCGAGTGAGGAGGAAACCGAAAAAGAACTGGAAAAAACTGGCAAAAACCAGCTTAATGCCGTTAGAGGGGCTATTGAGAGGCACGTAAATGAAAATTATTCGCAGACATTCAGACCGAATGAGGAATTATAGTGAGAGGATGAGCGGTAGGCAAAATGGACGATTCGCCACTTTTAATTGAGCCAATTAAGACTGTTGAAGACAATAACTCTCTCCATATTCTAGATGTATGGCTTTTTTGGCAACTGGATAAAGTGAATTTAGTTTTTTAGTGCAATTTCATATGATTATTATTCTAAATAATAGTAATGTGCACCAGCAATGTAAAGACAAGCCATAAGATTAGTCTTATGGCTTGACTTTACATTGCTGGTTTATTGTCGACAATACTTTAAAATGATAAAACTATACATACATACATACATATAAATCACCGTGTGGTGACGGCAGAGTAGAATACAATTGTCACCACCCCAAACCTCTCCCGTGGGTGTCGTAGAAGGCGACTAAGGATAAATCAGTGATGAGGAATGGGCAGCAGCATTCCTCTTATACCTACCAACTAGCAAAGTACTGAGACTTTTCTGCCCGATAAATGGCAATAGGCTCGCCACCTATTACATGGGACCTAGCCTAATTGGCGAAGCGTGGGTGCTAGTTCACCTCTGCCTACCCCTTCGGGGATATTGGCGTGAATTATGTATGTATATAAATCACACCTATTTATCTATAGTGTTATTTATCTATAGTTTTTTGAAAAACAGTATCTAAATAAATAAAAAAGTTTGATCTGACTTGAAGGGTCGAATTCTGGAATAATTGATCTATTTTCTTTCTAAGCGTAATGAGGATTTCCAAATATGATGATATGAGGCAAGAAAATATTTCATAATTTGACATGTTATAGGAAGAAAACTTTTGAATATTTCTTCTGATGTTTGCTCTACTGTATCGGAGTCCCCCAGGGTGCATAATAATGGATACTAGAATGGATACTAGGATTTGTAATTTTTTACCTCTGTAGTGTGATGAGCTCTGTCGAAAATACTTTTAAATACGCAACGTTGCAGTCGTTATGGACCAAAAGATTGTAACATAATTATGAAGACAGAGGTGAACAATAAATTTTGCCAATTAGGTTAGGTCCCATGTACTAGGAGGCAAGCCTATTGCCATCTATCGGGCACGGAAATCGCAGTACATTGCTAGGTGGCACAAGAGCCACGCTGCTGCCCATTACTCATTGTTTTCTTAACCCTTAGGGCTTGTTTCACAATGGACAAGTAAGTTCTAAGCTTACTACGCAGATCATTTGACAGTTGTAATATGAAATATATGTCAATTGAACTGAAAAGTAAGCTACTTCGAACTTACTTGTCAGTTGTGAAACAGGCCCTTAGTCAAATTAATTAAATTATTTATTTACAGATTGTCGTCAAATACAATTCAAAACGATTATCTCAGTTTATACTTGCGACCTGAGACATTCTTCGTTTTACCGCCCTAGGTCATGTACTATTACTTCGCCGTTATTTTATTATAGTAATATTATTATAATGCACTAACTCATGCTCCAAGTGAAGCCGTGCCCCAATAGCATTAAAGGCCACGTGTTCAGTATCTCGCCCCGGTCCGTCGCCCCCTAAATAGAAAACTCCGGAGATTATCATGCACTGCGGAAGATTGGGGGCATAAATTGATTCGGCTTTTGGCCTAACGACCGCCGCGTAAAGGTCGCAAGGTTGAATGGCCGGTACACACCCTCGGCTGGACATGGGAAGAATTTGCAAGATGGATGTAAGTCGGTATTTATTATATCATGGTAGAAACATATTTTTAAAACACGAAGCGACCCAATGTAACGCGACGTGTGTTGAGTCGAATCAAATGTATTGTTTTCTATGACTAGAAACACACTGTGAACATCCGACGCGACGACGGAATGTTCAGTGTCTACACGTGGAGTCGCGTCGCGTTTCAAAAATGTGTAGGGGTCATAACTTTAAGCATGTGCGTACTTCGTCTTATCCATGTCCTGTTCCCAGTCTATCTGGGGTCGGCGCAGTACGTTTCCACTGCCATTTATATCGGACAGACGTTATCAAGCTATATCCACTACCTTTGATTCATATCATCCATCACTCCGGAAAAGTGATGAATGAATTTATGAGAAAAGAGACGAAACGGATCATATCAATAGACCGATGAACGTTAAAAGTCTCCATACTGCTCAAGGTTTTGGCTTAAGTTTTTCGGCCGGCCGCCTGCCTGACACCAACCCTCTTTGGGTATGCTGTTGTTAGTGGTTTGCCCTCCACCAGTCGGGTGCCCCAAGGCGCTTATTGGTCCACACCGGGCAATCTCCCTTAGTCGACTTTTACGACACCCAAGGGATGAGTCGAGGCTGGCCTATTCTACGTTATTTTTTTGCTTCTATTCCTGCATGGGAGACTCACTGATGTGACTACATAATTAAAATCCTCATAGGAACTCCGAATGCTTTTCGCTCCGGCAGTCGGGTCGCGAAAACTTAATTTCACGTCTCAATTAATTAGCACCGGGAACTTCATTCTCGTATTCATGACGCGAACTTAATAACTGAGTTGATTCAAATTGCAAAACTGCTAATTCAACAGGCGACCGTTAATGTGAACGTTCCCCTGGCGAGGCTACTTTGTTAAAAGTAGGTATCAGTGGCGTGGCGTGAAAAAAAAAGTTAGGCAAGCCACAGTAAAAATTAGGACCCACAAAAATAGGTACTGACATGGGTAAGAACAAGTGGATAGGTCAGTGACCTATCAACTTGTCCTTACACCGATATTGGTCTAAAATCTCCAACAGTTGTGATGATAATACTTCAGCGGTGCGACTCGCGCTAACATCAAAAAAACCTACGAATCTCTCCTCTAAGCCCGTATCGGACAAATACCGCAAGACGACGCTCAGCTGTTCTCTGTGACTCAAATCAGGAGTCTCATCGATCATATATCACATAATGTTTCAGTATAATTACCACGATTATCCGAATTTACACTTTCGTCGTGCCCGCGAAACGCTAATTCTTGTTTACCTAAGAGAACAACTGTGTCTATGAAACGTTTTAACAGAATACGATTACGCTCGACTTTGCGGTTATGAGCTTCAAAATTATTGTTAAAATAGTTTTCTATTCTACTATTTCCAAATTCATGCAACGCTAAACAACTACGCATATGTTTCTCACTTTGAACATTTTTTTTAGCAGCGTTTGATAAATTATTAATATCAGAAAATCCCGTTCGATTCCAAACGCTGCTTGAATCAGAAAACAAAAGACACGGAAAACAAAACATTTTATTTAATAAACAACTGCATGTAAGCCAACTATATTTATCATAAAGAGAACTGTGGAAATGCTTGAAAAAACCGTCTTTACGCTTGTAATCTATTGACATATTTACATGTGCATCAAAGCGGCCATTATTGTGCCGTGAGAGAATAAACCAAAATTATTTAAAAACTAAAACCTACCAATTAAATCCCTGCAGAGCTACACAATTCACAAAATCACAATACACCTTTATAACAACAACACAGGTTAGTAAAATTTTACTATTTCACTGAATTACTGCTAAAAATACAATAAAACTAATTAATTACGTTAAGTTTATGTGAGTGCAAGCAAATTTTAAAACAGAATAACCTCGCGTCTGTGGGCATGACGGGAGCCGATGAGTATTTCTCAGCAAAGCCAGAAAGAGAGATCATTATACAAACAAAAGCCGTGTTAAAAAGGGAAGGACGATTCAACCCGGTCCGGAGCGGCTTGTTGGAGCGGCGCACAACCGCGATATTGAGTGCAGTTCAGTGCAGTGAAATTCGCTTTTATGGCTATTGGAATAAGATCTAAAATATTTACTTTTGACGGAACTTGTTTTCGTGGGAGTTTATTACTAATGTGTGCGTGAGTCGTAGTGTATCGATGCATAAGCGCGTAGGCTGCCGAAATGCCGGCTTGATGCCGGCTTGTAGGCAATCTTTAGGTACTATTTCTCGTTGCGTGCGCCTGACAAGACTACGTTTGTCTGTGTGCGTGCTGTATAGCAGGTGTCCTTAACTCGAAATTTAGCGAGTTAGTTGAAGGAATCTAGAGAGCGGGAGCGAATTGTATGTAGGTACCTGTGTTGCATATTGTTTCGCGCGCGTTTAATACTGTTATGATAAGATTTTATTGATGGATTTTTTTTATTTGTTTATAAAATGGTATTGTACTTGCATTATGGTAATGATTTTTTTATGCTCGCTCGTTTGGTACGGCTGTTGGGAATCGGGTTATATGGACGCTCCGCCACTGGTAGGTATTTCACAAACATACATAAATCATGCCTGTTTATTCCCGAAGACGTAGGCTAAGGTGAATTATTATTACACCGTCTTTCGTATTCGCATGTCACGGGGGGCGAGCCTATTGCCATCTATAGGGCACGGAAATCGCAGCATATTGCTAGGTGGTATAAATAGAACGCTGCTGCCCATTCCTCACTGTTTAAACCCTTAGTCGCCTTGTATGGAAGAGATACGCACGGGAGAAATGGGCGTGGTGACAATTGAATTCTGCTTTGCTGTAACCATACGGCACACATTTTTTTTTACATAATTACCTATATATTTCTAAATAAGAAAAACTGGTGCTGCTTAGTTGACGCACACCACGAGAACGTAGCTAGAACAAACTAGTTAAATAAACAACGGAACGCGAACGTACACCGACTCGGCTGTTGAGTAGTTTTTGCAGTGTTCCGCACAATCACATGAGTAGATAAACCGAACAGAGTAAAAGCTTCCTAAGAACGCCGTCGCACTAACCCCGATATTACGCAACTGGCTGTGCGTCATAAACCGGTTTTTTCCTGTCTCGCCGCGTGCCAGTGGTATCGCACACATTCCCCGCGTGCTTGTAATAGTGCAACCGATTCGCGCGGTTGTATGAAGGTTATCCTCTGTTCCGTTCATTTACTCATGTGGCACAATAGAACGCTGTTTCGATTATGTTGTTAATTTTTAAAGCTACTCTACGCTACGCCTGAAGACTGCGAGCGTTGTAATTTATTAACAAACGTTACGATACCACAGACAGAATTTAGAGAACTTTCTGAGGATCGACTGAAATAAGGTTCTCACACGCCTGTGATTGCGTAAAATAAGAAAAGGTTAACAAGTGACAACTTTTAGCATTCCAGGGATTCATCGTGCGGTTGCCGGGTCTATAGTGTGGCAGAGAGTCAGTGGCAGAGCTTGGGACTTGTGACCCAAGCGTATTCTTGAACATGTCAACCCTCACCCATCCCTCTGCCCAGCCAAATTTTAATAAATTGTACTGTACTGTAGTATTTCTAGGCTCTCCGTGTTTCATAGGGCAAGTTAAGCGGTTGTCTCTGTCTGCAACTGCAGTTGTTAAGGCTGTCCTGCACAGCTACAATAACTGGGACAGCGTGGTGGGTTTGTGGTCAGTTCTTAACCACGGGAAGCCCTGAGAATGGCCAAAAGAGCGATCGTATTACACAGTGATCAACATTTTGGAGTTCAAATATTAAAAAAGCTTTCGTGAAAATTTTCTTTAGGAAATATATAAGTGCTTCGCGAACGGTGGTGTATTCATTAATGATGATATTAATATGACTTGAACATAAAATCATATTCATAAAATGTTTTATAAGAAAGTTAACCCAAACAGCAAGATTTTATTTAGACACTAAGCAAAATAATAAAATATAAGTAGGTTTATCTTTATTTTTTCTATCATAGCAAGCCGCAAGCAAGTGGTCGGTGGTATTCATAAGTCCACAATTTATTCCCCATAAACAAAGCCACATTGTTCCCCGAGCTAAAATTGTAAACGCTCCCGGAGCGTTGGATCAAGTGAAGTTATTATATTGAGTATGAAAAAAAGTATGAAAATGTGGGTAGCCCGCAAAAGAAGTTGGGATCCGGTGAAAAGCGCGGAGGTGCGGTGATTGGACGACAAAAGGTGCGTCGGGGGCCGTGTCCGATGCTAATCAGGAACATGCGTGGCCCGAGGCACAGGCTTTGCGCTTGTTTCGGCTAATATTTATTTATTGCGATAAAGTCACATGGGTAGATAAGCCGAACAGAGTAAAAGCTTCCTAAGAACGCCGTCGCACTAACCCTGAGACTATGCAACTGGCTGTACGTAAAAAACCGAATTTTCCTAGTCAACCGATTCTCGCGGTTGTATGAAGGTTATTCTGTTCCGTTTATTTACTCTTGTGATAAAGTGGCACAGTCAGGTGGTGACATAAAATTACTAACTTACATCAGGCTCGAGCGTGAAATACTTGCGATCTGAGACATTTTTTGTTTTGCCACCCTTTGTATATCTACTATTGCCCACCACACCGTACCATACCATGACCGTAACCGTAGGTACTAGCAGATGCAGTAAAATATTCTTTCTTACAGTGTGTATGAACCAACGCCCAGTCGACCGTTCCGTCGCCAACCATGCACGTAGCATACTTTAATATTTTGTCGGTGCGGATACGCTCCGCGCATGGCCGGCATCGGAACGATCAACAACAGGGGGCCTACCGCCTTACTCGATTGCTGATGATAGCTTTAAATCAATACACTGCTTACGGCTATAGCAGCCGTCCTGAATTTTTAGGTGGTACGGATTTTGTGCCAAATTATTACAAATTCATTCAGTGACCATTCTTTGAAAGCTACCGCTGATAGTTTAAGTACATTTGGTGCGAAATGACAGCATGACGTCATAAACTATAGTTTTTGCTTTAGCAATCGAGTTAGGCGGGTCAGGTCAAGCTACCACAAAATGTCAAATTTAAATCGATTTTGTGCTTTGCAACAAAGAAGTTAAAGTTGACAATCGTGAGAAGAAATGTGACAGTTGTGGGTAGTCTGAATTTGACGCTGCCTTTGACGCTACCATTCAGACAAAACACAAACAGCCTTATTTGAAAACATGGACTAAAGAAAGTCATTGTCTAAAATTGATGCTAACTATGTCTTTCATTCAACAAATAAAATTACATCAGTTTTGAACTATGAGTAACTTTACTCCATGTTTTATATTATGGGGGATAAAGTCAATCGCTACTAACTTGCAGCACGCCGAGATAGATGGAAAGGCCGGTCAGTTGGGGATAACATCAGGTCATAGGATCCTAGTCCTTATTGCACGGGCAAATCTAATGGAAGGCGCGGACAATTTTGCGTCATCGCCGCTTTTGTGATATGTCCAGACGGGACTGTCAGATGGGTCCCCTGCCCGGTAGCCCGGGACGTGGACAAAATCTCCCCGGGGCAAAGGAAATGTTTTCCTCTCGCTCTAACTCACACGAAATCCCGAGACAAAACACTTTCAACTGGCGAAGAGAGTCCCGTCCCGTGCTAGGCCTACTGGTTTTGTTCGAAGACTACGAATTTATTCTTACTATAATTGCTAACCACCAAAATCCTTGCACGATTATTTATATAATGTTGAAATCAAAATCGAATAAGAATTTATTGTTGGTATTGATATTATACCTGCACGACTTTCGTTTCCTCGGTTGTGTTTATGTTTTGGAGTATATTTTCAATACGGATCTCTTCTTTTCCTTGCTCTTATCCTCAAATGCATAGGGATTGTACTAGGGGATGTACTGAGGTTTCCGTGCCCGATAAATGGCTGTAGGCTCGCAACCTATTACATGGGACTTAGCTTAATTGGCGAAACTTGGTTGTTAACATCTGGAACAAATAGGCGTGATCTATGTAGGCATATGAGTAACATTAGTAAATAAAATACCCGGCTCATAAGTTAAACTATGCGCAGCGCAATAAAACCTTTCCAGGTATTAATTGAGGTTCTTTATGAGGTGGGACGTGTACTTTTAATCAAAGTAACGTTAGAATATGCGCTTCTGAACGTAAAAAATTTAGTTAAGACACTTTTTCTTCAATTATATCTGCGCAGACGACCGTCGTTTTGGTTCAACTTACGTGCCGGGATCTATAAGTTATAATTATTTTAGTACATTCCACTACTCGCATTAGTTCGGTGCCTAGACTTGGTCTCGTTACGTTCCGAGAAATTGTACCGAAAAAAAATGGCCGCCAGCGGACGCTGCCCGCTCAAGTTTCCGCTGAAAATGGAATAGTTTCCCGCTGCTGGATCTCATTCGTTTTTCGCACCAGAGCACCATCCATCAATCCGTGTTTTAAAAAGTAAATTGTGAAACAGAAAACGTTTCCTACACTTAAATAGCGGCACTATGTATTCATTAGTTATCTTATGTATATTACTTGTATTATAAAGACTTCTTCTGTTATAAAAAAATAGCGACATAGATTTAAAACTTTTACACCAAGTGCCAGTTATGATTATGGGTCAGGGGAACGTCAATATTATAATCGTACCAACTACTATTTATGCAAACATTTTCATTATGCAAATGTGCCCTTTGAAGAGAACTTTAGGCGGGTAAGCATGCCCTTAAACTTTTGCTTAGATCTCTTTGTTTTATAATAATTCAATTAATTTTGAAGTAAATATTAATTCAATATATAATATTATATAAATTTCAAGAGAGAACCCTTTGGTATTATAATTAAATTAAAAATAAATATTTGATACGGGCTAGTAAACGTGAATGTATCACATCTATCAACTACCCGGTGTCACCTGGCGTGTACTGTGAAAACTAGATGACGGGCAAATAAACATAATAATTATAGAAAAAAAATGTACACTTAGCACCATTCCGGTGTGATGGATGATATGAATCAAAGGCGAATGGATGGTTATGAATGGAAGAGAAAACATACTGCGCCGACCACAGATAAACTAGAATCAGGACAGGAGGATGATGAATTAATCTTTGAAGTTCTCGGTAGCATTTTAGGACACTGTCTGCTTTCTAAGCGTAAATGGGCAGCAGGCATTTCTCTCAGATCACCTAGCAATGTACTGCGACTTTATTCCCCATAAATGGCAATAGGCTCGCGACCTATTACATAGGACTTAACATAATTGGCGAAACGCTGGTACTAGTTCACCTATGCCTACCCCTTCGGAGATATAGGCGTGATTTAAGTATGTATGTATATTATTACAATTGTACATTTAAAGGAAAAATAAAAACATACGCTCTAATAACAATAACATTTTGACACGACGGCCGCCATGTGGTTTTCTCTGTAATACTACGTCAGTTGAATAAATTGGCCACTCGCCTCTAAGGGTTGAACGTCATTGGAAAACTTACTAAGCCATCAACGTAACGTGGCCGCACGTGGGCCACCGTTGGCCCGCATGGCTCGTGCATTATTTATGTGCTCACGCACGAAGGCATCCGAGCCAGGCCGCCGCCTTTTATGGGCCCGGTCCTAATGTAAATATGGCACGGATTTTACATACACAATCCAAGGGATGCTTCTGGCGTTTAGCGTCCGCGTACTGCCTCAGTTGGTTTATTGCTTCGCGTGTCATGCGTCATGTTCCGAAGGTTTAGGGCTCAAAACCTGTCACCTTATTCTTTTTAGTCTAGTGCCTACTGGCTATGGAGTCTTTCATGCTTTAGAAACTCACATAAATCGCCGTAGGTAGTATACGACGAACGCTGCAGACTGTTGCTAAGCCCTTAGTCGCCTTGTACGACACCCACGGAAAAGATTGGGAATGGCGACAATTGTATTCTACTCGGCTATCACTCATCAAATCCTGCTGAGGGAAAATGTGTAATGAATTCAGAAATTTCTTCGTTTTGTCATCATCAATGTTTTTTACTGTATTTTGGAAGAAATACATACATACATAATTCACGCCTATATCCCCGAAGGGGTAGGCAGAGGTGAACTAGCACCCACGTTTTGCCAATTATGTTAGGTCCCACGTAATAGGTGGCGTGCCTATTGCCATTTATCGGGCACAAAAGTCGCAGTATTTTGCTAGGTGGTATAAAGGAACGGTGTTGCCCATTCCTCATCACTGATTTATTCGCCTTGAACGCCACCCACGTGAGAGATTTAGGGTGGTGACAATTGTATTCTACTCTGCCGTCACCACACGGCCAGGAACGGAAATAAACAATAATTATTATTATTATACCTCTGCCTACTCCTTTGGGGATCAACTCACGGACCCTTTGTATATTGGTGTGTATTAACGGTACATAACGATGACGCATTCGGGACCAAAGGCTTAGCGTAAATATCAAAGCATCAGGATATTTTTGCACATCCATCTTATTACCAGCCTTCGCGAGCATTGCTTAATTTACTCAATTGCCCCACCGAGCTCCTAATACCCTTACAGCAAAGGGTAAAACGTAATTCCTATGTGACACTGGTGTTTAGGCTCGCGTCGTACGTCTGTAATTTGTTCGAATAAACGCTTAGAAGTACACGATGTATTTTCTAACCCTTAATTACCTTTTTGATAATTAATTTGAACAGTTTAACCGTCACGCTCCAATTTGAATTGCCTTTTCATGAGAAAAATGTGCGTGAATTACTTTTATTCTCAGTTATCTAGATTCAGCCTTTTTTCGACTGCCGAAGCGATCGGTATTGAATTATTATGACCGATTTCATTACTCGACGAATAGCATTCGCCTTACATCTGACTGGCATATTAAGTTCTTAGACATGAAATGATTTTTCGAGACACCCCAAAAGAAAAGGGATGTCAAGGTCAGTTCTTACAACCCTTATGAATTTGTGTAATAAATACAGTGAGACATAATTAATAGTCCAATCAGATTGATATATTAAGTGACAGTCAACAGTTCTAATCGTCTCCGTGGTCTCGAGGTTCGCCCACCGGAATTGAGATCCCGAGGTAGCGAGTTAGATCCCCAGGGGAGTACAAATTTGTACTAGGTTTGGTTGGTCGTAGGACTTGTTGTCACACAATTTGTGATAAGATATCCAGCCTATCTGTGGTTGAGGATACCATGCTAAGTTTTATTCTATTATGACGGCCGCCTTGGTCAAATGCTCAGATTGCTGGGTATTGGCCAAGAGGTCCCGGGTTCGAATCCTGGTAGGAGCAAACTTTGTGATGACCACAAATGTTTGTTTCCGAGTCATGGTTGTGTATATTTTTATGTAGTATATTTTCAACATTTTTATACATAATTATATTAAAAATATGTCCGTCATCTAGTATCCATAACACAAGTGCTAAGGCTACTTACTTTGGGCTAGATGATAGGTGTGAGTGTAAAATTATTTATTTATTATTTATCCTCGAATGGATATACAGAGGTGAATTAACACTCACGTTTCGCCAAATATGTGAGACAATAGTTTCTTAAACTAGACAATTCAATTTATCTTCGGCCCTTAACGTCACTACCATCAGGTGAGATAAAAGTAAAGATCCCTATCTGGCCAAAATGATCAATCAATCATATTAAGGAACATACAAAGTGTTGAATAACTTTGGCAAAACATATACGCCGTAAGGGATATAATTTGTCAATGCCTGAAAATTCCTCTGGAGGAGCCGCAATTATGAATAATAATTATTATTAAGTCAAATGAAACAAGGGCACAGTAATAAGCATGTTAATTGACTGGGTGGCCAAAAACATTACCTACCTGGCGTTCCTCTGTCCTCCTGACGGCTTGTTAAGCCGTTTGTCTATGCTGTATCTCCAGTCTGTAATGCCTACTGACCAGTGGTGGGTTATGGTGCATATCCCTTACTCCTCCATCTACAGGGAAGTGCTCAAGCCGGTGATAGTGACGATTTAAATGAACATCTTGATCTATTTAAGAGCTTCTTCTTCTTATAGTGCCTCCCCAACCAGTTAATGCCGGTAGTCTGTCACTCATACATACATAAATCACGCCTATATCCCCGAAGGGGTAGGCGTGAACTAGCACCCACGTTTCGCCAACTATGGCAGGTCTTATGTAATATGTCGTATGGTGGCGAGTCTATTGAAGTTTATCGGGCACAAAAGTCGCAGTACATTGCTAGGTGGTATAAAAGGGAACGCTGCTGCCTATTCCTCATCACTTATTTATCCTAAGTCGGTTTGTACGACACCCACGGGACAGACTTGGGGTGGTGATAATTGTATTCTACTCTGCCGTCTCCACACGGCCTACTCTCTGTCACTCTGTCTTTGGCAAGGTTCAAAAGCTTCGAGACCCCTGTGAGTCCGGTCCATTATCGGATATGGAGCAGCCACGACTTCTTCCCACGTCCAACAGCTCTTCTTCCGGATACCTTGCCCATGATTATCAATTGAACAAACTCGTTTTTAAAATGCCTAAGCACGTGACCTTGATAGGCAACTTTCTTTTTTATTCAAGTGTTGATTGTACAAAAAGATTAGGAACTGATAAACGCGTTTCTCATAAAAATACCTACTTTTAAGGATATAAGGGTAGTTGCAGACAATAATCACGATTTGCACCCGCAAATACTTGCGGAGAGTTTCAGTCAAATTCGTCCGGTATGCACAACGCCGTTGATAAGGCAAGAACAATTTCTCACTCCCATAGAGAACTCGTTCCCCTCGCGGGGCGAAACTCGACTCTTTGACTTCGAAACAAATAGTTAATTACGCGGAGAGCTCGTTAGGCCCGGATTGTAGCTAACTTGGCTGCTTTTGGTTTTTTTACACTGCTGCTGCGTCGGCCTTAAGTTTGCAGAGATTTCGGCCACAGGCTAGCAACTGTGGTAGGACAACTGTCTGAACTGGCAAGCGTTTGGAGCCTACGCAATAATAATATTGCATCGTGTCCGTGTGGTGACGGCAGAGCAGAATATAATTTGTCACCACCCCCATCCCTCTCGTGGGTGTCGTGCAAGACGATTAAGAGTAAATACAGCGATGAGTAAAGCCGGATCCAGACGAGTGTAATGTAATCCAACGTGTATGTAACACGAATTCTAGATTACATTACACGTTACACTCGTCTGGATCCGGCTTAAGGGGCAGCTGGTAGCATTCCTCCCATACCAATAAATTCCGATATATGTATCCCATATATGGGAATAGGCTCGCTGATGAGACCTAACTTAATAAGCAAAAAGTGAGTGTTAATTCACCTCTGCCTACCCCTTCCGAAATATAGGGGTAATAATGCATAAGAAGGCGTAGTGCCTTGCAATATCGCATTAAAAGTTCGCAGTTTGTTAAGGAACTTTTTAAGGTAGGTGGATGATAACGGGTTATTTTATTGATTGGTATAAATTTTAATATGCCTCACTACTATTTGGTACAAGGCTCTCGAAAAAGAAGTACATGAAAAAGTTACAGACGTGTTTGGTACGCTGTAGCTGTCTTACTCTGTGTCGGCATGATTTTTAAGCGCGCTAGGTCGTGTGATACTACATTTTTATTTCCGCATTTTATAATAAGGTGCGGAGAACAGTTATGAATGGGCCTTTGTCTAACTAATATAATTACTCTCGCCTTAACGGCTATGAATTGCTACTTTCAAACTACGGGTGGTAGATTAACCATAAACTTATTTTGGAAGTTTCACAGAAAATTTAAAGCAAGCAGCTTTTTCACTTTGTATCGAAGTTTGAAATTAAAAATAGAGGAACCTACTTTAAAATGAGTTTCGTTAAAGGCGTGTAGAGTTGTATGTTTCTTTTATTAATTCATTCTTAAAATGCGGAGGCTGAATTTCCTTTTTTTCTTGTAGCCCTGTATTTGTTTTTTATGACTACCTGTATTTCCAATAATTACAGAGTTTGGTGTGGAATGAGTATTGAAACCAATCGCCAAAATGCCAATTTTAATTATGTTAATGAACAGTGCCAATGAAAATGTACGAAAACAACATAAATTTAAATGGAGATCTTTAAGTAATTGGACAAAAGCTTCCTCGAACAATGCGGCAGAAATGTCTCGGCAGCGAAGCTAGTTTTTGCGTCAAGAAAGTCTAGCTTTTTAATAAACAGTCCCCGGACAGGCTGCGGTCCCCTTCGTTTTGCGGTTATGGAAAACATTTTATGTTCAAATTAGGCCGGCTGCGCACTTCAGACATCTTAGGATTTCACGCTCTTAAAGTTGCGTCGCGCGTCGCACTGGAAACCGTGTCACATCAGAGAACTCTTTCAGAAAGCCGCAAAAGAGAATATAGGTAGTTTTAGAATTTAGCATAGGTCAGGCACAACCAAATGCTTTCTAAATAAATAATTTATGGCATTAAGTCCGCCAATTGTACAGTTGTTTTATATTTGTTCAATAAAGTTTTTATAAATAAATAAATTTGCTAAGTGAGGATAAGTAAGCACTACGGGGCGAGTGGGAGATAAGTATTTTATTATACATTAACAAGATTTATGTAATCTAAGTTCTTATAAAAATGAGCAGTTATCAAACTATTTTATTCTCCAGAAATAACCTAGATGTGAGACAGCTTTTGGACTGTTGTAAAATATAATTGCGATTGCACCCTCTTCATCATCATCCCCACCCCTTTAATATCGCCATTGCTGGGGCACAGATGATCCCTATGTATGAAAGATAAAGGTAGAATGGGCCATAATTAGTGCGGATTGGTGGGTGTTAACGACTGCAGATGCAGCCGGGACCTATGGCTTAACATACCTTCTGAAGCACGGAGGAATTCGAGATAATTTATTTTTGGTTACCAGCCCAATGACTATATACCCTCTTAGAACATTTTTATCGGTGACTGGGCTTCTGATACGGTATTAATTATAATGTTCAATTTATTTAGTTCTTAGCCTACAAGAGTAGTTAACCCTCAAAATGATAATTGTAATAATTTGCAGTCACCACACTAGTTCGTTTCAAACCGCAGGCCGTACGTAACCGCCCTAAATACTTTCTACAATTCAACTAGACCCAAATTTCATATCCCAAACATGTGCCCATAATTTTAAAACTGCCGTCAGCAGTGTCCTTAGCAAAGACAAATATGCCTAAAACGGTCACATTCGACGCACATGTGCACAATAATGCCACTATAACACATGTGGTACACGGCATTCCTACAAGCGTAATGCGATTTAAATAATGCCGGTTAAACGATGTCGCGCTGATGAATTTATAATTGTTCGGAAGCGTTTTATGTTGGAGGCTGCTAATTGCTGCGTGTTACATAATATTCGTCGTGTTAGGCCCGTTATTCATGGGGGTTTAGGGGAAATGATGGGGTTGGAAACTGTGTCGCTAGGTTCAGAGTTCTTTTTCGGTGTCCAAAGCTTCCGACGCTTTCCAATCTGATTAAAAGATGGGGAAAATTCGAAAAATTATATTCTGCTGATACGGGTCTTAAACTCGCGCCTCCCGTAAACTCTCAATAGCTAACGGATTTTAGAAATTGATTTCTAGCAACTGAAACAGACACTTTAATAATTGCCGTGCATTGGTTTGGTTTTTCTTTTTCTTAGCAGTTAGTACTCGTACGTCCCGACTCATACGAACTGAGAAAAATACGTTAGTTGCCTGGTTCGACATCCATTCATGGGGGCTATGAAAGTTGGTGGGGAGAGTATAGATCTGTTAAGCAATGTCATTACAAAATTACGTAAAATTAAACGCCGCTGTTCACTAGTTTTTTGTGTTTAATGTAAAAAAGATAAAATACAGAGGCATTGCTGTTACACTATTTCAGAGTATTTCACTCTTCCGTTCGTGGTTAGGTGACTGAGGGAGGTCGGGCACAGTAAAACATGAGAACAGTAAAGTAAATTGCTATTGAGGAGCCCTGACGTTGGTTTATAGAAATGTCTAATGTTGTTATTTATTTTGATGACGATGATGAATAATGACCTGATGATGATGAAGAAAAAAATGTGATGCACACTCTGCTTGTCTTCTTCTTCTTCTTCTGCCTGCCCTGTTCCTAGATTATCTGGGGTCAGCGCAGTATGTTTCCTCTTCCATTCATATCGGTCAGACGTCATCAAGCCATCCACTCCCTTTTGATTCATATCATCCATCATATCGTAAAGGTGTTAGTGATGAATGAATGTATAGAAAAGAGATGGAACGGACCATGTCGAGAGACCGATGAACGGAGAGAGTGATTGGAATGACAACATTCCAATCCATACTGCCCAAGGTTTTGGCTTAGGTTTTACAGCCGGCCGCCTGCCTGACACCAACCCTCTTTGGGTATGCTGTTGTTGGTGGTTTGCCGGCTTTTATGACACCCATAGGATGAGTCTGGGGCTGGCCTATTCTATGTTATTTGTTTGCTCCCAGGCCAGCATAGAAGGATGCACACTCTGCTTGTCATGGATGGAAACATAAAAATCGAATAGAATTCAAAATGGTGGCATACTGCCCGCCTATGCACTGTGACTTGAAGATACTAATTTCCGCTCCAAGATAAAGCCTTCCTCGACTTTTTGTTACTTCGTTATGTCGTCGGCCTGTTAGGCCATTTTTATTAACCGCGGTTAAGCGTCTTCAAGTATTGTGAATACCTATAACTTATAAATTGAAAACGAGGGTGTTTAAAAATTATAATAATCTGCAAGGATAATCCTTTCAAAGAGATGTTCCTAATCTCTATTTAATGTCTAATAGAGTATCAAAATCGAGTCCTTTACTATTCGAGTGAAGGATATTTTCTCTGTTTGTTTTTACAGCAGATTATTGATCTAAAATATTATCAGTAACCGCAGAACTGGCTGGCTGATAAAATTATGATAAATACTTACCTATGGGAAAAAGACATGAATTTACGTATTGTTGGTTTATTTCAAACTTCAGCTCTGGCTAACGATAAAAGGACTGGTGATAATGATAAATATTACATTCAACTAGCCACGTGGTATGAAAATGAAAATATGGTTTATTCATATAAGGTATGATTATATACACTTATGAATCGTCAAAGTCGTTAGCAGTGTGGTGACGGCAGAGTAGAATACAATTGTCCCCTCCCCAAATCTCTCCCGTGGGTGTCGTACAAGGTGACTAAGGATAAAACAGCGATGAGGAATGGGCAGCAGCATTCCTCTTATACCACCTAGCAATAGCAATGTACTGCGACTTTTGTGCCCGATAAATGGCAATAGGCTCGCTACCTATTACATGGGACCTAACATGATTGGCGAAACGTGGGTGCTAGTTCACCTCTGCCTCCCCCTTCGGGAATATAGGCGTGATTTATGTATGTATGTATGAATCGCCAAAGAAATAACTTTTAACACTGCAAACGAAAAGAAAAACAGGTTCCAGTATTTAATGTTATAAACTACACCATCCGTTCGTAAACTACCAGGAGGCCTTGTTCTGATAAGAACGGGCAAGAAACTCAGCAAGTTTGTTCCTCCCTTTACATGAAGTTGCGATAATGAAAATGTCATAAAATATTTTAATAATTATATTACATACATACATAAATCACGCCTATATCCACGAAGAGGTAGGCAGAGGTGCACTAGCACCTACGTTTCGACAATTATAAAAAATCCCATGTAATAAGGTGGCGAGCCTATTGCCATTTATCGGGCACAAAAGGTCGCAGTACATTGCTAATTGGTATAAGAAGAACGCTGCTGCCCACTCTTAATAACTGTTTTATCCTTAGTCGCCTTGTACGGCACCCACAGGAGAGATTTGGGGTGGTAACAACTGTATTCTACTCTGCCGTCACCACACGGCTTGTAATTATATTACATATCCTATTATATTCGATCTTATCATATTAGTTATTATATTTATAAAATATATTTAATTTGAATGTTTATGTTTATGTGTTTATTATGGATAAATACCTATTTGATACCCTTAATACACTCCATTTTGAATAAATAAAGAGACACTGACTTTAGTCTGCATGGTTGCTTACTTAATAAATGGCATGTAGATTCGTGCCGTGTGGTGACGGCAGAGTAGAATACATTGACACCACCCCAAATCTTTCCCGTGGGTGTCGTACAAGGCGACTAAGGATAAATCAGTGATGAGGAATGGGCAGCAGCGCTCCTCTTATACCATCTAGCTATGTACCTACTGCGACTTTTGTGCCCGATAAATGGCAATAGACTCGCCACCTATTACATGGGACCTAACATGACTGGCGAGACGTGGGTGCTAGTTCACCTCTGCCTACCCCTTCGGGGATATAGGTGTGATTTATGTATGTATGTAGATTCTTCAGACAAATGCCAAACATTCAAGTTCATTGGTTCAATGTTATTTAAGCTGTGAAGCCAATAATTATATTCTTAACTCCTTCTCGCTCTCTTGGATATCATGCGCGAGCAGTCTAGGCTGTAGTAGGTATAACAAGGTGAAATTTTCTAATTGTAAGTTTTCTGTTATTTTTCTTTTGATTCGTTTTTTGCTCTATTTCCCTATTAAGACTCATCCACTTTATCTAAAGGTATTTTATTCACTTTATTTTAAGGTGTATGGGCGATTATTGCAAAATACTGATTTATTCATCAATCAACATCGATTGATGAGCTCAAAACGCCCAAATTTTTATTCTTATAAAAACACAAAGGTGGTTGGCAACTGGCAGACATGCATACATTTCGGGCACTTTAAACACTCAACTCATTTTGAAGTTCTTGTTAGTTAACACTTTAGTCTACTCACCCCTTCAATTGTGTTCTGCTGTCACTGCGCCACTTTGTGTCACCTATTTGCATAAAATACACGGTGCACAATGAAGTGCAAAGTGCAATATTTTAGGTGCAAACGAGCAGACTACGTGCTCTCATCTATGTAGCTCTGAATATCTGCGAACCTGTTAAAAGCTAGTAACCGTCTAACGCTGCTATCCCTATAGTGCAATTACTAGTTGGATGGCTCTGTAAGTTAACCGTTTTTGGTTCCCATGTTCCAATCCTAATCTGTCCTAACTTCACTATAGTAAAAAAGTATCTGATAAGGTTGCTATGCACTTTGCACATGGTATGTGTTAGATCAATCAATTTATTTAAAGAGCTTTGTGCTTTTGACCAACAATGGATTTCTTTGCTGCCGATCGACGTGAATAAAACAATTGGATGTCACTTATCTCTTTATAATTCAACGTCTGGACACGGGGCGACACGAGAACTCCTATCAAACTCGCACGTAAGCAACAGTTGAAATCTTTCGCGGCCTTCAGACTTATTTTGGGACTCTCACCAGGGATACTCTTGCCCAAATCCCAGCACTTTACAACAAAAGCTCAATTCATAAGTTCCGCCCTACACGTCCATTGCCGGACCGCAGTAAACAAACTATTCGAGCCCAAAAACCGGATTCCAACAATGCAAGAAACCGGAGCGCCGTGTAATATTCAAAGTTGCCTAAACGGGTACAGCCTTTAAGCTGTAATTTTCCATCTCGGCCTAAACAAACACGCCCGCTGCGCACACGTAAACTTTGCTAATCTTCCGCGATGAGGCAACTTGGCACAACTTTTTAATATTAATCAGGCCGCCGTTTTAGACTAAGAGCAAATGAATGTGGGATACGATACGTCTCGCGCTAATATGTCGTGCCGATGATTTATTTAGTTGTTGTACAAAATCCGCAGCTCTTTTCGACATTTCACAATAGTAAGTACATTATTGCAAAGGCCAAAATTGATGCAGGTCAAGTACGAGTTTCACTAATATGAGACAGGCAATTGCCATATCGGCCGAGGCATATTACTTTATGTATTATACATTGAACTAAATTTAGCCCAGTACTAATATTTTATGTCAAGGGTTAACATTTACATGCAATAGAAATTTGCAAAACATGTGAACAATATTATTAATACCTATAACGCCTTTTTAAGCCGTGTGGTGACGGCAGAGTAGAATACAATAGTAACCACCCCAAATTTCTCGCGTGGGTGTCGTACAGGCGACTAAGGATAAAACAGCGATGAGGAATGGGCAGCAGCGTTCCTCTTATACCACCTAGCAATAGCAATGTACTGCGACTTTTGTGCCCGATAAATGGCAATAGGCTCGCCACCTATTACATGGGACCTAACATAATTGGCGAAACGTGGGTGCTAGTTCACCTCTGCCTACCCCTTCGAGGATATAGGCGTGATTTATGTATGTATGACACCTTTTATACCATGTTTTATGCGAATAAAGATATGACTATGGTATCGACGTAACGTTCATCTTGCAGTCTTCAATTTCTCATCGTCACATTAAATCCGCTCCTTTTGATAGCATACATTAATTATTTTATCCTTTAAATATGCATACATAAATCACGCCTATATTCCCGAAGGGGTAGGCAGAAGTGAACTAGCACCCACGTTTCGCCAATTATGTTAGGTCCCATGTAATAGGTGGCGAGCCTATTGCCATTTATCGGGCACAAAAGTCGCAGTACATTGCTATTGCTAGGTGGTATAAGTGGAACGCTGCTGCGCATTCCTCATCGCTGATTTATCCATAGTCGCCTTGTACGACACCTACGGGAGAGATTTGGGGTGGTGACAATTGTATTCTACTCTGCCGTCACCACACGGCATTGGCGTCGCGGGCAGGCCTTTAAATATGGATTTCCTTAAATAAGTATTTAAGGTAATACATACTTAAAAGAAACTACACATGATAAATGGACATTGCACTGTTAGCAATATAACCTTTGCCATTAGACGCATGAATTTTTCAAGTTTAAATTAAACTACTCACGTTGCCCGCAGAATGGTGCCATATCTCAACTAAATGGAGTGCAATGGTGGCTCGAATGATATATATATATGCTGCGGTATATTTTAGTAAGTGTTGGCGATAAATATGTATTGGGATCTATCTCGGTGGTTGATATAATATTTATGGGAGCAGAGCTGTGTTGCTTCAGCTATTTTTTGCTCCAGTTTCTCCTAGCAGTGGGATGAGTTTTAACTGCATACTTAGATAAATGACGCCTATATCACCGAAGGGGTACGCAGAAGAGAATTAAGAGCCACGTTTAGCCAATAGGTTAGGTCGCCTTCTACGACACCCGCGGGAAAGATGGCAAAAATTATATTCTGAAGATTCTGTACTGTAATATAATTACGTTTACTTATATACATACATACATAAATCACGCCTATATCCCAGAAGGGGTAGGCAGAGGTGAACTAGCACCCACTCTTCGCCAATAATGCTAGGTCCCATATAATAGGTGGCGAGCCTATTGCCATTTATCGGGCACAAAAGTCGCAGTACTTTGCTAAGTGGTAGGTATAAGAGGAACGCTGCTGCCCATTCCTCATCACTGATTTATCCTTAGTCGCCTTGTACGACACCCACGGGAGAGATTTGGGGTGGTGACAATTGTATTCTACTCTGCCGTCACCACACGGCAAACGGTTTACTTATATGGGTTATCTAAACCGTCACTACGTGAACTAGACGATTATATTCCGACAACTTCGTGCGCGACCCTCTTGCGGTCTGAGAGGCGCTGGCGGGGGGGACGGGGCACACTAGATGTTAGCGGGGGTGGGCGATATTTCCCTTCTCCCCGCATCACCCGCCCCCGGTAACATCTATAAAAGACGTTTTTAGTTAGTCTTAAAAAGTTGTTAATAGAACATTATTCACATCAGGACGTCTCAAAGCTCACTCGTAAATCCATTGTCAAGTCTGCGGCCCCTTTGATCTATGACGATCCGAGACAGGCCGTCAACGGAAACAGCGCCTAAGATTAATAACCTCGATTATTTATACTAATGACGGAACGGGAGATCGCACTGCGTGTCTTTGGGTGTAAGAAGTAAAATGATCAGTTTTACTTAGACCCACACAGAATCACGGCTATTTAATTTTATGCCCGAAGGTGTATTAACATCCACATGTCCCAAACTACGTTAGGTCCTATCTTGTGGGGGCGAGCGCGTGGGTTCCCATCTACAGGGCACGTTATTCGAAGTAATGCTAGCTAGATGATCTTGCAGTTCATATCTCATTAATACTTCAAGAAAACACAAGGAATTTCGAAAGTGCTCAACTAAAAAAAACTTGTACGTCACACATGAGAAAGAGGGGGTGTTGAGAATTATGATCTGCTCTGCCGTGACCACACGACATGAACCAGGTCTATTTTTTTAATGCTGGACAGAGAAGCTCTGTCCTTCATCTCACCTGATGGTAAGTGACGATAAAGGAACCCTTAACCACAGAGTGGCTGGCTATCTTATCACACATTGTCGGAACACAATAATGCTGTTAACATTATTATTATGGCACAGATTTTGATAAGATGGTGGTAGCTAGCCAGGCGGACTTGAAAGAAGTCCTACCACCAACCAAACCGAGTACAAATTTGTACCCCCTGGGGATTGAACCTGGGACCTCTGGTTCTTATTCCGGTGGGCGAACCACTAGACCACGGAGGGGGTAACAACTAATAATAAGGTATACTTGAACAGTAGACACGTGTTTCATGAACCAATACCTACGATACGAAATGAAGTGGACGAAAATCATTGTTAGCGTTTTTCGTTTATTCAAGACTCTTATTTTAGTTTCCCCCCTCGCGAATTAGATTATCGCATGATAGCACGTTTGGCAAATATACACTGTGTACCAATCGTCTGAGTAGAACTCAACGGTTCAAGGTTTCCTGGAATATAGCTCTCACTATTACGGTCGCCCTTTGAATAATTTACTTTATTTGTGTTTTCGTTCGAACGAGTTACGTATTACAATAAAAAAAGTGGGATTGTTGATGTGTTTAGTGTAGCAAAGATACCCGAGATGAGTTCGACTTGGTTTATTCTGATGGGGGCTGTACATTTTCATATTTAGGATAGAAAAAAATATTAATTTTAATTATATTGTTCGTGACACAATAAGTAGGGCTACAATATTTTGGACACATTAAACAGATCAGCCTGCTATAATGTTAAAATGTTTCTTATTTTATATCTTAACTAGCTGACCTGGGAAACATTGTTCTGCCATTATTATCTAGATTCAGAAATATTTAAAAATAGCTTAAAAATAGATTCTCAAACCTACCTTTAAACAGCAGTAAATAATAATATAACAAAAAAATTATAACAATTGGTCAAGCCGTTTTGGAGGAGTTTTTCAAACACTGTGACACGAGATTTTTATTTGTTAGATGGTATATGCGCCCAAGTGATAAATACAAAAGGTCATTATCGCTTATACTTATTATTAGAAGTGAAATTGATTATCTTTCTATACTAGAAAATAGTCTGCAGTAGAGTGAACACAATATCTTTTTATTACAGTTTTCTTTTGTATTATTTTATCAATGTTATCATCGACCCGGAGCTTTAGTTTTCACAATTTCAAATGTATAAATAAGTAATTCAGAGCCCGGCGATTTATATAATATTTTCCGTGGTCAATCGTGGTGTCCGTAATTCTTTAAACAAATAATTTGATAAGATAATATTTAAAAATATTTCGTATTGGATTTTTTGACCTACTATCAAGTGGATGGCAACTAAAACATTTAATTCCAATACAGTGGGACATATGGTTCCCAAAACCCATCAAAAGGTGTTAAAATCTTCACTTAACCCCTTTGAATGGCCCATTTAAACGCAAACTCATAAGCCAAAATCCCCTGGTGTAATTTGTCATAATATTCTTTAAGCTTTTGCTCCAGTCACTGCTTGTCTTAACATTTAATTGGTTTTGTCATGATGACGTAGCTGTAATAGCTGTGGAGTTGAAAAAATAACGAATTTTATCTTATTTTTGTTTGTAATACAATTTTGAGGAATGCTTTGGGGTAAAACATGTCGTTTTGTTGTCCTCTTGAGCAAGTAGGGTAAGGTGACCCAACACGGGTATTCTGTCTTAAATGTGTATGTTAGTACATGAACATTTATTATATCGTTACAAAGAGTATTTGCCTTTGCCGATGAGCCTTGGTTGGCCGATTCCCGTGTTTTCGAACTTTTTCTAATCAAAATATTCTTCGTACTAATTTTTCTAACATTTATATGACGTTCAAATTAAAATCGAAAAAAAATTATAGGTAACTTTAATTATTATGGAAACTAAAAATTCAATACGATTTAATCGATAGTAGGCTGCTAACTCATAGGTCAACCCACCGAACGAATACTAGTTAGAACTAAGTGATCCACCAATAAATCCATATCCGAGGAATTTGAGACAAATTACGGCGATTCGAAGGCAGATCTCTGATTTTTCCAAGCCCAAGTTAACATAAACAGGTTACTCCAATTAATCCCCAAAAAGATCTGGTTGTGATTTATTATCCGGGAGAGGGCGGGGCGGTAACTGCTTAGCTTCTGGTGGCTGGGTATTATCACAATCTGCGCCAGATCTTCGTGAGCCAAAGATATTATAGATATTAAGGATTTTTTGTGTATCTCTCTCCAGCTAGGTATTTTATTGGAGTTGAGCTGCGCAAAGTGACGTTTAACGGGGCATTGTTTTCCTTTAAGCGTTTAAAAGAGCCAGTGAATAGACTTCCTCAAATTGAGATGGATTTGTTTGACGACATTAGAAACATCTTGTAGAAGTATTTATTTGAAATTGATTAATTTTAAGATAAAATTTTAAGTCTTGTTTCCATTTTATGTTGATTTTTACTCTCTAAAGCATTTTACGTTGCATTCTATAATACAGATTATTATAGAATGCAACTTAAAATGCTTTATGGCAATCTTAAGATCATAAAATAAAATAAACGGACAGCTACTTCGGTCTACTAAAAACTGTAAATTTGCTTCGATAGACTGCAAACCTTAACTTAATCGTGGTAAGGCACGAAGTAGATTGCGAAAATTTTACATTGTTGACAGCCTGACGTGATGATGGTTGTACATACCATCGGTTGTGGTCTGGTATTGCACTAAAATGTAAGATATTTTAATAACATGCGTACTTTTACCACGCCTTTTTCCCTAAGAGGTAGGCAGGGGCTTAAAATATCCAAATTAAGCCAGCTCATGTCAGGTCCATCTAAATAGACGGCGTGCCTATTGTTATTCAACGGTAACTTTTAGCACAGCAATTTGCTACTGCGCCAGTTGCTGTCCACTCCTTATTATATATTACTAGCTGAATCGTTAAATTTTGTTTCACGCTTAGCATCTGTGGGTGTAAAAAATAGCAAAGCCTATTCATACCTTCCAAACATGCACAAACAATTTCATAAAATCAGTCAAGCCGTTTCGAAAGAGTTCGATAACGGACGCTGTGCCACGATATTTTTTATAAGTACATTAGATAATACCAAATGTTTATAATAATATTAGATAACTCTAGACGCCTTGTACGACACCCACGGGTGAGGTAGTGACAATTATGACAATTGTATTCTGTCCTACCGTCACCACGTGGCAACAGATATGGGTTACTGTTTACATTATAACAGTAGTTCACTGCAACATCCGTCTACGAAGACAATATGAAAAAAAAATTGAATATAAAATCATTTAGTGCGTACTTTAAATGGCGCTAAACAAAGGGGAAAACTAAATAAACAGATCATAAAAAATATTCCCCGAGTAAGAGAGATATAAACACATTTTCCTCTGGCAATAAAAGAAAAATCGCAGTAGGAAAATTCAGTGAGAGTCAAACGTGCGTTACGGTACCATGAATAATATATAGAATCGCACACACATAGCATATATTAGGTTCCGTGTCGGGAATACCTTTGGGGGGAATAATCCGGCGTGAAGGAAGTTTAGCCCGTTCTTGGCTTATCCGACACTTTATGAACTTTAGCACGACGCAATAAGTTCAATATTGTTCTTTTAACCTTTGCAGTGGCTAGCCTCCGTTTTTGGCTTATAGGATTTTTTTTTTTCAATATTATAACAAAGATTGTATGGCTTCTCTAGGGACGCGCTGCTTGGTTATGTGTGCAACCTAAGATAAAATATAATTAATCTTCTTCTACAATTTACAATTTATTTTCATAATATCAAACATCAAATAAATAAATTTAGAAAAATTTTACGCAGATTTTTGAATTTTACAAAAAGTATATTAAAAGTATAAATTATTTTATTATTAAAAAGTATATTTTTCAATAAGTCTAATTTTGATAAAACACTCATGATTTTCTAAATGTTTCTGGTCTGGCTCGGACTCACCATCAATAGCTAAGTTTTGAGAGAAAAAAATAAATACTCTCCCATTTTTCTGTGAAGGTCATTGACCGTTTCAATTTTCCATTGACTTTTTAATTTGTGTTTCTGCTCGGCTCTTCTTCAATCTTATCACTAACCTTGACTTCCATTATCTTGGTTTACTTCAATAAAATAACAGTATCCGATTTCAATTTTAACATTATATAAATGTTAGAAAAATTAGTACAAAGATTTTGGTGGTTTGAAAAATAACAGTATTATCTTTCCTGAAGTATAATAACGTAATATTTGTAAAAATAAATAATGCCAATCTTTCCGGATTCATCGTGAACATTTAGTTGAGATAACTGTGGAAAGGGCTAAGCTAAAAATTTACAACAACTTAATCGCTTTGCCGAGAGAGTTGGTGTGTCTAATATTAATGTAGTTTTAACGCTAATTAAAATAAGTTCGAGCTTCATTCGTGTTTCGCAACTAATTAAAACAATATTTATCAATTAACTTCGTCCCTAAGGCGGTGGTAATGTATGGAGCTAAGCTGCTATTCGATTTACTTTCGCGTTAAATGAGCGTTTGGCTTAAATTGTTACAGTTTTGACTTCGTGTTTTGTAACAGACTGGTTGTTTCATGTTATAGACAAGACACTACTTAAATAGAAGAAAAGAAAAAGTAAGTAATTGATTGCTTTTTAAGACAGTTAACTCAATTAAATAAATTAATAATTATATGTTTTCTGTTTGTGATAGCACCCCTGTAAAGACAGTGTCATATCTTTAGTCTCATAATGTTTACCTATATTAAATTTATTATCTAAAATGTTTATTGATATTGTCGATAGTGTATCTTAACAAAGACGGCAGAGTAGAATACAATTGTCACCACACCAAATCTCTCCCTTGGGTATCGTACAAGGCGATTAAGGATAAAACTGATGAGGAATGGACAGCAGCGTTCCTCTTATACCACCTAGCAATGTAGGTACTGCGACTTTTGTGCCCGATAAACGGCAATAGGCTCGTTACCTATTACATGGGACCTAACATAATTGGCGAAACGTGGGTGCTAATTCACCTCTGCCTACCCCTTCGGGGGCAAGGTGCTTATCCAACCCATAGATATTGTCATAAATTATAAGGGGCCCCGTTTGCTAGTCAAAGCAACTTGAAATTACATTAAATGCCATGGGAACCTCGCAACAGATGTTGCAATATCTAGTTCAACGCCTCTCAGCGATAATTACCAAGGAATATGTTGAACATTAGTGTAAAGGATTGCCTTGCCATCACTTATTTGAAGGGAGGCTTTGATCAATTCTCTTCATTATCGTCATTAGCAGCCCTTTAATGTCCCACTGTTGGGGCAAAGGCTTTCCCTATAAACGGAAGAACATTTTTTTTGTTAGACAGGGAAGCTCTTGTCCTTTATCTCACCTGATAGGAAGTGACGATTAGGGCTAAAGATGGAATCCAGCTTTACATGAAACCCTCAACCACAGAGGGATTGACATCGGAGCATACGGAGAATGGGCCATAATCCACCACGTTGCCCAGTGCGGTTTGGCAGGTATTATCAAAGACTGCAAATGCAGCTGAGACCAACGGCTAAACATGCCTTCCGTGCACGGAGAAACTCGATAAAATAATATTTTTCATTACCCATCCAATTACCAACACAACGAATATTGCTTAGCTTACGCAATTGCTGGCAGAGCGCACTAAGCCACTGCCTTATCGAGCTAATCAAGGTATCAATACAGGATCAATTCTAGCGTGTCTCATAGTTCACATCTTAAACAATTATGCTGGTATATTTGAGTTATTTTGTGAGGTAGAGCTTTGGTTATAGAAAATAAACACTAAAATATTAGTCGTTATAAAATTATGCCTTATGTACGTCTTTGAAGGGATAAGCAAGGGTGTACTAACATTCACACATTGCCAGGTCACATTGAGTCCTAATGTAAAAGGAGGATCATAATATGTCTAGTGTCTTGGGTGGCCGAGCGGTCAGGCACCTGCCCGGATAGCAGCGGACGCGGGTTCGATTCCCGCCTCAAGATCATAATTTTTCGAAATTCTTTTTCTAACCCCAAAATCTTTGTAGGATCATAATATTTTGTATCTAACCTCAGGTACTTCATCTTATTTATTCTAATATTTCTTAGTAGATCAATGATTTACTAATGAATAATTTACTTCCGATATGAAAAAAAATGGGTTGACCGGCAAGAATCAGTCTCTTAATCAAGAAATATTTATGCAAGCTGGCAATTAAAACTGTTTTCAGACACAATTTCCAAAAGGCACCCCCAAAAAATATATAAACACTCGCCAAATTACAATAATGAGACTCTCCCAATATACATTCGCCTCTAAAATAACAGTTGGTAAATTAATGATCGTGAAAACAGAGCGAGACAACAAAGACCTATAGAAAAAAGTCAAATTACATTGAAAGAAAAATATAAATGGCCTCCGAAAAGCTACGCCGGCTATTATTCATACTCTGAAACGTAATAAAAGTTAAATAAACACCCACACAGGCGGCCATCGATCAATTCCATTCAGATAGAAATACACTATTGTGGATCCGTTAGAAGAAAATGTTTATAAATCTTTTCACCTGACTTTTTTAACCATTGGTCTTCTGCTCCCTGCCCTGTTCCCAGTCTATCTGGGGTCGGCGCAGAATGTTTCCTCATCCATTCATATCGGTCAGACGTCATCAAGCCATCCACTCCCTTTTGATTCATATCATCCCACCGTAAAGGTGCTAGTGATGAATGAATGTACAGAAAAGAGACGGAACGGGCCATGTCGAGAGAACAATGAACGGAGAGAGTGATAGTAATGACAACATTCCAATCTAAAAGCTCAAAGTTTTGGCTTAGGTTTTATAGGCAGCCGCCTGCCTGACACCAACCCTCTTTGGGTATACTGTATAGAAGGCCCCAGGCTAACATAGAAGGATTTTTCGAAGTAATAAAACTTTTTTAACCATTGGTATCGTAATTAAATACTTAGTTTAGTTTAGCTGGGCCTTTTCCGCACTTAGCCCCCTGATTGGGCCATTGTACGTGTCTCCTTTTATCCAGATCATCCCAAAAACTTAGCAGTCTTTTCAGACTGCTGCAGGTTTCCTGGATCGATGCTGGGGATTGGAGAAGCCTTGCCCGTTGGTTGTAATTATGAGTTATGAGTTATTTATTGAGTTTGCAATGCCTTACGACCTAGTTCTTTTAGCTGTTCTGATCTAGAGCATACAATTGTCCCCACGGGCATGTATCGGGGATGTACGTTAGATGGCAATAGGTTCACCGCGTATTACATGAGACCTTACACATTTGGCGAAATATGGGTGCTAATTCATCTCTGCCTACCCCTTTATACAGGGACATGAAAACTCATAACATTTCATGGGCCCACAGAGTGGCAGAGAGGGAATTCAGGAGCAGCGCTTTGGGAAATGTGACCCAAGTGTAGGTTTACAGGGCCCCTTCACAACATAATATGTTTATTATTGGCGTGATTTATGTATGCATGTTTTCCTATCTACGAAGACAATTTTGATAAATGAGGTAAATCACTCCAGACATAGCACCAGAGAACAGTTTAACTCAGCATCAATTGATGGGAGCCTCTCGCATTTTTCATAAGTACGAAATCCCACCGAGCCTGGAGACAAAGACAAAGACTGCCGAATGGCAATAGCGAAAACACCCCCACTTAAATTGCCAGTTAGAGGCACTAGACAACGATTGTTCACACTCGCCGGGAACACAATAAAAGTTAAATAAAAGCCTCCCAGCCACTTCCAGTCGACGTCCACCGGAAATCCATTCGCTGGAGCACAGTGGAGGCGCACGGAGAGATGCTTCTTTGCTGCTTTAGTGTCTGCCACACTCAGAGACGTCAATAGACTCAGAGACGTCAATAGGCTTGGTCGAATGCTCAAATCTCCTGGGTATTGGCCGAGAGGTTTCGGGTTCGAATCCTGGTAGAGGCAAATTCCTGAGTCATGGTTGTGTATAATTGCTTATGTAATGGTATATTTTCAACATTTATATACATAATTATACATTATTATTATTTTAAAAATATGTCCGTCATCTAGTATCCATAACACTTGTGCTTAGGCTAGATGATAGGTGTGAGTGTAAATATAAAAAAAAAACTACTTCATCATGATCATCATCACCAGCCCTATAATGTCCCCACTGCTGGGACACGGGCCTTCCCTGAGGGTGGAAGAATATTCGGAGATTGGGCCATAAGCCAACACGCTGGCAGTACGGGTTGGTGGGTATTGACTACATAATATGCAGCAGGAACCGAGGGCTTAGCATGCCTTCCAAAGTACGGAGGAACTGGAGACAGTAAATTAGTGGCCCACCCAATGAGCAGCCTTAGCGGACATTGCTTAGGTTACGCAATCCCAGGTCGAACGCGCTAAGCCAATGCGCTATCTGGGTCCTCCAACTCGTGCAAATGACAAATAGTTAAAGAAGTAGGATGAAATTCATTGCCAAAAATAAGAACCAACGCGCACTGAATTTTGAATATTTTTGTACAAATTTTTATATACATAAACTTTATAGAATATTCCGTATGAACATAAACAACCATGACTCAAGAACAAAAGTGTGTGTTTATAAGAAAAATTTTCACCAGCCATTTATCGCGTTGAACTAATAAAAATCAATGGATTTTTGACAGTTCATAGCGATAAATAATAAGGCTATATCTTTAAAATATAGCCTTAAAGGTTTATTCAAATATTCAATTCAGGCTTATTTAAGTGTTATAATCCAAAGATTTTTGACGGTTAAACGCGATAAATGGCTATACCAGCGATCTAAACTTCGACCAAACCGATCGATGAAACCTGGCGAGATATACTACTGAATGTATGTGTGCACTATGGCCCAGGCTTCGGGCTCTAATTTCCGGTTCACGGTGCCTCGGTCACTTGGCGATTTCTTTAGGAAAATTCCTGGGGCAGGTGGAAATTCGATTTGGACGCTTCGTCCTTATCGAATATACTAAAAATAACCACCGCCATTTGGTTCGCATCGGACCACTGAGCTCTTAGGCGGCCCGCACACGGTCAATCTCGATCGCGATCCGCGATTAAAATCAATGATCACGATCCAAATTGACCGTGTACGGGCCGCTAAACTACTTCGTACACAAGCAATCTAATGAATGCCATTTTAAAATGAATATGTAACCTCTCCTCAAATCAAAGGTGCAATAAATTTCGGTAAATCACCCAGATCTCAAAGGCACTTCATTTCAAAAGCCACGTTGTTGACTTAGATAGAGGGTCAAAAGTAGATCAAAGTTACAAAAACTGTGTGTTAATGTATAGAAATAGTGGACGATTTTTTTTTTGTCTAGATAGGGTAGCTCTTGGCCTTCATCTCACCTGATGGTAAGTGACGATAAGGGCTGAAGACGGAATCAAGCTTCACTTGGAACCATCAACCACAGAGAGGCTAGCTATGTTACCACAAATTGCCGGAGCACAATAATGCTGTTAACGTTATTATTATGGCGACAGATTTTAATAAGATGGTGGAAGGCCTAGGCGGATCTTTCATAATCAAATTGAAAGTCTATTGAAAAAGGGCCAGATCATGAGAACCCGAAACCGACGGGCATGCATGAAGAGATTGATGAGATTGGATGAAGCGAAAGAAGTTTGTAAGGATCGTAGCAAGTGGAAGGAAGTGATCTCTGCCTACCCCTGTGGGAGAAAGGCGTGACGTATGTATGTATGTATGTAGCTAACCAGGCGTACTTGAAAAAAGTCTAACCACCAACCAAACCGATACATTTCCACGCCTCTGGGAATCGAAACCGGGCATCTTAATTCCTATAGATGAACCACTATAGACCATGGAGGCGATAATTATAATAGTACATCGCTTTAGTCATATCTTTGCCCAGACTATTTGCTTGCCCTTACGTTATTAAAAGTGGCAACTTATTCCCATTTCAAAAGTATGATAATAATGTTTGCGCAAGAGGGGCCCGCGTTTGTTTAGGTACAAGGAAAATTACAGATTAAAGGTAGTTCCGTTCGCACTTCTGAATATTCATGGCCGTTTTTAAGCTGATCCCAAGATTTACATATGTAATTCTTTCGTTGTACGAGCAGTGAACTAGAGCTCTAGTTCAGTGCTCGTTGGCACGTTCTATTTTTTTTAATGCTAGACAGGCAAGCTCTTGCCCTTCATCTCACCTGATGGTAAGTGACGATAAGGGCCGAAGATGGAATCGAGCGTCACCTGGAACCCTCAACCACAGAGGGACTGGCTATGTTGTTCCCACAACTAAGTATAAAATACTTTGATGGCATGATCCTATTAGGTATAGCTATTAGTGCTGTGTGGCGACGGCAGAGCAGTATACAATTGTCACCGCCCCCACCTCTCCCGTGGATCGTACAAGGCGACTAATGGATATAACAGTGATGAGGAATGGGCAGCAGCATTCCTCTAATACCACCTAGCAATATCTTGCGATTTATGTGCCCGATAAATGGCAATAGACTCGCCACCTATTACCTATAACTTAGGTAACGTTAATTGGTTATTGACTTCCTTATTTCTTATATCATCTCTTACATTATTTCGTTATTACTCTGGATTGGAAACCAAGTGTGCGATATTAAGCTAGGGTCGGCGACTCACCTTAACCATGCCCTTTCCACAATCTGAAACCGAGAACTCGGTAGTCGAATGACGATGGTCTGAGATCGTCAGCTCACTTCAGCCTATGTCCATAAGTTAGTCCATAAGTAAATCTTATAATCTTCAGAAAGAAACACGCGGCGAAGACGTGGATCGCGAGCGCAATAGGTAACAGGAGATGCCCGCGTAGCGGCGGCAATTAGCGGACTGGTTCGCGCGTAAGTGTAGGGTAGGAAAACTCAGGGGCGGTGGATTGCCAACGGAAACAGATGTTTACAGAAGATCGCCAAACCAATAATTTAAAGAAAATACCCTAACAAAAAAATTGCTTTCTCCCACTCTGTGTTGCCACTTAAAAGATAAGGTGTTCCAGTATGGAACACCAAGTAAGTTAGTATCAAACATGCTAAACTACCATTTAGGCTGTTCCGATGTTTCTGAAACAATATGTAATGATCATTATTTGTAGCGTGCCGTGTGGTGTAGTGCCGTGTGGTGACGGCAGAGTAGAATACAATTGTCACCACTCCAAATCTCTCCCGTGGGTGTCGTACAAGGCGACTAAGGATAAATCAATGATGAGGAATGGGCAGCAGCATTCCTCTTATACCACCTACCAATAGCAATGCACTGCGACTTTTGTGCCCGATAAATGGCAATAGGCTCGCCCCCTATTATATGGGACCTAACATAATTGGCGAAACGTGGGTGCTAGTTCACCTCTGCCTACCCCTTCGGGGATATAGGCGTGATTTATGTATGTATGTATTATTGGTAGTGTCAAGGTTTTAACCTTTGGGATTTGGAGCAATTCGTGTAGAAATATAGATGACCCCATCAATGCGATAAGTCACATCGCTTCAAAACTATTTTTTTATCGACTCTCCTCTTAAACTTTTTACCACATTATACATTTTGCCACTTTGTAACGCGTCCGTGGTCTAATGGTTCTCCCACCGGAATCAAGATCCAGAGGTCCCGGGTTCCATACCCAAGGGGTACAAATTTGGGCTCGGTTTGGTTGGAGGTAGGACTTCTTTTAAGTCCACCTGAATAGCCACCACCATCTTATCAAAATCTGTCGCCATTACGAGAATGGTGATAAGATAGCCAGCGTCCTGTGGTTGAGAGTTCCAGATGAAGCCCGATTCCATCTTCGGTCCTTATCGGTTCGGTAAGATGAAGGGTAAGACCTTCCCTGTCTAGCATAAAAAAGATGATAATTGAAGACTCTCTTCTTTGCTTTCATTGTAACTTCTGCCCATACTGAGAAATGAATCGTTCAGACGCGCCCTGACCAGTGATTCTGGAGCTGTACCTACACACAATAAACAGATGACATTCGTCGTTTCAAGTTTTATAATCCCAATATGGCGAAACTTGAAGCAGATATTGTGCAATAAAGTTGACGGTTACTCAAATAAAATGTTCAACTGCTTCCCCGGAACCAGCGAACACATTACTTTGTATGCAACTTTCTGATTTATTTCCAATCGGGAAACAATCTGCACTGCATCTGTGCCCCTGATAGTACACCAGTCAATACAATGAATGCAGAATGAACCCTAATGCGCACTGTTAGAGTTCATTTTATTACGGCGCCATGCATTTTAAATAGAGGCCACGGTTTAAAACTACACAGTAATGTTTCAATGGAATTTTTATTGAAGTCCGCTAGTTCATCGCAGTTTCCCTGCAGAAACAATTTAATGGATCATCAAGTGTTGGTAAGCTCGGTGGCATAGTTGCCTGTCTATTTGATGAGAGAAACAAAGCATTGTTGTATTCAGTCGCGTTAAAGATACATAGATAGGCATATACCCACGTTTCGTCAATTATGTAAGGTCTCATGTATTACGTGACGGGTTTATTGCCATCTATCAGGCCCGTCAGTCGCAGTATATTGGTACACTTAAAATAAAATTATATTTTTTGGATACTACTCTGGAAAAAATCTAAAATAACATTGGTAGATACTATGATAATTAATTACTTAGTTGTTGTTGTCGTTTTTTACAAATCACGCTTGAATTACTGTTGAATTTAAACGGAGCAAAAAAAAGTTTGACAAAATTGAGGTGGCTGGTTTGCCAATTGAGGTATCGATTTGCGGAAAATTGATAGTCGTGGATGTCGTGATGTGCTGTAGACTGTACAACAGAGAGGACATCTGGTGTCCATGTTTATCGTCGAGCTATGTTTATCTGAGCATTATGGCCGCATCCAGTTCGAAGGGTACAAAGGGTGGAACCTTTAATCAACCTGATTCCTCTCTGCTGGGAGCCCGCCATTTGGCTCTGTTTAGATTTCGCTTGATTAGATAGTGCTATTTGGGATGCTTTGGTGATTAGGTCCTTTTGCTAGTTTGCTGCTAGACCTAACATTCATTTAGTACCATGTACATTAATATTTATTGATTTTTTTGCATGCATAACTACATACAAATTTATAAATCACGCCTATATCCCCAAAGGGGTATGCAGAGGTGAATTCACCCTTGGTCGCCTTTTACTATACCTGTGCAGAGATTGAGATCGGACATATTTCTGCATATTGCTCCGTGCAACTCAGTACCCTTAACACTTACAGCAATTTCCGAAGCACCCAAATAATCAAATTATAAGTTAGGCATTTTTGGTCACACCTCCAATAAATGGTCCTTGCGATGATTGCTTGGCTTTCGTAATCAATTTGAATTATATCAACTTCGTCAAAGATTCAATAAGAATAAAATTTAATTGCAACTCGCACAGCCAACCAGCAAAAGCCTCGACCGGCGCCGAACTATAAACGCGATAGCGAGCCGTCAGAAATAGCTATAGCCCGCCAAGGAAACGCGTCCCATATTCCCTTATAATAAAAATATACATATAAAGCATAACCGTGGAGACCTCTGGAGATATCTGATTATAGGATTGGGCCTCCATCACATTATGATAATGGATACTTGGGCGACGCCTCGATATAGAAATAGATTGATTCTGAATTTTTTCCGTAGGACGGCTCCGCTTCGACGGGCCTGATTGATTTTAGGTTATTGCCTTCGGTATTACTATGGGTTTTCGATAATTATACCTTCTGATTGCAAGTATACTTCCCAGTCTCCTTCTGCGTCTATAGCGATCTTATCAATGTTTAGCACCAAGGGAATATTCTTCTCATTTCTTTCATTTAAATACCCAATCCTATTACGATAATAGGCGCACCGGTTAGTAAGGAATTGGAAATAAAACGCCTATAATTTCTCTTAAAGGAGTAACAGATTAAGAAAACCTTTTAACAGAATGAGCCAAAGGACATTCAGTTGTTAATGCTACTTTGAAAACAAGCCTCACTGGCACCATGAAAACAGAGGGAATATTGTTTTCATATATATTATTAGGTCTCGGTTTTTTGTACCAATTAAGAGGATCGATTGCTCATTTCAAGTGGAGCTGTATCTAGAACATGGAAAACGAAGATGGGGATTAGAATGAGCTTAGTCGTAAAGCAATTAATTATATACTTGGTTCTTTGCTCAGACTTATTTACGATGCTCAGCATTTGATTCTGTAAAATCTAGCGACATTCGCAGTATTAGACTTTGTTCGTCAGAGACTGTGATTCTCTTAATTGGTCACATTATTTAAAGGCTGATTTAATCCATTGCAGTTTGTATGGGATCTTGAATGTACATGCGATACAGAGATTCTTATGCAATACTATTAATCATCAGCAGTTTGTACAAATACCTTCCCTTTGGATGGAAGAATAAAGGGACAATTTTGGTTTATAACCCATCAAAGGGTCCAGTGTAGGTTGGAATACAGTTGATCGATAATACAGTTGATCACCTATACCTTGGGCTTTTCAAATAATACTGTAACATGCTGTTATTGAATTTCAAGTTATTTGTATAGAATGTAGCCTTTATGTTTGCATATCCTATAATTTCAGGATCCCTAAATATTAATCACCAATATTATTGATAGTTCTACGGTCTATTTTTTATGTTTAGAATTTTTTTTTGTTACTTTTCATTATTATTCGTTAAACTACTCATTGCTATCACGCACATTATTATAAGTAAAAATGTAAAATTGATTGATTTAGCCAGTATTTATGATCTATAGAAGATATAAATTCCCCAGAGAGTTTCCAAGCACCCGAAGGCTACGAAATAAAACTACAGTGTGATGAATAGACTGCTAGTTTAACTTTCCGGTTACAGTGCGAGATAAGGATTGTTATTCCCCCCACTGTGAACCTCAATTTAAAGTTCACAACTCACGATCGCGCTTACGTCAGAGGGAGAGCTTAACAACATTCATTGGTGCGTCAAGTTTGATCTTTCCAATTTTTGCCGCATCTCCTGACTTGGGGGCAAAAAGAAAGATCCCTGGCAAGTTTCCAACACCAGGAATCTATCTTCTCGTGGCACTGAACATAGCCAATTTGTTGTACAAGCGTAATAACTGGCGAAGTTATCGGGAACTATATAATAGGTGTCAGAAGTTTCTGGAAAATTCCCCGGTGAACGTGAAGAGAAACGAGAAATACTGCTCTGGTCGAGGATGGGCTTTATGCGGGGAAATAGCACGACCACTGGACCTCGGTAAGCTAAAAGGAACTGGAATGGGAGACATCAATTTATTTATACCAAATCACTCTTCACTGAAAATTACTTGAAAAGAGCTGGGTCAAGGAAACCAATTCATTGTATTTGATATCCTTCCTTATTCATTTATACCTATATAATATTTCATTATTGGCAAAAAAGCTTACATATTTTATATTACGTGTGTTACAATAACCACCATTCAGTGCAGTAGCATTTTTTTATGATCATATATTACAGGTTAATAAAACAAAAGTTGTTACCTGGAATTACCTATATTGATTTACCTGTTCACATCTACTTGCCAGGTAGCCATGCACAGAAATAAATAGGCAAGCCTACCTAGGCATATTCTGTGTGTTGAAAACTATCAATTGAGATAAAACTCATTCGATTATGCCAAGAGTGAAGGTGATGTTAGAAAATCAATTAAATAAAAAAAAGATAACGAACACTTTTCGATAAGCAAGTTATCATAATTATTTGATGAAAAATATATCTCATCGAGTTATCAGTGAAGGTCGGTCTTCCATGTCTCCTCTACTAATAGGCATGGTTTGTGTTTATGTATGTAAAATAATTGGCGAGACGTGGGTGCTAGTTCACCTCTGCCTACCCCTTCGGGGATATAGGCGTGTTTATGTATAAAAAATAGGAAGTGCTGTCTCTGTAAAGTAAAATTATAAACTAAGATGCTATTGCTATCATAACCATGAAGGAAATCACAACGTACACCGAGAAGCGAAGAAGAAACAAAATTACTAAGTTTGATGAGCTCGCGAGTAAAGTTGCTAGGTTTTGTGTTTCATCCTTATATGCTGTTATCTGTTATATACCTCCTGTTATGATTCCACTTATACCATCTACCAATATGCCGCGATTTACATGCCCAATAGATGAAATAGGCTCGCCCTTATTAAATTTTTTATTGGCATAATGTGGGCATTAGTACACCTCTACTTACCTTTTCGAGATATATAGGCGTGATAGTGTATGAGTGTAATTTAACAAAGAGAAATGTGATACTTACGCTCACTTAAAATATATTTTTTTTATTTTTTTTTTATTTTATTTATTGGAAAACTTACTGCTATTACATTATATGTGTATAATTTATGAACTAAACTATCTTAATTTTCTTCCTGTATTCGTTTCCCTCTTATCACTAAAGTTGAATATTACACCTATATGAGAGTTTATCCTTTTGGAGATAAATAGGCTGTATGTAATTCAACAATAAGAAATGAGATATACTCGCTAATAATATTAACTAACTCTCGTAATGTTTCTTCTGTGTCCGTTTCCCTCTTGTCACTAAAGTTGAATTTTTTTTATGTTCAGCACCCCCGGGGTCTTAACACTTCTTAACTCATTCATCGGGCCCCTAGGCCCCGAGTCGTCAATCTCGAACCCTTCAGCAATTAGGGTCCAGCAGACCCCTATCTGCCTGTAATTTTCCACACCACTTGCTCTAATTAGGTCAAACGCCGTCCCCTATGTGCGACCCTTGGTCTTTAAGACGTAGAACGAAACAGTTTAAACTTTCGTGAATGTAATCTTTAGCTTTACGATAACATAATTTGCACCGAACCCTATAATCTTACGAGGCCATTAAATCATATCAGGTGGAAAGATTCCCGTAATTTAACAGAAAATGAGCCGAAGGAAATTGTGCACGGCGATTTGGACAAATTGTACGGCGATCTAGTTGGACGAATTAGATTTGCTGTAAGTTCCATGTAAGCAAACAAAATACTATCCATAGAAAACAATGCCACGACTTCAATTTCTTTCTTTGATGTTTTATCAATCCATAAGAGAGAAATATGCTTCCATGGTTTGGTCACGTAGATCTGATAAGTGCTAAGAGAGTGACAATAGTTATTTTCATCCCACCATCTCGGAAAAAGCGTTTTTGCTCTTCGATATCTGAGTGCAAAAGCCGTTTTTATCCTCTAGAGGTTAAAGTAAATTTGAATTTAGAACATCGTGTGCAATGAGTTTGTGAATTCAAAACATCATTATACCTATTTATTTCTACCTCCATGGTGCCGAAATTATCATGCAACCTATTTTAATTTGTTAAAAACTCAGACTCGGAACCTTCTTGGCGTACTTTTTTTGTAATTTGCTTTGCGCGCGCCATTTTCTTTTCACGTCATAAATTTGTTAAAACCTTGGAGTTCCGTGACGGTCAATCAGCTTGGCGTCAATCTTGCTTTAAGCATTTTGATCGTCTACAATGCTTGCTTGATGCTTGAGTCAAGCATTTAAAAGCTTTTTAGGTTTGTTTGATTTGTTTACGCTAGCAACGGAACAAAAACATACAGAAAATCAACGTGCTTGACTCAAGCTGATTGACCGTCTCGGAACTCCATTAGGGACGGTAATTTTTATTAGGTACTTACAGGTGTGTCTGGATAAATTTTGCGGGTGTGGCTGGGTGGATGGGTGGGTGTTGGAGGTGTGTCTGGGTGAATGGGTTTTTTTTGGGTGTTTCTGGGTAAATTGGTGTTTTGTGGGTGATTCTGGGTGAATGGGTGTTTTGTGGGTGTGTCTGGTGAATATGTGTTTTGTGGGTGTGTCTAGGTGAATGGGTGTTTCGTGGGTGTGTCTGGGTGAATGGGCGTTTTGTGGGTGTTTCTCGGTGATTGGGTGTTTTGTGGGTGTTAACAAATAACTATTGTTGTACGTGAGTGCAAAGTTGTTTTTTAACCGCGTGCTCAATTTTGATGACCGAGCTAGCGAAGGATTCTAAAATTGAATCACGAGCGTAGCGAGTGATTCAAAAATTAGAATCCTGAGCGATAGCGAGGGAATCAAAAGAGCACAAGGTGAAAAATCTTTGCACTCGAGTGCAACACGTAACTTTTCATCCCCCCAACGAGGAAATTGCAAAATACAAAAAAATACAATCACAACAGTTTCTGTTTTCACCCAGAAACTTCCACAACACCCTCCCATTCTGCTTCCCAAGAGGGCAGCAAGAGAAACGTTGGATATGGTGTTGTGCTGAAACTTTAAATTTCATGAAACCCCTCCAACACCCACCCATCCACCCAGCCACACCCGCAAAATTCATCCAGACACACCTGTAAGTACCCAATCAAAATAACCGTCCCTAATGGAGTTCCGAGACGGTCAATCAGCTTGAGTCAAGCACGTTGATTTTCTGTATGTTTTTGTTCCGTTGCTAGCGTAAACAAATCAAACAAACCTAAAAAGCTTTTAAATGCTTGACTCAAGCATCAAACAAGACCGTCACGGAACTCCTAGGTTTTAACAAATTTATGACGTGAAAAGAAAATGGCGCGCGCAAAGCAAATTACAAAAAAAGTACACCAAGAAGGTTCCGAGTCTGAGTTTATAACAAATTAAAATAGGTTGTATAACAATTTCGGCACCATGGAGGTAGAAATAAATAGGTATAATGATGTTTTGAATTCACAAACTCATTGCACACGATGTTCTAAATTCAAATTTACTTTATCCTCTAGAGGATAAAAACGGCTTTTGCACTCAGATATCGAAGAGCAAAAACGCCTTTTCCGAGATGGTGGGATGAAAAGAGGATTTATATGTCGGAAGTGAATGGAGTAGATGGCGGGGTAAGGCCTCGGCAGATCCTTCATAATGAAGTTAATAGTATTTAAAAAAAAAGAGCGAGGTCAGGAATAACCTACGGGCATGCATGAGGACAGTAATGAGATTGGGTGAAGCGAAATCGTAGTAAGTGGAAAGACGTGATCTCTGCCTATCCCTGAGGGATAAAGGCAAGAGGTATTTATGTAAGTATCAATCGATTAATTGAACAATATTAGAATTCTGCAACACATTCTAGATCCATAATCGCAGCAAGCATTTCAACAGTAAAGCTACAACACCCACCCAATATGTAAATGATACCTTGCCACAGGCATCCGCTACAATAGTTAGTGCCATGGCTCTAATTCACGCGATAAATAACACATTTCATTTCGTATTTGCATTCGTCGCTAAGACGGAAATTGCTTGCAAAATTCCCACCTTGGTGTGATGAGTGCTGTTGTTTCTGTGGACGTGGCATATTTGAGACACGTGCCTAAATTATAGATTCATGAAACGCAAAAAAAGATTTTGTCCTACCTTTGTTCTTGAGAAGAGAGTTTGAGTAATTCGGCAAATACAAAACAATATAACATAAAATCCACTAGAAAAAGTATTTACTAAAACAAAATTAATTTCAAATCCCAGATAAAGCTCGGTGGATGGTACCTAAGGACTTAGTGTTTCTAATAATCCAAACATCAAAAATATTAGTTTCAATTTCGCAAGAAAATTTGATTTGATAATGTTTTTCATTTATTTTAAAATCATAATTACGTTCTCTTCTAAGTATAGAAAATCTTCTATAGAACATCTAAATTCCTGTTTAAGCTAAACCCACTAGGTTCTAGAATCTTTTACAGAGTTAATAGTTTGTGTTCTTGAGTCTTGCTTGCTTTTATGCTTTATTAAAAAATAAAAACCAAAGAAGGTTGGTGTCTGGCAGGCGGCCGGCTGAAAACATAAGCCTTGACCAGTATAATATATTGGAAAGTTCTTCAACATGGCCGTGTGGTGACGGCAGAGTAGAATACAATTGTCACCACCCCAAATCTCTCCCGTGGGTGTTGTACAAGACGACTACGGATAAATCAGTGATGAGGAATGGGCAGCAGCGTTCCTCTTATACCTACCACCTAGCAAAGTACTGCGACATTTGTGCCCGATAAATGGCAATAGGCTCGCCACCTATTACATGGGACCTTACATAATTGGCGAAACGCGGGTGCTAATTCACCTCTGCCTACCCCTTCGGGGACATAGGCGTGATTTATGTATGTAAAGTTCTTCAACATGGTCCTTTCAATGACTTTGCTATACATTCATTCATCACTATCACCTTTCCGGGATGATTATGATATGAATCAAGATGGAGTAGATGGCTTGATGACGTCTAATCTATTTGAATGGAAGAGGAAGCATACTGCGCAAACCCCAGATTAACCGGAAACAGGGAAGGCAGCAGAACAAGAAGACAGGACCGTATCGAAAATCAATTTCAGCAAATCTCAACGTTGCATATCCATCGGGGTGGCGGGCGTGAATCCGCGACGCCGCCGGTTGCATTCCCGATGAGATGCAAATGTCGGGAGCGGCTGCGGCCGAGAACTAGGCGGCGAATTCGTGCAGCGTTGTTTGTCGAAATTCTGCAGGTAACGGAACGTAACGAGCCGCGTTTCGTGTCTCGCGACCGACGGTGATAAGCGGAACTGCGGCCAACTTGTGTATGTGAACGTTCTCAACTTTCGTCGGCCACTTGATTTGTATTGTGTGCTGCCACGGCGCTCCGCTCTGACTCTGTGCGAAGGGCCGGAAACAACTAGTTGGAAATGTTAATTGCTGCTAGTTATTAATTTATCTAAAGCTATGAAATATTGTCAAAATGGTTTCTAGGTTAATTGTAGTAGGTATTACTGTATACTTAGGAGGTTGAGCTTTGGTCTGGCTAACTTAGACGTGACAGGCAGAATATTTTTCTTCAACACACCGGTGTAATGATTAATTGTATAGAAAAGAGACGAAAAGGACGGTGTCGAGAGACCTATGAACGAGAGAGTGATTAGGATGACAACATTCCAATCCATACTGGTAAAAGTCTAGGCTTAGGTTTTAAGGTATGCTGTTGTTGGTGGTCTGCTCTCCACCACTCAGGTGCCCCAAAGTCCTTATTGGTCTACATCGGACTTTTACGACACCCCTGGGGTGAGTCGGGCTGGCACGTTCTACCTAATTTTTCCGCTCCCAGATCAGCATGGAAGACCGATGAACTAAACAAATGCTGGTATTAAATCCTCCACTTAAGCCAACGAATAAGACAGCAGACCAGGCCCGTATTATGTAAGCCGATTTCAGTTGCTTTGGTCTACCCGTCATATCATACAATCACACTTTGCTACTATTTTCAATGAGTGAGAGAGACAGGTGGACAAAATACCCCGCAGGTAGTTTATACATACAAAACAAATTGTATTCCCTCTGTTTAGAATATTGACAAGACCGCACCGGAGGCTGGTGCAAATTAAGTCTAAAGATAATTCCGTACTGCAGAATTGCTGCAGAAATGTGACGTCGTGACGTGTTACAGCAGCGGAGATAAGCCAAAATTGTGGCTCACCACAATATGAAATAGCACCGGTGAAATATTGCCTGGAATTGTCATAAGCTAGAGCTTGCGACGTGCCGTTGTTGAATTAGCGGGATATCGTCCAAATATTCGGAGCAATTATTTTGAAATCAAGACTTTAAATACATACATACATAAATCACGCCTATATATCCCCGAAGGTGAAATACACATAACATCTCATCTCAATTAAGTTAAGTCCCATGTATTAGGTGGCGAGCCTATTGCCATTTATCAGGCACGTAAATTGCTGTGCATTGCTAGGTGCTCTACGAGGAACGCTGCTGCCCATTACTCTTTGCTGTTTTAACCCTCATTCGCTTTCTACGACACCCGCTCGAGTGATGTGGGCAGTGACAATCGTATTCTGCTCTGCCGTCACCACACGGCTTTAAATGAAATCAGCTAATGTAATGTTAACATGAATATTATTAAATAGGCAAGTCTTTCTTTCTTTAAGTAAGTATCACTTTGAAGTAAATAAATATTTGCTACTTTCACACCTTTCATCTACACCAAACTAAGCAGCTTAAGACTTATAAAGTACTGTTTAAAAGGAACTTGTTTAAGTATTTGAAGAAATAATAAATAGTGTTTTCCTTCTTACTTACTAAGCCAGCCAAAGAAAATTGTCTTTAACACGCAGAAATGTATAGTGCTATTCGTAACTTTTGAGGGCTTATTTTGTTGACAATTTTAATTATTATTTCTACTGCCTCGCAGTGATCTTTGAAATATTTTGTGTGTATCTCAAAGATCGCTGTGAGTGGTCAGACGTTAGACGAATATTGCGGCTAGTTACATTGGCTATTGGTCATTCAAACGCCTTCAGACCTAATTAAGTGGTTCTCTCTCAATAAAATATTTATTTGTTTGAAAAAAATACACATTTTTTAAATTTCCTACTTATCTATTGCTTGATAATAATAATATACCGAACGTCATTAGCAGCGCTTCATAAGAAGACAATTACAAAACAATGTCGACTGAAATGAAATTGACACCAGGTCCCAAGGGGTTGAAGTGCAACATGCCCGTTTATCAGGCAAACATAGTAACTAAACTGGAGATCCAATTGATGATTGAAGCAGGTGCATAATAGAAACAGAAAGGTCCTTTTAGGCGTCCAAACAATATTGCCATTCCGGAGATTTAACCGGCCAGCTTTATTAATACTGGACGGACAATGCCCGGGGGATTTAATTTGGATGATAACTGGGCCCCACTAATTGCCAGCCATCTTAGCAATGACGCCGGAGGAATTGTTTTTAATGAAATCCAGCGAAAAAACCTGGCCGAATTCGGCAATGGAGTTTTCCCCCTCCTTATCCAATTAGACGAGACAATTTTAGATTATATTTTTTTTTGGTAACGAGATTTACGAAGTTTAGCGGTTTTTTACTGCACCGAACTTAATAAAAGTGTTATGAACTTTTTGAAGGGGGATGGTTTTCTTGGAAAGCGCGATATGCAATTTAGCACCATCTAATGATGAAGTAGTCCATTTTCCGGAACAGCTAGATAAGAAAAATGGAATCTATTGAGAAAATTTTATTATTTGTTATACGTACCACTTGAGTATACCCATATTTTACTCTATTTAACATAATATAAGCCAAAATGGAAAAGTAGTGATTATAAGTTTAAACACTACGCCTTTCTCCTACAGGGGTAGGCAGAGATCACTTCTTTCCACTACGATCCGTACATACTTCTTTCGCTTCATGCATTCTCATTAATGTCCTCTTGCTTGCCCGTCTGTTTCATTTACTAATGTCCCTTTTTTCGATAGACTTTTAATTTGATTATAGAAATCTGTCTAAACCTTCCCCTTCCCATTTCTCCATTCACTTCCGAAACATAAATCTGTTGTAATTTTCCTTTCCCTCATAATATAATTATATTCCTATTAGATTGGCAAAATTAACTGAACTGTTTATCAATTAAGTGCTAATTCTAATTAACACTTTGAGCATTCACGCGATGTTTGCGTGGAATATCAGCCAATAATGGTACAATCAGTCAAATGCATCACTAATATAAATCGACGGACAGTAAGCCCATATATTGTTGTGTCATTTTACGGCGTCATTGCAAACTAACATTTTTATAATATTTATTTGACTTACAAACATTTTGTTAATACTATATTTGTTTGACTAACATGAGCCGGTGCATATACAGGTTGATCTTATTGGTCGATCTTCACATTTTGCCCCCTGTTATCTTCAGTTCAATACGTGCCAAGTGCTTGTATCAATTTCTATGGCAGAAGCTATCTCGTCCAAGCGTGCTGGCACCAAAGTGAACACTCAGTTTCACAAAGGACGATCAAAATAAATGTGCCGTGATACTACTCCTAATAACTGTTGTGTCGGTTGAAGGATGTCAGTCTTACTACCGCACTCATAGACGTCAATTAACTTTAATGAGTACTTAATGTCAAAAAATAGACCCGGCAAGAATACCGACTATTTATGAATTGTCATTTTTTGAGAATAAGTACTCATTAGCGTTAATTGGCGTCTCTGAATGCGGCAGTTACATACATACATAAATCACGCCTATTTATCCCCGAAGGGGTGAACAGAGGTTTATAACACCCACATTTCACCAATTATGCTAGGTCCCATGGAGAGCCTATTGGCATATATCGGCCAATTATTGCTAGGTGTGATAAGAGGAATGCTGCTGCCATTATGGGGGTGGTGACAATCGCATTCTGCTCTGCCGTCACCACACAGCCATGTCAGTCATTCACGTAATAGCCAAAGGAGTAGTCCTGAGTGAATGGTCTGAGCTGAACTTAAGCTGTCAGCTGAAAATCGTTGTCTTTCTAATGACTGAATAACCGGAGTTTGTGGGAATATCCAATCCATCCCACTTCATCCTGTGCTATTTTATTGCCTACTACTACATTCAACACAGGAAATCCTAGAAACCCAGTTTACAAATTCATTAGCGCAATTTCATTTGGTGTTACGATCACTTCGTCTATTATGACTGAATTTGCGATTTTAGGCCGCCGGTAAACTTGCGATTTACGCTACGTGTAACGCAGGTAAAGAATTTCAAAAAATTAGTAACCATGTAAAGAATCACTTTTTGCAATGACTTTTGTGAGGTTTAAATGATTGAAACCACGGTAAATTCTTTATGATTTTTCTAAATTGAATATTAGTGTATTTCTAAAAACTGTTTTCAGCAAAGTAACTCTATAAGATAACCTGTTTTCAGATAACATCTTTAAATACGGCGCCCAGAATACACGACGGTTTCATTTTGTTGTCATTACGAGTGCTACATTTTAACAATATTTATGTTAAAGCTGAAATTCAAGAATTATAAGACGCATTACATTAAAATATATACTAAATTCAAAAGAAGTTTCGAAGCTAAACTAACTAATGTCTGATCTAATCTATTCAATACCATTCACATAATACATTATTGTAAGCACATTTATTCTATTAGGAAACTGTTTTTCTCAGAACGTCTTGATGGCAACGATTGAGGAAATTCAATTTCCCCCTTGTTGCAATGTTTTGATGTATTCATTCCAATCTGATATATTATTTATTCGGAAGTAATAAAACCTTTAAAGATGAATACGAATATCAGGCTGCCGTAAAATAAGTCAATGATTTGTCCTCTTCTATATCCTGTTGGTGATCGAAACGTTTTAGCCATTATAAAAGTGACATGGAGGATAAAATTTTACTAAAGATTTGTAATTACTCTCATGAATTTTCATCATAATTATGTTTTTTCTTCTTAATATAATGCAGTTGGATGCGCCTGGATGCGTACTAGGCGACTAAGGTTTAAAACAGTGATGAGAAATGGGCACCACAGCGTTCTCATTGTTTCACCTAGCATTATGCGGCGATATAAGTTCCCGATATATTGCAATAGGCCTGAAAATAGTTGGCGAAACGTGGGTGTTAACCTCACCCCTCTAACACTTCTGCCTACCCATTCGGGGATTTACAGGCGTGATTTAGCCACTACAACATGTAATCTTAAATCGCAAAGAATGAAGCTGCGAAATATAATGTATGTACGTTTATTATTGAAAAGGATTAACTTTAATGCACACGTGGACACGCCTAGTTTAGCAACAGGAATCATTGGCTAAAGCTGGGAATTCACTACACGGACATGCCCACGGGCATGCCTGCAGACATGCCTACCAGAGCTCGCTTCTATTAGGTCTGTGCGATGTTTGCCTATTGTAGGACCGTCACAGTCAGTCTGGCCTATACACACGAGGTCCACGCGGGCATGTCTGGCGGGCATGTGCGGGTAGTGAATTCCCTGGACGGACGAGTGCAAGCGGCCTACGGCCTCCACCCAGAATTACTAACGCTCCACGCACTGATTGACGTCTTCGTTACAGGCAGGTGAGTCGATTAATGGGTGGCTTTGCTCTTCGCCTGTTTGCATTCTGATAAGCTTTTGACTTGCTTTGATATGTGTAAACGTAAACCCTTGAGAGCCTTGTGGTGGCGGCGGAGCAAAATACATTTGTCTCCAAAAATTTCTTCCACGAGTGTCGTAACTAAGGCGACTAAAGGCTTTAAACAGTGATGAATAATTACCTAGCAATAACTGTTAGGTATTTAAATGTCGCATAGAATGCTCTAAACTCGCCCGATTTTGCGAAATGTGATTGTTAATGCTTTCACTTTTGCCTAGCTGCTTGCGCTTGTTGGTGCTACTGTTTCAGGCGAATGCTGACGGTACGTATTTTTTCACAGGACCTTCGTCTTTCGAAAGGTATTTGTTGTATTACTTTGCCCACCGCGACCTCTCTCTCTCTGCCCAGCCATATTTGGTAAGATTCTCTGAGAGCAGCATTAGACATAGTACGTTCCAGTGTAGAACTTACGAAAGCTCTAGACAAGGCAAGGTCTTTTAGTTATGAATATAGGGATTTAGCTAGTATACTCCGCGCTGCCAACTTATCAGCATACAAACCAACAATGTAGGTCAATCAAAGTAGATACACCTACGCAACCGTGACTTCTCTCTCTGCCCAGTCGTATTTGGTAAGATTCTGTGAGAGCCGCCTTAGACAAACGTTCCAGTGTAGAACTTAAATGTACGATACAAAATTATATTTTCTAAGACCATCGTCTCCAACGCCATCTGTCATGTTTACTACCTGCTTGTTCCGTTTTGAAAAGAGCGTTCGTTGCATTATACACCGGAGCCGCGATTATAATTCAGGTGGCAGTGAATTTATTGCTCCCTCAACGAATCCCTGCGGCCATATTAAATATTTGGAATAGCTTCTTCGGGTTAAGTGTTTGTTGTTGTTGTTGTTTAGATTATTGGGGTGTTGTTAGGACCCTGTTGTTGCATGTTGAGGAGACGTTTTTATGATTGCGTATATTATTCATATATCCAAGTATTTGACGTCTTAAGCTGAAGGGTAGGCAGAGGTGAATAAATGAACACCCAAGATTCGCCAATTATGACAGGTCCTATGTAATAGGTGGCGAGCCTATTGCCATTTATCGGGCACGAAAGACGCAGTTCATTGCCAGGTTGTAGGTATCAGTGTAACGCTGCTGCCCATTCCTCACCGTTTTAACCCTTAGTCGTCTTGTACGACACCCGCAGGAGAGATTTGGGGTGGTTACAATTACATTCTGCTCTGCCATCACCACACGGCAACATCGTCTTCTTAAACCACCTACCAATATACTGCGACTGGTGTGCCCGTTAGAAAGCAATAACGAAACGAGGATGTTAATTTACCTATAAATAAAGAAGATAAACAAGGAGCTAGCTAGCGCAGTGGCATAGCGCGCTTGGCCTGCGATTGCGTAAACTAAGCAATATTCGCTAAGGCCGGTCATTGGATGGGTGACCAAAAATGTATTATCTTGAGTTCCTCTGTGCTTCGGAAGGCACGTTAAGCCGTTGGTCCCGGTCCCCTTCATCTGCAGTCGTTAATATCTACCAACCCGCACTGGGCCAGCGTGGTAGGTTATGGCCCAATTTCCCTATATTATTCCACCCATAGGGAAGGCCCGTGCCCCAGCAGTGGGGACATTAAAGGGCTGGTGATAATGATGATATTGATAACCTATACATTGGCATGATTTTATGTGAGTATGATGAATTAAAAAGAAAATCTCCATTGCGCACCCAGCATTTCGGCTTCCGCTATGGAGGCTGCGGTGACTTGTGTGTCTGTGTAACAAACGAACCAGGTATTAGCAATGCAGATGTGTGCGGCGGCGGCCCTAGGGACGGACTTTCTGTTTCAAATTGAGCTTTGATTGCCTTTGTACGTGGCGCGCGAAACTTCAAATTTATACAGGTGCCGGCGCCCTTTAACCGCTGATCTGTTCGCTGCCAAATACCAAAAGGGAGACTTGAGCCCAAAGGGATAGGACTCAGAATGATTCAAAAAATACTTTGTTTTTCAGGAAACCTCCAACACACTGGGGTACTAGCCCTTAAAGGATTTTTACATATACATACATACATAAATCACGCCTATATCCCCAAAGCGGTAGGCAGAGGTGAACTAGCACCCGCGTTTCGCCAAATATATTAGGTCTCATGTAATAGTTGGCGAGCCTATTGCCATTTATCGGGCACAAAAAGTCGTAGTACATTGCTAGGTGGTATAAGAGGAACGCTGCTGCCCATTCCTCATCACTGATTTATCCTTAGTCGCCTTGTACGACACCCACGCGAGAGATTTGGGTATGTAATGTAAAACGCTGTGTGGAGAGAAAAAATAACGTAGGATGTGCCAGCCCTGACTCACCCCAGGGTTGTCATAAAGGTCATAATAGAAAGAGGTTACAAAGAATTTTTTGAATTTTTTCTTCGATTGAAATAAAAATCAAATTTTGCTACCAATATTCATCTTACAGTTGAATACTTCTATTGACATGCGAAAGTAATTTGATGTATTTTTATTTCAACAATAAGCATTGTCACCATCAATTTAATGAATGGAGGGTCCACTATGTAGTGTTTTAGTTCGGCCGCGGTTGCGGCACGCGGTTTTAATATAACTCTTACTATAATATTTATGTCGTTTTTATTAGACTGTAACCAATTGGGACCAGCTGTGACACTGCGGAATTTTTATTTATTTTTATACTGTGTTATTTCACCACGTGGCCATAAGGTACACCTCTCCATATCTCCGAAAGGTACCTACCATAAAGCTTTCTGTAATAAGGGGTAATCTGCCATGTATCGGGTACGCAAGGCAGTAGGTATTGCATGATGTTTTTTGCAGTTGCCTTGTATAAATAAATAAATAATAAATAAAAAAATATTGTTACACTCACACACAAATCAAAATGGATTGTTAACAATAAGGCTGAGTGACGGCAGAACAGATCATCACCACAAAGTTTTAAAATGAAATAGGTTTTTTTTAGTTCTATTTCATAGTGATTAAGGTACAGGCTTAACAATGATTTGGTTACCATGGCTTGATGTTTGGTGGTTGGTGTTAGGTTTGATTTTTACTTGAACAAACGAGTATAAACGTAAAAAAAATATTACAACGACAAAGAGTTCGCATTGCCTCGATTGCGGACAGGAGAAAGGTTAAGTTTGAGATCTTGCAAAAATCAACTAGCACTAACATTTATTGCATAAGCCTCCTACTTTCTGAGATACAAGTGGCATATTACAACTAGGTACCTACCTTAGTTTGTTTGCTTACCAAATAAATTTCACCTACATCAACTGAATGAACTCCGCTGCAAAAGAATGTATCGCAAACAAAACTTGCTCAACCCAATGAGTTGTTTAAAACCCCTTTGCCCGGCCTCCGCGTCCGGAGTTTATTACCAGGGATCCCCGGCTCACATCCCCGGAGTTAAGAATAGTTCAGTCCCCGGGAAAGTTATGTGGACAAAGTAAGACAACCTTTTTAAAGATTTCCTGGCCAGTTTAAGTGGGGAAAGTTTTAATATGAGTTTGTTTCACTAGCTCTCCCGTCTGAATGCCATTAAGTCGTCTCACTGAAGTGTATAAAATCTCTGAATTCGCAGAAAACTAGAAAATATTCCAAGGTCAATAAATGTTCCTCTTTGAAGCCAGTGAATTAGATCAGACTCGAAGATCTCTTTGATACATAGCAGTCAAAGATAATTTTTTACTCTCGAAACATAATGCACATAGAAATATTGAAATAATTGAAATTTATATTATGCTGTTATAAGGGTCAATATTTTAAATAATATACATACATCACACCTTTATCCCACAGGGGTAGGCAGAGGTCACTTCTTTGCCACGATCATTGCATACTTTTTTCTCTTTATCAATTTCATTAATGTTCTTATCTATGCTCGTCAGTTTCGGGCACTGTTGACCTGACACCTTTTTAATACACTTTCCATTGGATTATGAAAGACCCTGCCTTTCATTGGCAATGATAGATGGCAATGGGCTCGCCCATTTTTTCACGGGACCTATCACAATTGGCGAACCGTGGATGTTAAATTTACCTCTAACTGTTTAGGGATAAATAGACGTGATTTATGTATGTATGTATGATAGGAATAAAAGTAGTTGCCAAGTAGTCTGAACAGACTACCACTGTAGCTCAACATACATTTAATTCAAATAACTTTTTAATTAAGATTTGAATATAATCGTAAAACTTCACTCTAACTGGTATATCTCACAAAATCGCTCTCAAAAATAAGATTTTAAACTTTATATTATGTAGGACGTAAAGTCGCTTATACTGAAACGTTAATTTTCGGAAGCTAGCTACTTGCTGCTCCAAGAACTATTATTTTGGGCTATAAAGCCAAAGCAATAAAGTTTTAGTTACGACATTCAACATCACCAGAAACTATGTTTATTTCTGGTGTGTATGCGGGACTTTAATTATCATAAATGGTAGGTTTATTCTTTCAATCTCAATGAGACGATCTGTCACGATAAAACTTTCAAATAATCTTACTTTCTTTTTCACATTTTTTGATCACAGGTCTTTTCAATAAATTCAGGAAACAGAGATGGATAATATCTGAGGTTGGCGCCGTATTTTTCATCTTCCACTCATATCGGCCAGACGCTATTAAGCCATCTATTCCCTTTTGAATCATATCAAACATCACATCGGAAAGCTTCAATGATAGAAATGTGATATAGATAGAGACCTATGAACGGAGAGACTGATTGAGATGAGATTGCGCTGATGATCCCATATCTGTGCCTCCATATCCCATACCATCAAACCAGGAGAAACTACCTACAATACACCTTTACTGGCTCAATGGTAAGTGTTTTGTATTAATCAAAAACTTAGCGCCTGTTTCACAATCGACAAGTAAGTTCTGAGTAACTTACTTGGCAGATCATTTGACAGTTGTAATATGTAATATATGTCAATTGAAGGAAGCTACTCAGAACTCGACTGTGAAACAGGCCGTAAGCCTTTTAGTTAAGTATATCTAAAGGAATTAGTATATTGTTACAATTATTGCTCAAGTCGACACAATCTCTTTAAAGCCCTTGCAAACTGAATTCAATTATAGTTTTCGCAGCACTTTTGTGACAGCTGACTTAAGCTAGTGTACGGCGCCAGTGGTTAATAAAAATTCCACACTTAAGTTATTTTGCGAAGCCTCAAGGGATGCAAGTATCAAGAGCTGGTGTAAAACGGTCGCTGGCGTGAACGTGTCAACCTGTGGTGCAGGTCATAGCATATAGCGGTTTGAGTATTAATAAGCTTGTTCATATTGTGGGCAAAGAGCTTCTCTATGTAAAATTCGTTCCACATAACATGATTCTTTTCTCTCTTATATTCGCTATTATTGCAAAAAGTTAGGTTTAAGCCAAGATACTTCTTTCGTGAAACGGCGTGTAGCGAATAAGCCGTAGACACGAGAGCAGTGTGTCCACTTTGTGGTAGATTTTATTATCTGAAAATGGAGTCAAGGCATAACGTGTCTCTTGAAATGTATTTTCGGACGCCCATACTTTCATTACGAACATTGCTTAGCTTATAATATAGCAGGTTGAGCCAGCACTGGGCCCGGGCGGATTATGGCTGCTTCTCATGAAAAAAAGAAAGAAAGAAATAAAAAGAAAGAAAGAAGAACAGATAGAAACGTCTATTAATTTATTTATATTTTGTTTATTTATTTATTAGGTACAATAACAGACAACAGACAGAACATAGCATATAAAAACAACTTTAAAGTAACACTCTGTGCCTGTGTCCAATTATTAATTGTACACAACACTTAATAATACATATATTATAACTTATAGGTAACTAAAAATAAAAACATATAGTGGAAACAAGTTAAGATACATCATCATCAACATCAACATCATATTGAGACAACACAACAAAAATATCAATCATGCTGATTACTTGTCCCAAACGGTACCATACATACATACATAAATCACGCCTATATCCCCGAAGGAGTAGGCAGAGGTGAACTAGCACCCGCGTTTCGCCAAATATGCTAGGTCCCATGTAATAGGTGGCGAGCCTATTGCCATTTATCGGGCACAAAAGTCGCAGTACTTTGCTAGGTGGTAGGTATAAGAGGAACGCTGCTGCCCATTCCTCATCACTGATTTATAATTAGTCGCCTTGTACGACCCCCACGGGAGAGATTTGGGGTGGTGACAATTGTATTCTACTCTGCCGTCACCACACGGCAAACGGTACCAGCTGAGCATATCTTGCAACATGCGCTGGCACCGATCTTAACTTAGTTTATTTTAACTTTTTATCCTTAGCGAAGCAACTGCTGGAAGCTACGATAGAGAAGAATATTATTATAATTGTCACCACCCCCGTCTCTCTCGTAGGTGTCGTACAAGTCTAGCAAATAACTGCGATTAAAGTTTCCGAGTAATGGTTACCCGCATACATGGGACCTGAAATAAGCTGGCAAAACACGTCTGCCTACTACTGAGGGAAGAAAGACGTGATTTATATTAAAGAGCTGGGGGCCTACCGCCTAACTCGATTGCTAAAGTAAAAGCTATAGTTTATGACGTCATGTTGCCATTTCGCACCAAATGTACCTAAACTATTAGCGATAGCTTTGAACGAATTATCACCGAATGATTTTGTATGAATTTGGCACAAAATCTGTACCGCCAAAAAATTCAGGATGGCTGCTATAGCCGTAAGCAGTGCATTGCTTTAAAGCTATCATCAGCAATCGAGTTAGGCGGTAGGCCCCCTGATCATAGTGATGACTTTGGGTTACTTGACTGTGCCTTTGGAGATGAATTTGGGTTGATTTTTATTCAAAAAATAGTTTAGCCTGTGATTTAGACCACAACTCGCCAGGCATTTCTCTATGAAATACCGTCGTTCCTGGAGCAAGGTGAGAATATGTTGTAGAGTGTAAAATTTCCGAGCGCCACACCCGTTACGGCATTTTCCAATGTAACTGCTAGTGTAAAATGGCCGAAGGACTCTGCATATTCGATCTCTCACATTTTAACAACTTTAAGAAGGATGGTCGGAGTGAAAGGTGATTTTTGCGAAAATTTGCTCGAAATTCTACTCTCGGTGCCGGTTTGAGTGCTTTATATGCCTAATGCCTTGAGTTTTATTATGACATGACAGCGAAAGCTTTTATTGCAATACGAGTCTGCTTCTTTTCTTTCCACTTATCTTGCTTAATTAGTCTTCTGCCATGTGTCCACTCAGTCTTTCACTGCTTTCTTTTTCATCAAGTCTACATAATCCATCCTTTGTTTTTGGATTCCGTACCCAAAGGGTAAAACTTGACCCTATTACTAAGACTCCACTGTGCGTCCGTCTGTCATCACGCTGTAGCTCATAATTAAGACAATTGATGATGTATTTCTGTTGCTGCTTTATCAACAAATACCAATAAACAGAATAAAATAAATATTCAATCCCATACAACAAACGTGGGTGCTAGTTCACCTCTGCCTACCCCTTCGGGGATATAGGCGTGATTTATGTATGTATGTACAACAAACGTGATATTTTTGCTTGTTTCATAGAAAATGGTACGAAAACCTTGGATTTTAAAATATTTCTCCCGTTCTGAATTCATGTCAAAACTTAAAACATCCTAGTTATTTGACCTAATGCGTCCCACTTACATTGTGATTACCCTGTGTAGACCAAATAGGCCCCTTGGGGTATCCGGACATATAGTGCAATAATCGTTGTACCAATTAATATTATCCATGGATGATTTGTGACTTGGAAGGATTCGAAGAGATTAAAGCAATAATGTAAAGTCAAAATAATGTTCATAACGTTGAAGGAGAGGAAGACATAAGAAGAGGTGGATGGATTCTGTAGAGGAGGATATCAGCGAGAGGAGTAAAAGAAGAAAACATGTTGCCTAGAGCGGAATAAGGGCAGGAAGAAGAAGAAGAAGAAGACTTGGTCAAAATCTCTCTCCACCACAGTGTTTTGTCACGGGATTTAGTGGGAGTTAGAGCGAGAGGAAAACATTTTCTTTTCTCCGAGGAGATTTCCTCCACGTGCCGTGCTAGGGGTCTGATGATGAACAAAATTGACACGTACCGCAGCTAGTAATATTACATAGTAGGGCAAAAGCCCGGCCGGGTGACCACAGCATCCGATGGAGAAAGAATCAGTTTGTGCGGGCGGCAAGCCAAAACATGATTACGTTGGCATCCGACTTGGCTCGGGGACCGTTTGTGATTTTTATATTGTTATAAATTATATAAATTGCGTTGTTTCGCGTTTACGTGGTCGCGCCAGTAAGAATGGTGAGTGTGATTGGAATTTGGAGAGCCTAAGTGCTGTACGCCACGGCACTTATCTTGTGGAATTGAAACATATTTGTTTTGTCAAGTGCAGTGACACTAAAACGTTTTATAATGCTTTGTTAACTGCCTTTGATAATAAGTAACGGTGTCTTCTACTGATACGGTGTCTTAGTCGACTTTTGCAAAGTCTATGAGGTGAGCCGAGGCTGCCACAGTCTGAGTTGTATTTTTACTCCCAGGCCAGCATAATGTACAGATTTATTTAGTTTTAGTTATTTGTGTTTTACAGTAGTTTAGTTTTCTTATGAAATCAGCATGTAGGTACTTTATTACATTCATCATCTACAGTCCTTTGATGTCTCTACTGCTGGTACAGGCCTTCCTTATGGGTAGAAGAATATAGGGAGAGTGGGCCATAACCAACCATGCTGACCCGGTGCGGATTGGTGGGAATTAACGACTGTAGACGCAGCTATATCCAACAGTTTAACATGCCTTCCGAAGCACGGAGGAACTCGAGATAATATATTATATGCTATACGCTAAGACCGATCTTTGGATAGGTAACCCATCCAAAGATCGGATTTAGCGGACATTGCTTAGTTTACGCAGTCCCATGTATGCTATCGAGGTCCGCAACGAAAAAACTTTTTTCATTATCGCCTTCTAACTATTAAAAAAAAAGTCGTCCACAGCCTACCGACCCGTGCTCCAAGCTGTTTGTTTAAAAAATCTCCGAGCATACCCAAACCTACATGAGTGCAAGGAGAGATACCCCGGTGCCAACGCAATCACGCCCTGGCGAGGTTCCCACACTAAAAGGATTGTAGCAGACACCCGCCGGTATAAAACTAACGTATTTCACCCGTGACGCAGTAAAGATACACGAAGTAGAACGGCCCAATGAGACATATCAGAGATATTCCAATCAGTTCTGCACAGTTTGGTTAACCGGTGATAATATCCGGCCGCCGGATTCCTTTCGAGCGAGGATTCTGGCACATTGTTTTATATGTCTTACTGGCTTCCGCACGCGGGAAGATCGGTATCTTCCCGTGGGATCTAATTTCTGGGATAACAGTGGCAGAATTCTGCGAAGTGGCATTGCGCAACGTTCGTAGACACGTGAGTCTGCCTGTATGTGGCATAATTTTAGATAAAATACATACATACATACATAAATCACGCCTATATCCCCGAAGGGGTAGGCAGAGGTGAACTAGCACCCACGTCTCGCCAGTTATGTTAGGTCCCATGTAATAGGTGGCGAGCCTATTGCCATTTATCGGGCACAAAAGTCGCAGTAGCTATATAGCTAGGTGGTATAAGAGGAACGCTGCTGCCCAATCCTCATCACTGATTTATCCTTAGTCGGCTTGTACGACATCCACGGGAGAGATTTGGGGTGGTGACAATTGTATTCTACTCTGCCGTCACCACACGGCATTATTAGATAAAATATTACAAATAAATAGAGTTTATAAAGAAAGAAAGGAGAGAAGGTACCCGCATCAGGACAAAAAAAATGTGACCTCTTTTTCTTTGTAAAGAATATACAAACAGATGAATCACACCCATTTATCGCCGAAAATGTAAGCAGACGTGAATAATAATTGACAACCACATTTCGCTAAGATCCCATGTAATAGAGAGCAAACCTATTGCCATCTCCGACAGAGGCACGTTAACCGCAGTATTTTGCTAAGTGGTACAAGGGGAACTCTACTGCCTGCTATTTTTGATTTTTTATTGAATTGAACTGAATTATTATAATATTCGGTGACTTTGTGAAGTGCTGGTAAGAATCTACATAATCTAACGTGTATGTTAATTATTTGTTTAGAACCGAATCTAAAATTATCAAGCAAGCTAGCTTTCAAAACAATTTAATGCATTCCCCCACCGTAGACATAAGGGCCGGTGCAGCCGTAGTATACACAGCAGCGATACGGCTCACAATTTAACACTCGTTTGCATCACAATTGCGTGTGATTGGGTGAACTGCTCAGGTTGCTGGCACGCTGCTCACTATAAATATTCTGTTTCAAATAAACCACGGTGAATTTACAGGGTGTTGTCAGAGCAAACACAAATGTGTTGTGAAGAAGTAGATAAATGTGTGCCAGCCCTGGCTCAGCCTAGGGTTGTCTTAAAAGTTGACTAAAGGAGATTGGACGATGAAGACCAATACGCACCCAAACGGTGGAGGGCAAATCACCACCAACAGCATACCCAAAAAAGGTCTGATTAAGCTACCTAGGCGGTCGAGTGTTAAATCTAAGCCTTGAGCAGTATGGATTGAAAAATTATCAAGCACTCCGTTCATCGGTCTCTCTGGTCCTGACCTTTTTTATCACTTTTCTATATTTTTATTCATCACTAGCAGCTTACTGATGTAAAGCATGATAATTGAATGAATAGGGAATGATTTTAGACCCCCAAAAAAGCAGGATAAATCAAGCTTTATGTTTGTTTAGATACAAGTAGAATAATTATCAATTTGATTGGTTTTTAAATCGATAAGCACGTAATTTGTAACGCATGTCTATGAAATTATGGCATTTTTTCATCTTTATTCTAGAAATTTTGAGCTTGATCAACTTTGTTGCAAATGTGCGATAAAGAGTATATTTGGGAACCATATTTGGTTTTCCGTGTCTGTGGTACGTGAATTTCACGTTTCCCAATAAAGAATACATGAGATAATTATCTCATACAAACACAACTAGGCCCGGCTGACCCAGCCGCGGCTAACGCAATTTTAATTCATAATTGATGGCACAAACAAAGAGCGAAGATACACATCAGTTAAGCCAAGGAGAGAAAATGAAAACTCGAGTCTAATTCGGTCGGTTCGCTTCGTTATTAAATTGTTCGTGAAGGCGAGATAACCTCAGGTTAACTCTCGAAGTTTCGTTAAACTTGGCCCCAACGAGGTGTGCCGACGACTGAGATTTTTAAACTCGCTCCAGTTTTATACGTCTTTGAGTAGCAATGTACAACTCATATCATGGATGTAATCTGTCTCTTCATCCACGGGTTTGGAGTCAATTTAAACTATTCGATTTTAAATTTTAACATTATATAAATGTTAGAAAAATTAGTAGAAAGATTTTGGTGGTTAGAAAAAGAATTTCGAAAAATTATGATCTTGAGGCGGGAATCGAACCCCCGTCTGCTGCTATCCGGGCAGGTGCCTGACCGCTCGGCCACCCAAGACACTAATTAACTTGCCGAAATTCTTCTAACCTTTAAACTTCACGTTCGGTTAAGCTTGGGTTTGCTATATAAACTATTCGATTTTAATTATAACATTATTTAAATGTTAGAAAAATTAGTACAAAGTACTTAGTTAATATAATGTTAATATTAAAATCGAATAGTTTATAAAGCAAACCCAAGCTTAACCGAACGCACGGTATTTGTAAAAATATCTGCTTTGGAATGTTTGAAATTTATTTCTACATTGCGAGGGTACCCGTTGGCTTACAACGTGAAGTGTAAAGGTTAAAAGAATTTCGGCAAGTTGATTAGTGTCTTGGGTGGCCGAGCGGTTAGGCACCTGCCCGGATAGCAGCAGACGCGGGTTCGATTCCCGCCTCAAGATCATAATTTATAGGAAATTCTTTTTCTAACTACCAAAATCAATTTAAATTATTAATCCTCAATAGGAGTTAAGGTTTTGTGTCGTTTGTTTACAAACTAACTAAGCAATGACGGTCTTATGATGGATGCCGACATAATATACCTTCTGTCTAGGTTTCCCTAATGCTTCGGAAGGCACATATTAAACTTTAGATCCCCTTTGGCTTAGTAATAATATCAGACACCTATGGTAGGCATATGGTGCCCAGTGTATACGATATTTTAGGTAAGCAATTATTATAGGCTATGTACCGGCCATAAAGATTGACATGAGATTACTTTATAAGTATTTTATCTAATTCAAGCCAGCTAAAATTTCTCCAGGCAGTTTCCGTGTTTTTCTATTATCAAGATGCAATTTTAATTTTATCACTTCATAATATTGGCCGGCCCTAGCTGAGTGATGGATCGCTTTGTCTTTATTTAATTATTGTTCCATTTCCTTTCGCAAAATGTCCATCATTTTTGTAGCGGGCGTAATGTAAATTGACTCTCCCTACTTACAATTTCGCCGTTGGATTCTCGGCATTATATTTAAATTAAATATTTTCCCGGAAATCAAGTCATTTTGTTGAAAGTATTGTGGCCTTGCTTGCAGTTTAAATTCAATGAGACATTTTAATCCACATTTTATCAAATCTCTCGAAATTCTCTTACAACTCTTAAACCCTAACATATAATTAATTTGAAGAACAACGTAATTATAGATTATGAGGGAGCTCGGTAGCCCTGTGGCCTAGGCCAATTGCACAAACTAAGCAATGTTCGCTAAGGCCGGTCATTGGATGGGTGACCAAAAATATGGTATCTTCGAAAAGCATGTTAAATCGATGGTCCCAGCTGTATGTACAATCGATAATACCCACCAATCCGCACTGGGCTAGCGTAGAGGGTTAAGGCTTATTCATTCAATATTCTTTCATAAAATTTCCAATTATCTTACATCTTACTAAAATAATTACTAACAGATCTTATTAGGGTGGTTAAATTTAGTAATTCTATTTATTTTGTTATGCGATTTGTGGGTAGACTTAGAATTAATTACCTACCAAGCGCAGACAATAGGATACTAAGACCACTGTAATGGAAAGATTACTGGACCTTTATTTTGAAATACTTTACAAATTTCGCCAAAGATATTATTAGAATGCTTCGACATTTATAAGAATTTGGCCAGTGACATCAATTCAGACAAGCCTCTGTTACTAGAGATAGATTTTTAAATTTTTAGTACTAAAGCTATATAAATTAGATAGACTCACACCACATTGCTAGCATGAAATAGGTATTATTAAATTATTGTTACTTCATCTATACTGATATTATTAAGCTGACGAGTTTGCTTGTTTATTTGTTTGTTTGGTTGGTTGGTTAAACGCGCTGATCTCAGAAACTGCTGGTTCAAATTGAAAAATTAGTTTTGTGTGGGATAGTACATTTATTGAGGAAGGCTATATAGGCTATATATAACAACCGAAATTAACGCGACCAAAGCCACCTTTTATTAAATAAATAAAATAATATAGATTGACTTCGAATCGTAGCGCCCTGTGAGTTAGGGTGGGTACCCCCTCGGTGGATGCCTGCTATTGAGAACCCCTTTCAGCAAGGTTTTCTGTAATTTTCAAATCAGTCCATTTACCTATAGTGGATACGGCGAACGAATTATAAATGTCCGTGTTTATTACAAAATTTGCCTCTACCAGGATTTGAACCAGTGGCAAATAGTCAGCGATCTGACCATTCGACCAAGCTCGTCATGCCAATTTATACATAACTATTCAAGATTCAATTCAGTGGGTGAAATTCGGTCAGCCATGCAAATCTGAGAGAATGTTCCTGAAATAGAGGAACGATCGATTCATTATAAAGTGCTGCCATAAAATAAATTACGCCGAAACAATTGGAAAGTGCAGATCCCGAGCACCACCCTTTCCGAAGACAAAAACAGGGCTATTTAAGTGGCGGACGAAGAAACCGAGCCGGTTCGTGATAAGCATCCATTTCGGGAAGGTCCTTTCTGCGGAATTTATTGCGCAGTTGGCCGTATTGGACGAGCTTCGGCTAGGGACATCGCACACTGGGGTGGATGTGACCTCGGCGGAAAGCGAGTTGGCGTTTTACGGGCCTGGGATCGGACTTGACCCTTCAGGGTCAAATGTGTGTAAAACTCTTCTCCCTGTCCTGTTCCCAGGCAATCTGGGGTCGGCGCAATATGTTTCCTCTTCCATTCATATCGGTGTAAAAATGTGTATACTACATATTTGTGTAAAAATGTGTATACTACATAATGTGTGTACTACATACTTGCATAAATCACGGCCTCCTAAACCTACACTTGGTTACAAGTCCCAGGCGCTGCCACTGACTTAATTCTCTTCCTCTCTGCGACAATATGGACCCAGCACCCGCAAGAGGAATCCTTGAAATGCTAAGAGTTTTCGTCTCTCTCGAAACATTAAAAGGTATCGTTAGGTTACATTTCAAAAATTTTTTTTAACAACATCTTTAGAAGTAAATATCACCACCAAACCAATTTAGATGTAACCTGAAATCTGGATAATATGTGGTGACGGCAGAGCAGAATACAATTTATTGTCACCACCCCCATCACTCCCGTGAGTGTCGTACAAAGCGACTAAGGCTTAAGACAGCAATGACATAGGCGAAACGTGAGTGGTTCACCTCTGCCTACCCCCTTTCGGGAATAAATATGCGCGATTTATGTAAACGTAACATTTCAAAACAATGAAACAACATTTTTTTAAGTAAATAACACTTATCTATGTAAAATATCTTAAATTACCAAACCAATCTGTATCCTGAATACTGTTTGGACACTTGTTTACAAATTGAGATGTGCTACATACCTACCGCGTTCCCATAAAGTATAGATGAGTTCTGCGCCGCAGCGGCAGTGTACGATGCCCTTTCTATCCGGGACGGGGTTCCCGCGGGACCAACCGTCCGCCTTTTTGGCGAGCCTTTAAAACTACCGATGATACCTTCAGGGACGGCAGCCGATTGGCTTCCAATACACGCCCCGGCTGATCATAACCAGTCAAGGAGGCTTTTAATTTGGAAACGGCACTCGCGGCAGGAGTGTGACCGAAATTACTAATAATACTGGCTGTAATGGCTGCGCACTACGTACCGAGAGTCTGTTTGAACGTTCTGTAGTTGTTTAATGCTTATTAGTTGCAAGCACTGCCAATAGATGGCGTTGACATTACGGTGACGCTTTCCTTTCCTTTGTGATGAATAGATTCATTCATTCTTTTCATTCTGGAATAGAGACGGAAATGACAATGTCGAGAGACCGATGAACGGAGAAAGTGATTGGGATGTCAACATTCCAATCCATTATTAATGGTTTTGGTTTTGATAAAACTAAAAATTTCAATAATCAATGTTTTTCGCTAGATCGTCAAACTGAATGTTGGATGTTTGTCTCTATTATATCTGATTTGAAAACACACGTTTATCACTCGCTGACTTCGTAACTCTAAATCAAAGCCCTCGCATTTATCCGCGGTAATCGTTTAAAGCGGGCTTTGACGATCAAAACGATTTTGTTCCGCATAATTAATATTACCGTCCATACTCGTTAATGGAATGTAATTAATTGAAATAGCTTTCACGGCGTGTACTACAAATTAATACACCAAAATGATTTACGATACAAACGTGTCGCAATGTACTTTGTCACTTTTTATTAAAATATACACTCAGTCAGTAGTAGGTGATGAGATAGATTGTGCAAAGGAGGATATTAAAATTATAGTGAGAAGAGTGGATGAACTAAAGTAAAGAGAGGAGTTGAAGAAGAAGAAATATGGTGCAGACCCCGCCTAGTGCGGGATAAGGACAAGAAGAAGAAAAATACCCTCATATCTATCACTATACTATCAATATACACTATACACACAGCACAGCCAACAATGAAGCTTCAGTAGTAGTTATGCTTCCATATCGCGTATATCGTCGTTTGTGAATGTAATTTGTTTCGGCTTGCCTTTGCATTTCGGTGCAGGACTGCGATGAATACAATCTAGTACAGAAATGTCGCTTAGCCGAGCAGTGCAGAGCACGGGAATTAGTGGGTTATACAGCTCTTACTACCGACATAAATAATAATAATATATACGTTTGCTTATCATCACAAAATACACTGCAAAATTTCATAAATGCAATAAATAACATATGTTTGTGTGCGACTCTTGCCTGAGTAAAATTTTTAAATTAAATAAAAATCTTACTCAGCCATGAGTAAGATTTTTGTTTAATTAAGAATAAATTATAGAATAAATTTCTGAACCGGTGCAGCCGGTTTAAAATAGGAACATGTACAAAATACGCACAACTCTTCTTTTAGCTAGAAGTCATTTAAAAAGCGTATTAATTAGTTTCGATTGCCAGTCGCGTATGCCTTGCCCAATCTCGCTTAATGCCACTGGCACATAATGAAACACGCCATGAAATCAAAGTGCCACTCGTAAGCCCATACCTGCCGCTGCGGGTGTCACAATAATTATTATGGCACAGTTCTTTGGCACCAAGAGTTTCCCGGCAGGGGTCGCAAATTTCAAGAGCTGTTAAAAGTTCATTACCAGTAAACCATGGGCGGATAAAATTAAATCGGGTTAATAATAAAATTATGAGGGCACTTCGCAGTGCGGTAATGATGATATCACGAGTTTTATGCACAATTCGAAATCATTTACAGTGTCCAGTTTACTGCGCGGTTGTGAAGTGAAGAGTGTGAATTTATGTTTCCGATAATAAGTTAAAGGATATAGCAGCTCATATACATCCATAAATGACGTTTGTTTTTCCACAAAGTCTTAACCCTTTAGTAAGTTTGTATTAATTTCATAAAACGCAACCCTCTTCAACTCGGTACTACAGTCGCAGTATTGATGAAATTTGATAAGAAAAATTAGTACTGAAAAAATAGAAAAAAGATTTAATAAAAAATTACATAATTGATCATGATCTTCTTGCTCTGTTTCCCATTTACCACAGGTAAATAGTACGGATGAATAGTACGGAGTATAATACGAACTCCTGTGAGATAGTCAAGACCCCTGAAAATTATATTACGCTCTGCCATCATCACAACCACACATAAATTCGGTGCACATAACAAATCATGCTTGTCCAATCATAACATACATACATATATACATAAATCACGCCTATATCCCCGAAGGGGTAGGCAGAGGTGAACTAGCACCCACGTTTCGCCAATTATGTCAGGTCCCATGTAATAGGTGGCGAGCCTATTGCCATTTATCGGGCACAAAAGTCGCAGTATATTGCTAGGTGGTAGGTATAAGAGGAACGCTGCTGCCCATTCCTCATCACTGTTTTATCCTTAGTCGCCTTGTACGACACCCACGGGAGAGATTTGGGGTGGTGACAATTGTATTCTACTCTGCCGTCACCACGCGGCAATCATAACAGAATCAGAGAATAAGTAATTTACTCATGCAAATGCAATGCGCACTAATAACCATTTCAACAACAGCCTAATTCTATGCAGTAACAATACCAGCTGATAACTACATACATACTTCGTAATTTGGTTTCACTGATTACATTTTTAATCAATTTATGACTTCCATCTGCTATAAATTGTCGTGGTTCTAGTTATATGTATAGAGAGCCGGGTGTTCGGCGAAACAAATGAATCTCAGAGTGATAATTTATCTGGTTACGGCTCATTGAGGTACAGGCAGTACGCCAGACTAGAGTGCGGGCCAGATAAGTCTGCGCGCGAGGGGTGGCACTGCTCGCTAACATTGACACTCCTAGACAAACAAATTAGCAAATGAAATTTTAGTTCCAATTTTGACCCCGCGCGGACTATCTGGTGCGCCTCTGTACAGAACTATCAAATTAATATCTCTAATCGATTGTCAACCTTAACTTGTTTGCCAGAATACTGTCGATTGAGAAAAAACCAGAAAATTGACGACTATACATTTAAACTCTTGTTATATAATAATAAATAAATAAATATTTTTAAACGTTAAAAAATGCGTCCAGTAATTAAATTATTTTAATTAAAAAATTATAATAGGAATACAGTATCTACAAATACAAAGTAAAGAAAAAAAGAAAGTAATAACTTAGCTAGGGAAGATAAGGGAATAGTTAGCTATTTAAGTAGCAACAATAATTGTAACAATGATCTTTTCAGTCAGTAGTGTGTAACGTTTTGTCATCTTACAAAAAACAAGAATGACAATCACAAATTCTATTGAAAAAGGGCCAGGGGGCCTACCGCCTAACTCGATTGCTAAAGCAAAAGCTATAGTTTATGACCTCATGCTGTCATTTCGCACCAAATGTACCTAAACTATTAGCGATAGTTTTGAACGAATTATCACCGAATGATTTTGTATGAATTTGGCACAAATTCCGTGCCGCCTAAAAATTCAGGATGCCTTCTATAGCCATAAGCAGTGCATTGCAATATAGCTATCATCAGCAATTGAGTTAGGCGGTAGGCCTCCTGGTCAAGAGTACCCGAAACCGACGGGCATGCATGAAGAGATTGATGAGATTGGATGAAGCGAAAGAAGTATGTAAGGAGCAAGTGGAAAGAAGTGATCTCTGCCTACCCCTGTGGGAGAAAGGCGTGACATATGTATGTATGTATGTATGTACAATCACACATTTGATCAATCCTACAGCTAACCAGCAGTAGTGCTAGACAGTTCGGCGTGTAATTTAATGACACAGTACTAGGACTTTATACTAAGTCCCCTTGCCTCAATAATCAACTATCCGGTCTCTCTTACCGTCTCATGCGAGGCCGTACCAAAGAGAATACAATACGGAGGTAGTTCCCGAGGCGCACTCTATTGAATTGGACATTCTGTAGCGTATATTTCTCGTGTAGAGTTTGACGCTGACGCCCAGCATATAGAGGTTTCCCGTGGTAATTTATCAGATAAGCTTCCAGGCAATCCCAAGCGCCACGTAACGCTCCGTTTCTGGAGGGACCAGGCGCTTATAAGCCGCGATAAAGCATCGCCATGTATCCGCCTAAATTCGAATAAATGAGTGGGTCGTGCCGTCTCCTTACTTACGATATATTTATTCTTATAAATCGGACTTTATTCAGCACCGCCGTAAAGCAGAATTTTGCCCCCGCCTTAGGTGTGCGCTGCGGCAATTATGGAAATCGGAAATTTCGGAAATATCCCATTTCCACGAGTGAGTTATTGATCTACTTATCCAGTAGGTTTTCTTTATTTTATAATGGGTTAAAGGTAAATTGAATGTGGTTTAACTTTCTGTGTTTGACATTTTTGTAACTTTAGGTCTGGTATATTTAGTTTTAGACTGTCACAAAGAAAATTACGTCAGAAAATGTAGTGAAGCTATGTTCTGCCACGGGACCTAATTTATAAGTAGGTATGAGTTGCCACGCTTTATTGAATTATTATTCATTCATTCATTATTTGATTTTATTTGAACATTTTATAAATGTTAGAAAGATTTTTACACGTTTTTTTTTATCTATTAATTCTATTTTTTTGTGTTGTAAAATTTATTTTATTTATTTGTATTTATGGTTGATGAAATTTTTAAACACTTTATATTAGAAATCTGAACATCATCCATTAAAGGCACTGACTCAGAATTTTATCTTAACGCAGAGCTAATTAACATCGATTTATTTTTTCCATTATCAGAATCTAGTCCTTTTAGTATAATTTTCGAATAGGACAACTACTTATCAGATAAACATGTCAATCACGTTCATGTTCAGCAATTTTGTACCAAAGTATATTACTCTTATCGAATGAAGACGACAGAATAAGTAATGTTTACAAAACGGCCCAACCTTGTAATACTCCCCAAAGTTGTCTAAATGGCGAAAACTCCGTAAGGACAAAAGTTAAACGTCTCAAAACGGTTAAAGAACGTTGTATTGGATAAGTTGGGCGAAGTTATCGAATATTTTCTATCGCATTTTAAAATACAGGACTTTTGTTTTCACGTCCAAGTTTTTCCAACTCGTTGCGCGAAACTGATATTGCTTCGGAGTAACTGAATTACTAAACTGACTGCCTCACTTACAACTGGCACAATGTCGGATTTTTACGAGTTCTGTTAGGTGATAAAATTTAATAACCATCCCCTGTCGAGAGGGTTTACCAATTTATTGGCATACTAGATGTTTATTGTTGGATTTGTCTACACCTTTATGGAAGTAAATGGAACGGCCATTCGGTGGATGAGTTATGCGCTCGTAACTCGTCCGCTTTTGGAGCCCTTGAATAGTATTATAATCTAGAAATGTTTTAGGTTAAAAATTCTCAAAGTTCTCTTTTACTGATGTAAGGAGCGATGGCTTAATGGGTACTATGGCGGATAAATATACACTGTAATTAGTTAATGATTAAAAAATAATATTATATAAAGATCTGTGAGTACTTGACTCCTTTCCGTTAGTACATTCACTGTTGGACTAAAGAAGAATAAATGGAAAATGGGTAATAACTAATCAGTCTGGGGTAATTTGGATAAGTGAGTATTAATGACAGATGCAGTCGGGATCTGTAGTTCGACATGCCCTTCGAAGTGATTCGACAACCGATTGCAAAGAAAAAATAGATAATAAAAATAAATCAAAATCATTATATTATCATCGACATTAAATATTTTTGGTCACACATCTAATGACCGGCCTTAGAGAACATTACTTAGTTTCTACAATCGCAGTCAAGAGCGTTATCGAGTTTCTTAAATTGATTAATAGCTAGTCCTTTTTGCGTTTATTCGAACGACTATCCAAAAAAATTTATTGTATATCGGTAGTATAAGTGGTTTGATAAATGACGTAAGTAATAGTCTAAATGAAAAACACTTTAGTACAGTCCACAAAAGGGTTATTACAAAGTTAACACATAATTGGCCAAGTCCAAAATGTACCCGTTTCATAACTTATTTGACTGTTTTGTAGACACTGTTATATCCATCCACTTGTGACGTCACGTATTCTACCCTCCGTAGACACCCGAAGATTACCAAAGGCCACCTTTTCTAGAAATTTCCCGAGGCGTAACTCCCGGAACTATACTTCTGAAACCAATTAAAACTTGTCAAGTGTAGTAAGCGACTATACTTTAATACTAATAACTTACAGTGGAGCTCGCTTACTAAGTTAATATCTTTCCCTTGGTGACTTGATTCAAATTATAAAATATTCGAGGCTTAACATTTCGCTAATAGTTTCTGTAATTTGGAAATTGCTTTCTTGACTTATAATTAATTTGATGATATCAAATTGCCTTGGTGAGGTAAACATTTTGTGTAGTATTTAATTTTAAATGCTGCTTAATTATATTGCGTTGATGTTTTATTACAGTGAACCACAGAAAAGGGCGCCGAATTCCTCGTCATTTTAATAACCCTTACTTGTCTTGGACAGGGTATAAGTGGCATGGGGTGGTGACAACGGTATTCTGGTCTGCCATCAATCAAAACACGACACCCTGTGAATGTAAGTTCCCTTACTCGTCGAACCTTACATTTCCCCTATTGATGGTTAATGTTCTGTTTTTCGCATCAGATACTGCACGCTCTTATAAATCTACTGGACACGTTAATTTTAAAGAAAATATAGTCAGAAAATTTTCGAAAAATTATTTACTTGATTTATTTTTTAATAAAAATCTAAACATACATTAATTTATTACTGCTGTGTGTGTTCCCACAAATGTTAATGCTTATTCCTCTTTAAGTTTGTCGATGTCAGTCGCCTTGTACAACATCCGTAGGAGGGAGGGATGTGTAACTAACAAAGTTTCTAGCACGTTAAACGTTTCTGCGTAGATCGACTTTTCACAGGCAGAATGTCGTTAATATTTGATTAATCTGCCATCACGGTGCCTAGATAAGGATCGCATTCCACTTCTAGTGCGATGTTTTTGTGGATTAAGTGGGTAGCCCATCTGGTTTACATCTAAATTTTACACCTTTTCTGAATTCTTTTCTTTCTTCTTCACCTTGAACTGAATAGCAAGCTCAAAGTTGAGAAAGGTGTAAAATATATCGACTGTGCTAGGTTTTGGTTTATTTTTTTTACGAATTATAGCTACTGATATACCTCTACCTTCACTAACTACTTCGGGGATATGATTTGTTTCATTATTGATTTCCTAATTTGATTGGAAAAAGTTGCGAGAATTTACATGGTTAACTTTCAATTATATCGCAATTAGGCTTTTCGAAAACCTGGCACACTTTCGGTCCTTCGAGCCGGATTTTCACAACCAACCTCTAGAGATATAGTAACAATAGCCTAAATAGGCCTGCTACTGAACCTGACAAACCGTGGCATAAAGCCACTGATATACAGAGAAGGCCCGCTGATATCAACGTCTTGGTTGGCCGAGTAGTAAAGGCATCTGCCCGGATTGCAGAGGACGCGGATTCGATTCCCACATCAAGACAAGATAGATATTTCTTCGAACTCTTTCTGACCTCAATTTTTTCTGCGATACAGAGAAGGCTCAAAACAGAGTACCTCATGAAAAAGTAGCATCAAATAGCTTGGCTCGTGCTGGATCACAAGGCTACCATTAGGGCCCGTTGGCCGGCAGTCGATTACACCCCGGAAATGGGCCCAGCCGTCTGCGCGGATTGACGGACAAACTTAATCAGCGCGCGCGCGTCCGATTGTATCACGGATTTGGCACCGGCGTTTCAGTTTTGTTTACTCGCTTCAGGTACTTCACTTAAACCCGAAGAGGGGTGGTGTCAGGATATGGAAGGAGCCTTGAGCAAAATGTACAAAGAAAATTTATTGTCTTGATGCGGGATTTAACCAAGGGATGCATCCAAGGCGTCTTTAACTTTCTCTAACCATAATTTTCTTTGTACGATTTTTTCTAACATTTATTCTATAATGTTTAAATTAACCCCTCCAGGGATACCCGCCATTTTGAATTTCGCGCGCTTAGGTCACCTGGCGGCCCTCCCACCCCTTGCAAAAACGGCGCGTCTTTTAAAAAATGAAAATATCTCTAAAATGTTGTATGAAAGCTATTTTATAAATGTTGTGTTTCTGAAATCGTTATGAAACAAGCTATATAGTGTATGTACACATTAATACAATTATACTGGAAATATGTTATTAATTCTATGTTGAAATGTATTTTTGAAATTTTTGACAGTTCTATGAAAACACAAAGGCAGCTCGAGTAGGTACAACTAGTGACTCATTCAATTCAGTTAAAATGGCGCCGTTTGGTTGTCATGTGTCATTATATGCCGTCCTTATTCTTTTCTTTACGCGTTGCATAAGTTAGAGCAGTAATAGATAAAATAAATCGCGTGATTTGTGCTTTAATACAATGTAGGAGCGATCGACCTCCTGGAGGCGGATTGACAGATGTGCGGTTTTTGACCACGACCTCAATGAGGTGGCGTGACAGACGAGGGGTTAAAATAAAAATAATAATTACTTGAGCAATGTGAATTGGGGTTGGTGTTATCCCAGACAGTATCGTGCTTGCACGACAACATCATCATCACCACCAGCCTTTTAATGTCCCTACTGCTGGTGCAAAAGCTTGCCCTATGAATATCCCACCACACTGACCCAGGTGTATTAACGAAGGCAGATATAGCCGGGACCAACGGCTTAACGTGTCTTCCGCAGCACGAAAGAACTCGAAATAATCCATATACTATCGACCACAATGGTCAGAACAAAGCCCTTTGCGTCTTCACAAGGTACCAAATGGCCTAATTCGAAGAAGGCATTACCGTGAAACTTGCTACAATAACATTTCGAGGCAAATCCTTAGCTTAAGCCTTAGCTGCTCTTTTGGAGAGCGAAATTCTCTTTCTATATTTTCAATTGAAAAAACCAATCGACGTTTTAACGTATGAGCCAGCGCAGAGCTGCGGAGCAGTCATTAATTCTTAGAAGAAGAAATTAAAATCCAATACGACACAAATTTTCCTGTCCCAAGACTTTTCGAGCAATCTTCGCGGGAAGCGGTTTTGCAACTTTCAATTTTATCTTAAGCTGTCTAAAGCTTAGTTTTGAGGGCGCTGCGCAGGAAACTTTCCAATTTAATTTGCCAGACACTTCTTATCTTTTTTTTTAGTATTTATCTCCATTTGATTACAAACAGAATGTTTTCTCTTGTTTACTTATAGGAAATCAATTTGAAAGCCGTGGAAAGGAACGATGGGTTTTGCGATAAATAGATTCGACGATACCTACCCGGAAAGCAGCTCGCTGTCGGAAGTTGGCTAAGCTACTGGACCGTAGAGTCCAGGACCAGATGTTCATAATTTAATTCTACATCCGCATTCACCTGGAACTGTCGACTTAATAAATAGATGCTTAACAGTAGGTAATGCGTAAAATAGGATTTTATTAATTTCACTACTTGCTTGTTGATATCTAACATGTTACTACAAATGGTAATTGCAAAATATAGGCGCTAGCTAACGACAGTCGCTTTAAGTGAGGCCATGTACAGACGTACGCACTCATACTTGAACCATTTGGTAACAAAAGAAGGAGATGCTCTTGTCACCAAGTTAAGCACCATTTAGTATTGCTTGTTTATCAAAATTGCTGCTGACCATCTTCACCCTTCGAACCTTACCTCTCACGACAATAGCTTATCCCTGCTTATCCCTGTGACACAGGACGCTGTGTATGTAGGTAACAATAGCAAAAAAAAAGTTAAATATTTATTAATTTAATTTCACGCATCTTAAATTTGAAAAAAACAGTTTGCATGCGGCTTGGTGCAAGTGCTCCCGCATCTGTACTTAAATTACACCTAACATCGGATGAGATGAAATCGTTTTTACACCTTAAATTTAAAAATATACTACTTATTAATGAAATGACTTTTGCCATTAATGAAAAAAGTTTATCGCCATACTACTATTTATGTATGTTGGGTTGAATGAACTCTCAAGCTTTAATCCCAGAAGGGGCAAATGGTTGTATAGTGAAAGTTCCACTTATGAATACTTCAGGTAGGTTTGTCTCATAAGAGCACCTGTGTGTCCTGTAATGTGCGAGAAACGCTAGGGTAATACTAATGTAGGTATTTCTGAAATATTGTAACATCAGACAAAGCCACGTTTCAACCGAATTAACGAGGATAAACAGACAGAGAAATGCACAGACTTTGATTAGGCTAATTACTAACGTTCCCATATCAGATAAAAATGAAAAAAATTGTTTGACTGTATGCATTACAATAATTATGTAACAGAAAGCCAAGACCTTGAGCAGTGTGTGCAATGTTGTCAGTCCAATCACTCTCTCCGTTCATCGGTCTCTCGACATGGTCCGTCCCGTATACATTCATTCATCACTAGCATATTTACGGTGTGATGGATGATATGAATCAAAAGGGATTGGATGGCTTGATGACGACTGACCGATATGAATTGAAGAGAAAACATAATGCGCCGACTCCAGATAGACTGGGAACAGGACAGGGAGAAGAAGAAGAAGGAGAATTATGTAGGTAACAGTTTACCTAAAACTGTTAAAACTATAAATTAGTGGTTATATTAATTAATTAAAATTATTGTGACATGAAGTCTTTTTTGACTGCAGTAATAATATTTAATTAAAACTAACTAACAGGTGCTTACCATGATTAAAATCAATGAGAACAATACAGTTTGGGAGTTAAGTTTTGTGCATACTTTCGCATCATTCTATTGCCAATATGTATTTTTTTTTATACTATAAGTAAATTACTTAAAAAGTATGCCACCTGAATCCAAGCATCGTAGCAGTTGCTCTTACTATCCTTCCTAACCCTTAGGTGTATAAATTGTAAATGTGACACAGTATTTATTACCTAGATTGAATCTAGGAACAATTCTACTAGTTTCTGGTATCAAAGGGGCCTTGAGATATACCGAATCGTTCGTTCCATCCTTAGATCTCAAATATTCAGTAAGCGAACGAGCTCATGGAGTCCTTGATTTCTCAGAGGGCCAAACCCTGTATTGTTTTTGTCAGTTAATCACTTTAACGGGGAATTTTGGGAAATGTGTTTTTTTTTTCACTTGATCGCATTGTAATTCAATTGAGACTTGGGCTTTTTAATTTTATTTTTTAGGTAATATTTATGTTGGAGAATTAACGGTATGTATCTATTTAAATAACGTTTGAATTGAATGTGGCGGGGTCAGCAGTGTCGGAGTCTTGGCATTTGAAGAATCTTCTACTTCCTGTCCTGTTCCCTGTTTATCTGGGGTCGGCGTAGTATGTTTCCTCTTCCATTAATCAGACATCATCAAGCCATCCACTTCCTTTTGATTCATCATCCATCACACCGGAAAGGTGCTAGTGATGAGTGGATGTATTTAAAGTTATATAAAATACCATGTCTAGAGACCGATGACAGAGCGTCATTGAGATGACAACATTTCAATCGATACTGCTGAAGGCTTAACTTTCAACTTAGGTTTTACAGCCCGTTTGACACCAACCCTCTTTAGATAAAAGTCATCTACATACTTATAGCTAAAATCAAAAGTCATCTTGCAAAGCATCTCCATTATCAAAGGATTTCACGTCAGAGAACTCTGCGTCTAAAGTAAAAGGATTCAAAATGACATAACAAAAGTGCACCGCAAACTGAAGAAATAGTTTCCAACTGCAACTGCTCATGTAATAACACTAAGTCTGGGCCAGTATAAACGGCGTAGGAAGCATTCGCATTTCAAACTACCAAACAACATTTTCACATTACAATTTGTTTAAAAGAACTGTGACGAATCATACTCGGACTCCGGACAGTCTAGAGTCGCCTTTGTTGTCTGGTAGCAGAGTTGAAGTTACGTTGGGGCTTCTGAATGGATTTCTCAACAGTGTCCCTCGTCCTCGTCTTGGCAGAACGTTAAGGGGCAGTTTGTTTGGATTCCGTTGAGGATTTAAAAAATAAAATATTACTTCAAAAAATTCATCGTTTATGTCTCGCGACTGCTAAACTTAGTGCATTTATTGTATGCTTATGCTTGTTATACTATTAGTCCTGATAAAAGGATAAGAGACGACATTTATTTGTTAGAGGTGTGTGGTGATGGATCAACGAACCGAACCTAAGCTAGAGAGCTTAATTATGAATCCATAAAAAGAGAATCTTTACAAACCACAAGGATAATTGTAGACCTAATACTTTTAATATTGACTTGACTAATATTGATTATATTATAATCTATGTTTATAAAATAAAGTCAATGACTTGCTCAAGAAAAAACTTCTTTACTGTATTTTTTTTAGTGTACGATTTATTCGAATTTGTACATAGTGAGTCTTGCTGTGTCTGCCATTTAATACGAAGGGCGATTGACTTTACAAGAATACACGACTACTTCGCTACAGGAAGTCGGTCTAGCTCAATAACGATAAGACTTCTTAAGCCTGGAGCTGTAGTTTAAACTACACGATACGACGCCACAGAAAGCTGGACGTGATCTATAGTATAAACCTTTGAAAACTATATTTGAATGTGAATTTATTGTCTCGTAATAGTTATGAGTTTCTATTTACTGTGTCAATAAATCGCCAAATAAATTATATATTATATACAGTCAACACCACGTCAGTCCTTGTCCAAATTTCTCAACCGACTTTGTTCTTTACTTCAAACACGTTAAATTTGACACTCGATTGGAGATGTTTGATAGTTTTGACGTGCCGTTGACTGTACTATAATCCACGACTTTACCTGATTTATTTTTCAAACCAAACTCCTTTTTCACATGCACTGACAATTAAATTAATCCTTCGTAAATATTTAACGCTGTGATATTCAGTCACATAATATCCAATCGTAGGTATATTATATTAATTGTCTGACCAACCAACAGGCAACCAGGTGCAGGTTCAATACCTGGAGCGATACTGCTGCCTCGGAAAGCCATAAATCCGGCTCGTATCAGTGCAAAGTGGGTAGAGAAACGGGTATAATTTTTCGGTTTTAAATTTTCTCTATTGACTTTTCTGATAAAAGTTTTTCCCTCGCTGTATTTTCCAAGGGATTTCCGTGGCGCTCTCGTTTAATGGGTAATCGAAGACTATTATATGCAAAGCCTATATTTGAACTTAGAAGTGAACTTTATTAAAAGTCAGAACATTAGAATTTTCTAAAGACATTAAAATTCGGCAATCTAGTTAGGTACCAACAAATAAATAGGCTTTAATAATTTACTTTTCACTTCTCATGCTCTGAAAGTGCCTATTTGTGCAGGATATAGGCTGCACAAAATCATAAATGTGCTCATAAATGTGTCTATATTAAGGCAAAGAAAATGAGCCATGCAGCCAAACACAATAAGAAATTCAGAGATAGAATTTGGTTATTTTTTTATATTCACTTAAATTTATTTGCCTAACGTGTTTTTTAAGACATAAAAGATAATTCAAGTAGGTACAGTAGGTTATTAAATTAATTTAAGAAAATTATTATTTCAAAATTAATTTAATACTCGGCTGTATATGTCTGCAGCCCAAGCCTAATATCAATGGGAATAACAATTTCCGTCAGTATTCAAAACTGTACTAAATTTAGTTTGAATTTTAAGAAATGTTATGATAAATTCTGATTTATTTCCTCGCAATCGAAGTGAAAAGCAGAGTTTCTACCTCGTCCACAAAACCATTTTTATCCTCGACATTACTATCAGCCTAGTAATGTCGGCTAAGAGTCTCGGACAAAAATGATTCGTTTTGTGCACTTGATGGAAAATCTACTATAGTTAGTGTTTCTGCGGGTTTGGTTGGTGTGCTACTTAGTTGATTACCAGTCAAATACCCTTTCTTGTTTTTTGCTATATTATTCTACTTCTTTCTCTACTACATTTTATACGGTACAATCAGGCCAGTCTAATCAGGTCGCAGTATAAAGTTGTGTTACATCACCATCATCTTCAGCTTCTCTGATTTAATTCTAGATTTCCAATAACATTCATCCGCTTCCTTGTCCTCCAGATTATTATTATCTTTACAAATTTTACCCCCTATATTCAAGTTCATCACGGACAGAGAAAACTTATCTCGAGTCATCTCAACCTATATCCATATGAATGCTACCGCATTCATTTTAGTTTTTGATTGTGGTCTTTAAATATTTTCTCCTAAATAAGATTCCTTATCTTACCCTTTTTTGGTTCTCCACCCATTCTTACTTTACATCATTTGTGTTGCATGCTCTTAATAGTTTCATAGGTGGCCTGGCATCTCGATTCTACGATAATACAACAGATCCTATTACCGTTTTGTAAAATTTACCCTTTCCGATAAACAGAAATGATAAAACAAACCTATAATAATAAATAGACCCTATGAGAAAACGTTATCAAATGAAATAAAATTATATTTCCGATTGTATTCATCCCTGTTTAAATTTTCCTTTAATCATGTCGTACCGTCAACAGGTCCCAACATGTTTGCGATCTAATGTTCGGGAAATGTGCTCAATGATTCGAATTTTATATCCGATTCGTTCGGATGTATGACGGTTTTCCCGTGAATCGACGCTTCCGTGAATTTTATTGACTTCTGATTGTACATGTCCGTCAACCGGTCTGGCATTTAGCTAAAGCCAGGCAGCTAAATTCAACTCAAAAATGCCTAAAGTCATATGTGCTTTTGTGACAGTAGTGTTCCGAAGTGCGCCTACGAACGCTTTATTACCAGTATCAAATTAATAATAATGCCGTGTAGTGACGGCAGAGCAGAAAACAATTTTCACCACCCCCATCTCTCCCGCGGGTATTGTACAAGGCGACTAAGGGCCGGTTCTTTGATCCATAGTTAACTCAACCCAATTGTTAAAAACTGTTACTAATTAGTAAATATCAGTCTGATATGTAACCATTAGTAACAATTTTAGTTACTAATGTTACTAATGGTAAAATATATCTCCGATATTGTTACTTTTGGTTAAATATCATACTGATTATCAGAAATCATAATAAATTTTTAACAATTGGTTGAGTTAACTATGCATCAAAAAACCGGCCCTAAGGGTTAAGAGAGCAATGAGTAATGGGCAGCAGCGTTCGTCCTATCATAAGAGTCTTATGCCACCAATACGATTTCCGTGCCCGATAAATGACAATAGGCTTGCCACCTGTTACTTATTATTACTATTATTATAAATAAACGTCTAGTGGACGTCTAAAAAGGTGATGTGTGTGTAAGTAAGAGGGGGGAGTGTAAAATAAGATGGCGGAGGACAATTAAGAAGGTCATGGACCTTCACCGTCATAATCGTCTCTGTTTCATCTAAACAGATGAATTTACCAACATCCCACATAACTTTGTATGTATGTTCAGAGCAGTGAAAAATTATGTCCATGGTGAAGTTATATACTTCTCTGGGCCGGAAAACTCTGGCGCGTAAAAATGAAACGCTACAAAACCCCGCAGCAACTTCACAAAATACAAGCGACCCGATACAGTTTGTGCAAAAATATTTCCAATACTCGAAAAGAGAAAAGGTACATTTGAGATTAAATAAGGAGTAGGATAGGCAACTTTATCGTATTATTCCCGGCTTAGCTCCCTAAGTCCATAAAACGACGCTCATTGGTACAGTCGAACTTAAATACAATTTTCGCCGTGGCGCTTTTTGCAAACCGTACTATCGCTTTAAAAATTCAAGATGCGACGCAAGTGGCACAAGCGCATAAATTCCATTGTCCAATAAACGGAAATATACGAGATTTAGCGAAGTTTCTGGGCGCTTATCAATGCGATTTAGTGCCGGGGCTACGGGTGGCCAGTTGAGAATAGTTGAGATGTTACCACATTAGGCATTGCCTACAATATGCGTCGTGTTCACATTTTATTCGGGTGCCGAGTCGGAAACTTATTTGAAGTCATGTAGCAGCTTATATAATTATATTAGTCTTCCTCTTATTGTTATTGAATCAGAAACGTTTATTTCTTAAATGTGGTACATTTGGTATATCAAGAATGTTGAGATGGATGTGCGGAGTGACAAAAATGGATGAGACAAGGAATGAGCACGTAAGAGGGAGTCTGAAAGTGACGAAAGTGACAGAAAAAATGAAAGGGAGCCGTTTAGTATGGACATGTTATGAGACGGGATGCAATGAATGTGAGTTAAAATGTTATAGGACATGAATGTTGATGGATGTCGAAGTAGAGAAAGACCACTGAAAAGATGGATGGATTGTGTGAGGTGTAATATTGAAGGTGATGGATGCGGATGAAGAGACGACGAGTGACAAATTAGGATGTAGAAAGAGGTCACATTGCGCCGCTTCCAAATATACTTTCATTCTTACTCCTTTTATTTTTCTCTTTTTCTTTCTAAAGCTGGTGACGAAAGTGAACCCACAAATTAGAGATCTTTTCAACCAGTACTAAATCAGTGACAGCAAAAAATATTTTGAATCAATGACTTTCTTGTTATAATAGAAATATTCTTCTCCATGCAATTTGGTTTCAGTGATCGTTGAATAATACCTAGGTATTAAAGATGTAGGAACAAGTTTGATCACCTGGCGCGGCAGGGACCAATGCAACATGTATTTCGAAGCACGGAGGCACTCTCTCGAAATATTTTGATCACCCATCCAATGCCGCTGCGATGGTAGTCAAAATTAAAAACCCACTGTTTACAACTTATTTATAATAACTGAACTTATTTATAAAATATACACGCTGTATGGCTAGCATGGGTTTCACAGAAACAAAAGGATTTTCATAATCAAAAACTATGTACAAGAATATCGATTCTTTATTATTCAAAATATTTATTCAACATTTCTTTATCGATGTTAAATAAATACTTTGAAGGGCAGACAAGCAAGATGTATTAAAAAGTAATGTTACCACAAATCGATTCCAAACGCGAAATACTTTTTCCACAACAAGTCTGAACATGGGAGTTTATTAAAGTTCTGCATTTGACTTCTTGGAAAACTAATAGCAATCGTCTGAACGGTCCCGCGACCAACTTCGGAGCAATATGAATGCGGCTTGCTGGGAGTTGCGCATTTTATTTTCCAAAACTATTGGTGCTAACTTCACGTGAGTTCTGGAGGGATTTACATACATTTTTCACTTTGATGATAACTGAGAGCATTTGTGAAGGAAGATGTAGAATGTTAATGTTACTAATATAAGGGGGATTTTTGTATCATACAGTTTAAAAGTGTCTTCCATGCTGGCTTGGGAATGGAAGAAAATAACCTAGATTGTAGACTGACTCACCCCAGGGATGTCGTAAAAGTCAACTGGATTTCCTGGTGCAGGCAAATAAGTACCTTAGGGCATCCGAATGGTGGAGGGCAAACTCCTAACAGCAGCATACCCAAAGAGTGTTGGTATCAGGTAGGCGGCCAGGTAGCTCGTAAGCTATTTTTTATACCCCTAGGTAATAAAGGCAAAACATAGTTTGGCGGGTCAGCTAGTTTACATTATGTATGTATGCTTATAAAGTGGCGAATTAACAAATTCTGCTACGTCATTAAATATAAGCAATAGTCTTGACAAAAGCACTAACAAACTTAGCAAATAGCGCAGCTCTGTAGTGTCTTTAAATCTTCATGCCTTATTCATAAACTTGGGGTTTTATGAAGACTCCGGGGGAGTTGGTGAACCAATCCTCATTTTAATAAGCATTAATATACTGCAAGCGACGCTGAAAAAGTAAGTTCATTATTCACTCTTATTTAATTACCATTGTCCAGTAAATGGTAAATCACTTTTGAAACGGTGCTGGCTTATAATCTTTACAGAATGTAACAAAAAAATTCAGAAATATCAAACAACTTATTTTGATCGCCTACAACGCTTGCTTGAGCGAAGCATTTTTTTAAGTCTGTTTGATGTTATTTGACCTAACAACAGAACAGAAACACACAGAAAATCAACGTACTTGACGCCAAGTTGATTGACTGTCTCGGAACACCATTACACTATGACACCAAAATCAAAATCACAAAAGAATTTCACGGTCAGGTCAATGTCATTACTGCTCTAGGATTTGTTTAGGTTAATATTGTCGGCAGCCTGCTTGGCATTAGCTCTTAAATTCAATAATACACAGGTACCGAAATCTCCATCCTCATACCTGTTATCGTCAATAACACCTAACTTTAAAAGGTTCTAAGACACTTTATATCCTATGAATAAAAATTGAAATAAACTTAATACAGTTTCAAAGCAAAAGGTGTCAATTGTCGTTTTTTTGAGTTAATACGAATTATTTCATTACCGTTTGTAAAACGATGAAGATATTTGAATTATCGTTGGTGAAAGCAGGCATTAGTCACCTTTTAAGACACCCAAGACGCTATGTCGTGACAGGGGGGAAGATATATTCTGATCTGCCGTCACCACGCGACATAGACGTAGGTTTTGTGAAGTTAAGAGCTTGCTATGGATTTATAAGCTATTTACTTAAATAAAATTATAAACGCTATAATAATATTAAATATGCAAAAACAAGTCAAGTGAAAAGTGAAAAGGGTTGGTATGGTGATAAAGGACTGGAATGATGTCATCCCAATTACTTTCTCCGTTCATCGGTCCTTCGACATGGTCCTTTCAATCACTTTTCTAAACATTCATTAATCATTAACACCTTTCAAGTGTGATGTGATGGATTAATGACGTCTGACCGATATAGATAGAAGAGGAAACATACTGCGCCAGATAAACTGGGAACAGGCCAGTAAAACTGACAATGAGATGACGAAGTACGTTAAAAGTTGGATACGTACGGTACATACATAAATCACGCCTAAATCCCCGAAGGGATAGGCGGAGGAATTAACACCCACGTTTCGCCAATTAAGTTAGGTCCCATGTAATAGGTGGCGAGCCTATTGCCATCTATCGGGCACAAAAGTCGCAGTACATTGCTAGATTGTATAAGAGGAACGCTGCTGCCCATTCCTCATCACTGATTTATCCTTAGTCGCCTTGTAAGATACCCACGGGAGAGATTTGGGGTGGTGACAATTGTATTCTACTCTGCCGTCACCACAAGGCAAAAAAACGTACGATACCTACAGGTTTCCTAAAAACAGCCAGTGACTTTTGTTCGTTATATTCGTCACAGACTTTCCCTAATTGCAAATCCGATTTCCAGCAAGTGCCATAAAAATTCAAGGCAAATGGAAACACGATATTCACTCCGCATTTACACGGTCATAACTTTTGGGATTAAAAAAGGGGTCAAATGAATGGGAAGGGGCCGCGGACGCGATGGGTCACCGTTGTAGCCCGCCCTTTCGTATCAACAGGCTGCGTTCATTGTGGGATACCTTTCACTTTATTTTTGAGCATTCTCCGAGAGAGTAATGGAAAACAGCTTGTAGCCAATTGTTTAGTTTTTTATTTGAACATTATTTTTAAATGTTAGAAAATTATTACAAAGAAAATAGTGGTGAGGAAAATTTCTAGTCTTGGTGCGGGAAACGAACCCGCGTCCTCTGCAATCCGGGCAGATGCCTATACCACTCGGCCGCATAAGACTATATTATATTTTTTGGACTTTCTCTTACTACAGTTTTCTTTGCAGCTTGTAGTAATTTTGATACCTCCTACGCAAAAGGTCGTAACACCAATTTCATTTTAGTTTTTTGGCTCATCATAATTACATTAATCCGAACTGTAGTAATACATCATATATATACAAATCACGCCTATATCCCCGAAGGTGTAGGCAGAGGTGAATTAATACCCACGTTTCGCCAATTATGTTAGATCACATGTAATAGGTGGCGAGCCTATTGCCATTTATCGAGCAAAAAAGTCACAGTACATTGCTAGGTGGTATAAAAGGAACGCTGCTGCCCAATCCTCATCACTTTTTAATCCGTCGCCTTGTACGACACCCACGGAAGAGATTTGAGGTGGTGACAATTGTATTCTACTCTGCCGTCACCACACAGTTTTCTTTGCAGCTTGTAGTAATTTTGATATTTCGATACCTCCTACGGAAAAGATCGTAACACAATTTTTATTTTAGAATTTTGGCTCATCATAATTACATTACTTGAACTATAAAAATACCTCGCACATCTTTATATTGAATTCACTATTATAATTTGTAAATCAGTACTTATAATACTGTAAAGTTGTATTTAATTATTTTACCGGACGCTACGGTATATCATTAATCTGTTTAAAGCATTGAAATCATCCCTAACGGCTTTGGGGATTATAAAACAGAGAAAATGGATTGTTTCCTTAGGGTTAAATTACACTTGCATAAAATTACAGGATGAGATCTCTTCTAATAGGGAAATAATTTCGTTTTAGGATTTGGTTTCTCTGAAAACTTTCGATTCAATTGTACCTATTATTGTATTCCAATTAATGTCCTCGCCAATCAATACAGAAGATTATCACTGTAATAATCAATTTGATAATTGTTTTTTTTTAAATCTTGTTGTTACAAAAGATTCGGGGGTACGATTATTCATCATCATCATCATCCGGGTCATCCGTCTGGTGGCGGGCTGCGGGCATCGAGCGGGAGCTCATGACCCGGGCATGAACTCAGGAGACATCAGTCCCCCGGTGGTCTGGACCGCCGTTATAAACGGCGGGGCTCCCCTTCGCCCCCCGATGCTCAACCCCGGTCTGGTGGCGAGGCCCTCGGCGCGGTCTAACCATGTGCCGGGTGATTTACCGTGGGGCAAGGCCCGGCTAGGAGCCTGCGAGCGGGCCTCGGCTTATGCCATGTACCCGAGGGAGCGGAAGTAGGGGGGAGGGAACCTGATGGCGGGTCGAGGAGATGTCGGTGGGGATGACGATGATGTTGAGTAGTCGAGTCCTGGGGTGTCTTGTCCGGTGCAGTCACGGCGATCAAGCGCGGAGATGGTCTCGCGCGATCAGCCGTGACTTGGTTGTCGTGGTCGGTGGGTGTGCCCGCGCAGCAGGCCGCGTGCACGGGGCAATGTCCCGCGCTCGGCTGCGGGCGGCGGGCACGGTGTCAGTCCGGTGGGCGCGTCGTCTGGGGCGGGCGCGGCACGCGGGGCGGGCGCCCGGCGGCGCGCCTCGAGCCATAGACGACGCGGAATCTCGGCCGGGGGATGTCGCCTCGTCGCGGGGATGCAGCTGGTGCTGGTAACATCTCCGTCTCCGCGGCTGGTGGTGACAGGAGCTCTCGGGGGAGTGCTCGTCGGGAACAACCTGGGGGCACAGGGATGTTGGGTGCGATGTGTTGGAGGTGGAGGTGGGGCCCGTTGTCGGCGCGGTCGAACATTCGACGCGCCAGACGGGCGACGAACTCCTCCACCGTCGGCATCCGGAGGTCCCTGGCGATCACGTCGTTCCTGACGTACCGCCCCGCTCCTGTAATCACGCGGGGGGAGATGTTCTACTGGGCCTGCAGTCTGGACTTCTGAGTCGGGGAGATGAGCGCGTACCAAGCCGGCGCCGCGTAGGTTAGCCGCGGCAGGACGTAGGTCTTGTAGACCATCAGTTTGGTACGCAGCGGTAGTCGTGATGTCAACACCGGACGAAGCAGGGCTCGCGCCATTTTCGCCATGCAGATCGAGTGGTCGACCTGCGGCGTCATCCGGAGCGAGCGGTCGATGTGACACCCGAGGTACTTCACTGAGGTCTGCCACGCTACGTCCTGGCCACGGAGCTTGAGCGGCAGGGGCACGCGCGGCCTCGACCCGACTAGGATGGCAGCCGTCTTCCCCACATTGACGGCCATCCTCCAGTTGTCCAGCCATGCGGGCAGGCGGTCCAGCAGCAGCTGCATCTTGGCGGCGGCTGCGCGCGGGTTGCGCGACGAGGCGAAGAAGGCGCTGTCGTCGGCAAATAGCGCCAACACCACGTCCCTCTCCCACTCCCGGAGTCGGTCCTGGAGCGTGGGGATATCGTTGGTGTAGGCGGCGTACAGGCACGGCGAAAGGCAGCTTCCTTGGGGCACACCTGCGCGTATCGGGCAAGTGTGGGAGTCGGCGTCCTCGACCGAAACGTAGAAGCTACGACCCTCGAGGAAAGACGCTACCATCTGCACGATGGCGGGCGGCATGCTGGTGGCGGCCAACTTAAAGATGAGGCCGGGGTGCCAGACACGGTCGAAGGCCTTCTCGATGTCCAAGAAGACCCCCACCGTCCGGTGGCCCCGGTTCTGGTTGGCCGTGAGGTGGTGGAGCACGCGCGCCAGCTGTAGCGAGGTCGAGTGGCCGCTGCGGAATCCGAATTGCTCGTCCCTGAGAGGGACGTGCGGGCGGACTCGGCGCAGCAGCAGGCGCTCGAACAGCTTGGCCACGTGCGATAGTAGCGTGATGGGTCGGTAGCTTGAGGGCAGTCGCCTGTCTTTGCCCGGTTTCGGAAGGACTATGACCCGCCCACACTTCCACGCCTGTGGAAAGTGCCCGGTGCGCAGGATGCCATTGAAGAGCCTGGTGAGTGCCACCAGACTCCTCTGAGGAATCTGCATGAGGGCCGCGGAGGAGATGCCGTCAGGCCCGGGCGCCTTCCGCCTGTGGAGGCGGAGGACGGCCTTGCGCAGCTCGGCAGGGGAGATGAAGTCCTCCCCGCGGAGCGGCGGCGCTGGGGCCGACAGGATCTCCTCGACACGGCGACACACGTGCCTGTGGTGCTCGACGACAGCGGCGTCGGTAGAGGCCGGGTGGGGGGTGAACTGCACCCCCAGGTGGTCCACCAGGATGTGGGCCCTGTCTGCGGCGATTATTATTTAATGTTTAAGAGGATCTCGCAGTGGCATAGCGTGCTCGGCCTGCGATTGAGTAAACTAAGCAATGTTGCTAATTCGGTCATTGGATGGGTGACCAAAAATGTATTATCTCGAGTTCTCCGCGCTTCCTAAGGCACGTTAAGCCGTGGGTCCCGGCTGCAATTGCAGTCGTTAATACCCACCAACCCACACTGGGACAGCGTGGTGGGTTACGGTCAATTCTGCCTATATTCTTCCATACATAAGGAAGGCCCGTGCTCCAGCAGGGGGCAGAATAAAGGGCTGGTGATGATGAATCTATATCTCCAAAAATCAAATAAAACATCTGTGTCAATAAAAATAATCTCTGCTGTAGCCAAGCAGCAGCCGATACAAACGGCTTAAAGTGCCTTCCGATCTTCCGAAGCACGGAGGAACTCGATATAATAATTTTTTTGTCACCCATCCAATGACCAACCTTAGCGAATATTGCTTAGTTTACGCAATTGCAGGCCGAGCACACCAAGCCACTGCGCTATGGGCTCCTCAAGTTATATATTAGGTAGATTATATCATATACTACATGCATACATAAATCACGCTTATATCCCCGAAAGGGTAGGCAGAGGTGAACTAGCACCCACGTTCCGCCAATTATGTTAGGTCCCATGTAATAGGTGGCGAGCCTATTGCCATTAATCGGGCACAAAAGTTGCAGTACTATTGCTAGGTGATATAAGAGGAACGCTGCTGCCCATTCCTCATCGCTGATTTATCCTTAGTCGCCTTGTACGACACCCACGGGAGAGATTTGGGGAGGTGACAACTGTATTCTACTCTGCCATCACCACACGGCTAATGCTAATTATATCATATGATATTGTATATTCTGAGTAAGTAGCAAAATATGTACACTCACCACGCAATAGTAATATGACCCGTGTTCCTATGTCGTGCCGTCATAATATGACTGTTATGACGTCACTGGCTTTCCTTTTGTCAAAACAATCGCGGCGCACGTTTCATCTCTAATTGGTGTAATAGCACGTGCAATTTTAATTTGGTTTATGGTGCAAAATGGAATGGCTTTCTATTTTTGGAATAAAGTCTATATCACCAAACTGTTAGCTTGTAAAACCATATTACGAAAAATTACATAAATAGCCAATTATCTTTGTTGCTGTTACATGTTGCTTTGTATTCATACATTACTAAATGCCGCACTCAGAGACGTCAAATAACGTTAATGAGTACTTAACGTCAAAAAATGACAATTCAAAACTAGTCGCTATTATTGGCGGTCTTGATTTGAATGAAAATTTTTGACATTAAATACTCATTAAAGTTAATTGACGTCTCTGAGTGCGGCATTAAAAGATCTTGGCTTATCTAGAGCTTTCGTAAGTTCTACACTAAAACGTTTGTCTAAGGCGGCTCTGATAGAATATTACCAAATATGGCTATGTAGAGAGTGAAGCACCCCGACGGTGGCGAGGGTGAGTGTTGATATGTTGTGAAGGGATCCCATAAACCTACACTTGGGTCACAAGTCTCACTGCCTTCCCCCCTCTGCCACACTATGGACCCGGCACCGGCACGGTGAATCCATAGAATGCAAAGAGTTTCATCTATGAACACGTTTTCTGTTTTTGTTTTTAGTTATACTCAATAAAGAATCGGTATATGGCAATAGGCTAGCCACCAATTAGGTACATGGGACCTAACCCAATTGGCGAAAAGTGGGTGTTAAATCACCTTCAGCCTACGCATACAGGCGTGATTTGTGTTATGTTATACAATACAATCTTAAAACATTAAATTACGAAATGTTACAACAGAATTTTCGGTGCCTTACGGCCTCTTACATCACAAGTGCTGGGATATCGCACTTCTCGAGCGGCTAAGAAATATTCAAAATGGTTATTGACCCAGTTCCTGACTGAGAAGGGTTTGGTGTAGCTCAGCGCTTGTTTACTGAGGAGAGTGATATATTTTTCTTGGGAATTTCACCAAATAACATTGCAGGGACTTTATGAAGTGCTTCGTGGTTTAGAGATTCCGGTGTTGTTGGAAGAGAAACGCAAGAGAATAATGTAAAAATAGTTTGTGTCACACCTAACCATAAAGTGGACTTTTCCGCCCACTACGCATACGTAAAAGGACTCAGATCGCATTTATTTATCGCTAATTACTTGCGATCTGAAGCAGTCTTTGTTTAATCGTGGTATATAATGTATGATAATGTAATTGTAATTGCCGTGTGGTGACGGCAGAGCAGAATACAATTGTCACCACCCCCATCTCTCCCGTGGGTGTCTTACAAGGCGACTAAGGGTAAAGACAGCAATGAGTAATGTGCAGCAGCGTACCTCTTAGGCCACCTAGCAACGTACTGTGGTATCCGTGCTCGATAGATGGTAAAAGGCTCGCCACCTATTACATGGGACCGGAACTAATTGGCGAATCATAGGTGTTAGTTCACCTATGCCTACCCCTTCGGATTTATGTATGTATGTAAAATAAATTGTTTCACATTGTTTTTATAAAACAAACCTTGTTGTCTAACAGTTAATTACCCAAAATAAGCTAATTTAATTGAAATACTCTACGATACTGAGAACACTGTTTGTTCACTTCGAAGCCTAGACAGAACAGCGTTTGATTTCAGATTAAATAGTACCTAGTATAGAAGTAGGTACAGCATTTAATCAACAATCATCTTAATTGGATGAGCGTTCTATAAGAGAGCTGGAAACGAAACGCACTCCGTATTTATACAACATTAAGTAGTAGGAATTACAAACAAGATTCCCTCTAACAATCACTAAGAAAAGCGAGAAGCAGAGCTTTGTTAAGTAAGCGCAGACGGTAAACTTGCCGAGTTTAATATGTAAAAGCAAATTTTGAAACACATTGTTCCGTTAGCTATTTCAATTTCTTCGGATTCGGGGAATTTTACTTCTTGTGTTGGCTATGGAGCCTGTTGTTCCGAGTTTGAATACAATTAGAGCTTCGTTTGTTTGTTGAAATAAGAATCGTAAGAAATATTATTCGAGTCAGTAGAGCTTTGCGAAGTTCAATCATGAGGCGTTGTTCATACAATAATACTACGAGTAATTGGTTAGATATTATTTTGTTTTTATTTCGACTTGTTAAACGTCAGAAAAATTATTAACTATTATAATAAAAGAAAAAGTTTTTGAAAGTGTTGCGCATAATTGTTATTGGGTCCAGGCAAGCCCGATGTTATTAGAACTGGTTTTTAGGTATCTATATTTCATTTTCTCTCTATTGCGCCAGCTGTGAAATACTTTTATCAAAAAATCTCTGCTTAGGTACATTTTATTATTGTGATAATTGAATGTTTATGTGTGTTTCTAAAAGGATCTTTTCTCAGTTGAACCATGGTATATTTTAATGAACCATATTTTAAAGAAAAAAGGTCAAAAGAATTTTGAACAATTATTTTTATTGTCTCTCGCATCAGCAAAATAATTTTTATATATTAAAAAAATATAACATAGTGTAACTGAAAAAAAATCCTTCTCGAAAACGAACATCACAAAGCAAAGATTTTTGATAAAAGCTACCAACTAATTCTCTTCCAATTACCGTTATCCTTACACGTGGCGACTTCGATTTCACCGATTAAATTAATATAACCGTTTTGACAACAGCCCGGTCCCAATTTCCCAACTCATCAACCCGACAAATCAAATCATCTCATTAGCTGCGAAGTAACACAAAGGAACACCTCAATCAATTACAGCTCAGATGTTGGACCCTACAGCTCCACGTCTACCTAATGCTGATTAAGTCAATTAAACCTTAGGTCAGGTCTAATTAAGGATCAGTATGCTCGAGCATTCATTTAGACAAATGCGCGATTTACACGAAAAATAGTCCGTCACGTGTCTGGGAGAAGCCGTAAGTTCTCATTGTAGGCGATTCCCGCGATCCTTCAGGAGTGATGAGACCGCTAATCGGTACGAAGTGTCGCCCGAGTTTGAATATTCATTCCTGATTTGGGTCACGCGTAAATTGTGCTGGATGGTGTTGGGGGATATGAATGTGCCTCTTACGAACTTATAGCAGAGGCACCAGTGATTATCAAATCATGCTTGTCGGTTAGTTTTTTTGCAAATATTGCGTATTTGTTTGGCAGTGTAGCTTATCGCGATAAATATTGGACTGTGTTTTCAATATTTTACTTGTTTATTTTTTGACGATTCATGAGTTTTTGTAACCTTGTGTACCTTATATGAATCAACCATATTTTGTAACGTTCTTATATTGAAAATGCAATAAAAATTCCGAAAGCGTGATTGCAGAAAAGACATCTTTGAAATAAGCCAACCGAACAATAAAAATATTATTTGATATAATTTCAATGTTCCACGCACAACACATACAATTTAAAAGAAAAGAACTAAGCAACCAGTACCAAACCTTGCAGACAAAGGTCTTATATTTGGATATATAAAAAAAAACAGAACACAATTTAATCACAATTTTCTGCCCTAATAAGAAAACACTTTGCGTCTTTGCTAGAAAAGCGAGCTATTTTGAAACAAACCAATTTCGTTATAAGCTTAATCGAAACCACCACATTTTAATCGAGTTTCTACAAAAACAGAGGTAACCTTTGTTTGAACACGCACCAAAGAGAAATGTTGTATAATGTCTTTAAAATCCCCCCATCTTTCCCGTGGGTGTCGTACAAGGCGACTAAGGATAAATCTGAATATGATTAGGAATGGGCAGCAGCGTTCCTCTTATACCACCTAGGCTAGCAATGTACTGCGGCTTTTATTCCCGATAAATGACTATAGGCTCGCGACCTATTACATGGGACTTGACTATTATGATTATATATGATATTTGGCGAAACGTAGGTGCTAGTTCACCTGTGCCTACCCCTTCGGGGATATAGGCGTCATTAATGTGTATGTGTGTCTTTAAAATTTGTTCATCAAAGGCTGACGTTTAATATTTTTTACTATGTAGTTTCTCTATGCGCTGCATAGCACCTCCTGTTTCAAAATAGTCTACAATACAAGTATAAAAAATTACTATTACATCTGGTTTTCAATGCTGGCTTGGGAGAGAAAAGACGTGAATTAACACCCACGATTGGCCCATTATGTTAGATCCCATGTTACAGATAGCGAGCTTATTGCCAACTGATAAGATCATCTGACTGAAGCGTAAATCGCAGCTTTACTCTTCAGTCAGATATTGCTTATAAGAAGTACACTGCTGCCCATTACTCATCGCTGTGATTACAAGTCGCCTTGTATGACATCCGCGTCGTCACCACACGGAAGAATACGGAACAGCGCAGCACATGGAATATACTCATCATCATCATCATCATCACCAGCCTTTTGATGTTGCTGGGTCACAGGCCTTCCCTATGGATGGAAGAGAATCAACGGCTTGTGGGTATGCGGTAATGTCGCCGCATACTCAGCGAAAAAGGGAAGGTCTTCCTCCGAGCCAGGTGTGCGCTCGGGGACCGCGGTCCGACTGTACTTCGTCGGATCTTGTATATATTCTGAGTTCCTCCAGAAATTTTGTAGTCGTAAGTCTCGTTATGCCTTAACACAACAGTCATTAGGTCTACAATTGGTTTGACTCCATTGTTATCGTCAGCTGTCGTATTTTCTTTTTCGTGCGTCTAACGTGACTTCCGAAGCATGGAGGAACTCGAGACAATACATTTTTAGTCACCCATCCAATGACCAATGTTTACGCAATCCCAGGCCAAGCGCGGTTTGCCACTGCGCTAGCGAGCTCCTCAATGGACTCGTCATGATAAAATATGTCCGCCACTCCTTCGATGTGCTTGATCTCTCAAACAGAAGCATAACACTTGAGCTCCTACAAACACGAAAGCCTCGATCGTCAAGGAGGCGATGCAAAAAAACTTAAATCCCCCAAGCCGCAATACAAGCGCCACCAGTCTATTACGGTGTGCGCTTCGACGTATTTGACTTGCATTTCGCGCTACATACCGGGGCTCAGCCACTCCGGCACATGAGCAAATAATCGGAACAGAGAATAACCTTCATACGACCGCGCGAATCGGTTGCACTTTTATAAGCGCGCGGGGAATGTGTGCGTTACCACTGGCCGCTGTCGCGAGTCTGGATAAAACCAGTTTTTGACGCACAGTCAGTGGCGTAATCTCAGGGTTAGTGCGACATCGTTCTTAGGAAGCTTTTACTCTGTTCGGTTTATCTACTCGTGTGCTCCGGGTCAGGCTTGTCCGGGATCCGGCTAGAATTTTTGCGCAAACACGCGGGATTTGGGGCGAAGCACACAACTTGCCCGGGTTTACCCGGTACAATATGTTTGCTGCTTACGGCTCGATGTTTCTTGGAGATTTTCAGCAATGGGAGGAGAACATGATTTGGCAGAGAAAATATTGTCAATAGTCTCTTTCACCCGAAGTAGCACTGAGCAGGGCACATTGCAAAAAATACTGACGGCGGTTGAGCCAAAATGGCTGCCTAGAAATTAATAAAATAGAATACAAATGTAAATTTTCGTCAACTTCTCATTTGACACGGTGGTTGCCAGGTTTTTCTCTACCATTCGTCAGTTTCATAAATTTGTGTTCTATTCGATCGAATAGAGAAGCCCAAGTGGCTTCTCTATTCTAGCTAAAGGGGCTGAGACAGCGTTGACTAGAAAGACAATTTACCTAGAATTTACCATTTACATCTACCATCAAATAAACCGTTTCTCTGAAAAGATACGCAATCAAAGTAAGAGTTAGGGGAAACCAGAAACATTATAGGTTAAGATCCAACAAAGTTTCAAATTACTCTAAAAATAACGATCAATTGTTCGCAAACGTCGATCTAACTATAGTCTTTTCAAATATTTATTTCTGACATAATTATTTAATTGTAAACATTATTATATTGGAAACTTATTCTAACTCAAACATGTGTAATCTCGTCGGTAACAGTCATTTGTCCAATAACCCTTTAAACCCAAATCAAACTTTGAAACACTAACTTTTCTCCCCGACATGAAAGCTATCAATATCCAGAAAATATCAATCTCTCTCCGTAACATTCCACTATATTGAGCAAAAGAAACAATTAAGGCCGGGTTGGCAATATGACAGCGAATGGTTCGATCGCTGAGCGTAGCCCGGCCCAGGCATCGAACCGAGACTGCGGTACGTCAAAAAGCAATCACTGCACTAACGCGGAATCATTCGCCGACGCCGTCAGCCGTAACAAAAGCGAATCACTTTGATCTGACGCTAGGATCCATAACAGTTTGAATCTAAACTGGACAGAAAAAATAAAACAGCAATTCTAGTTCCTACTTTTCATACGTCATCATTACAAGTGGTTGATTACGAAATGGGAAAAATAATATAATTAAATTAGCCATGAAAGATAAGGATTTCCTAATAATCAAATTTATATAGCAAAAGCACCGTACAGATCTGTCAAAAAGGTATCCTAATCTCCAAATGAATGTCAGTTTTAATTTGTTTCTTGTAAAAAACAAATTTGATTGAGATAATTTGGTATATTGTGGTAACCTGGTGTACTAGTGATATGTTAGCAAAGAGTAAAGAGCTGGATCTCAGAAAAATTGGATGTTATTTTTGTCTTTGATTGACATTATAAGTAGGTACTGAATTCTTGTGATCTCAATTATTGTTTTATTATAAAAATGTCTTAGATATTGTACGTCTTCTATGCTGGCCTGGGAGCGAACAAATAATGTAGAATAGGCCAGCCCCGACTCATCCTATGAGTGTCGTAAAAGTCGATTAAGGGAGATTGTCCCGTGTAGACCAGTAAGCACCTTGGGGCACCCGAATGGTGGGGGGCAAACCACCAACAACAGCATACCCAAAGAGGGTTAGTGTAAGGCAGGTGGCCGGCTGGAAAACCTAAGCCAAAACTTTGAGCAGTATGGATTGGAATGTTGTCATTCCAATCACTCTCTCCGTTCATCGGTCTCTCGACATGGTCCGTTCCGTCACTTTTTTATGCATTAATTCATCACTAGCACCTTTACGGTGTGATGGATGATATGAATCAAAAGGGAGTGGATGGCTTGATGAAGGCTGACCGATATCAATAGAAGAGGATACATACTGCCCCGACCCCAGATAGACTGGGAACAAGGCAGGGATAAGAAGAAGAAGATATTGTAGGAGTGACATGTGTCGAGTCAGCTTTTAAAAGATTGATTCGTTGTTTCTATTGACGAACTAGAAATGTTTCTTATTAAAAAATATCTGTGATGTGTTATGCGGCTTGACCCTTCAATTTATCGTTCGTTTTGTCTGATGACTTTATTCTGAATCGTTCTACGGACTTACAGAGCTAACATAGGTGCAGGTTTAAGACTACCAAGATTCCAGTTTTTCATCAACAGCCGCTAAAATCGGTTAAGTGCGATATATAGTTACAAGATTTCGGACAGTTCCGACAAAGTCCCAAATGTTGGTATCCCTAGCTGCTACCGGCAGCGCATAGACGCAGTTTCCAGATAGCTTCAAACAATGGAATGAAACGGCCGATGATTCCAGCAGGCCCGCAGATTGATTATGTGTTATATTGGCGGGATACGAATTTTATACTGCACACTGGGCACCAGTATTTTTACGTGTCACTGGGGATTAGGGGAAATGTTTTACAATGCTTCTATTCAACTAGCAGACACCCGGTGCCATGCCATTGTTGTCAATTTAAACCTTGTACGCGACAAAATTGAGTGTTGTTTCCAAAACGTATGAGCCTGGAAATTACATCGATGTTGTTTATTCAATGCTATTAGTACTTTTTTTAATGACAAATTTTTTTTTAATACCTACTACGCATTGTTGATTGCTCAGTGGAAAAAAAATTGACCCCTTAATCCGGCATGAATAATCCCAGATGCCTACAGCAGTTATTTACGTCGGTGTGTATCCGATATTGTTTCCATTACTTGATTAAGCAGTAATCTGTTTTACGAAGAACGTAATGGATTTTATACGGATGCAGTCTTAAAAATTATTTATTTTTTCAACTAAAATTATCACTTTGTAAGACACACACAAGCAGTCCCATTTAATATTAGAAAAATACCCAGGCTTATGCCCTTATGCCCGCCGGAAAGTGTGTACAAGATCGCATAGCGTTCAAATAGTTCAAACAGAGCTATTCTAATCCACCAGCATACAAATGTCTTGATCAGACAGCTTTGGAATGTAGAAACCATTACAGCACTTCGTAACAATTTAGACCTTAACAATCCGGGAATACAGATGCCCCGGGAGGTATTGGCCATTAAATAAATTAACTGCTATCGCCGGGCAGTATTAGTAGTAGTCGAATAACTGGTGCGCCCGTCAGCACATCGGGAGTTGCCTTGCATCATGCAGTAGCTAACTTCACTCGTGGCCAGACTTTGTGTTACAAAGACCACGGAACCTTTATGGACATGCCAGATAATGTTTATGTGAAGAGATGAAAGCTATGTCGACAGAATAATGTTAGGAATGGAGGTAGAAGGAGAGCAAGACCAAAGAAAAGATGGATCGATTGTGTAAAAGAGAATAAGATAGTAAAAGGAGTCAATGAGAAATAGGTGAAGGATAGGGAGGAGTGGATGAAGAAAACATGTTGTGCCGACCCCGCCTAAAGTCAAGTCAAAGTCAAAGTCAAAATTCATTTATTCATATCTGGTATGATTACAATACACTTATGAATCGTCAAGACGCGAAGAAGAAAGCGAAGAAGAAAGCGCAAAGAAGAAAGCGGGATAAGAGCAAAAAGTAGAAGATATAATACAAAACAGCTGTGTTTTAAACATACCTCTATAATAAACACAAAAGTTATAATCGCTAAAAAAACAGAAAGAAAGTTCTATTGAAATGTTTTATTTTTAAGCCCGTTTTCGTCGTGATGTGAAGAACATCCACCTAAATACGATCTATAATTTATCACAATTACTGTCAATGATAGCGGATACTGATGAAGCTATAAAGGTCAGGTAAGGGTTGCGGAGAAATCTTAGAAGAAAATTTTTCTCGAGAAAGCTTCTTCTAATTGGTGTCAAATATTTTACCTTAAAAGAGTATATTTACTACGTTGACGATCTTCCCACGAGTATTTACGTCGTATTTAAACGCGTTCAAAGAATCTTTAAATATCTTGGTTATACCTAATATTAATCGACATATTTAAAGGATTCCTTCCAAGCTGGCGTGGGAACGAAAAATAACGTAGAATAATATGCTAGCCCCGATTTATCCCAGGGGTGTCGTAAAAGTCGAATAAATACAGACTTGTCCTCTTAATTAATGACCGATAGGAAGCAGTATTATAAAAAAACCGTTAAAGATTGGCAGATCCGGCTTTCCTACCACATTTTGAAAAGTCATTACTAATCATATTTGTTATTGTTACATAAAAAGAAAAAATGTATAGAATTAAAGAGCGAAGTCCAACATTAATGTAATCCAATGAAAATTGGATCCAAAATTTTTTATAAATAATTAAGTGCTCTTTCGGAAGTCAAGCGCGGACCTTTCGCATTCCGAGCGAATAATCTAAGCCACTCGGCCTACCATGGGGGCTACTCGGCCTATGATGGGGCATAATTTTAAGACTTGTAACTTGTAAAAAACCATTTATTTATAAAAAATTGTAAAAGAAAACTGTAACCCTCCAAAAAATTACAGCTTCCAAAAAGTTTGGAACCAAAATCCAAACTAAACTGCCACATCTACTGCTTCTTGGATCGGTCGCCAACCGCGAAGTCCAAGTAAGTAGTCCATCGGCTGGCTCTAAGTGAATAGTTGGCGACTAACTTGTCCTAAGTCGGCTAAGTAAGCCGAGTCGCCCAACTTGCCGCGTCATAATAATACGTGCCAATGGACCCGGCCGCTTAGGGCTTTGTCTGTTTGTTTCAGCCGGTCTTTTGGCTGGAGCGATAGCGTTTTTTACTGTCTAGAAACTTGGCGGTCAGTTTGAGGTAACCGATGTTGCTGAGGTTATTTGGCATATTATGTAGACTTATTTTTTACGCCGTGTGGTAACGGCAGAGTAGAATACAATTGTCACCATCCCAAATCTCTCCCGTGGGTGTCGTACAAGGCGACTAAGGATAAATCAGTGATGGGGAATGGGCAGCAGCGTTCCTCTTATACCACCTAGCAATGTACCTACTGCGACTTCGGTGCCCGATAAATGGCAATAGGCTCGCCACCTATTACATGGGACCTCACATGGTTGGCGAAACGCGGGTGCTAGTTCACCTCTGCCTACCCCTTCGGGGATATAGGGGTGATTTATGAATGTATGTATGTATTTTTTACTGGCACTAGGCCAGCGTGGTAGGCTATGGACCAATCTCCCTATATTCTTCCATCCATAGGGAAGGCCTGTCCCCCAGCAGTGGGGCCGTTCAAGTGTTACGTAAGCAGATTTCTTACCCTTTTTATACCCCCCGCCCCCCTTGTCATCAAAAGTAAGCAAAGCTCTTACCCCCTCCCCCTATGCTTACGTAAACATTTTTAGTTATAATTTTTTTTTATATTGTCATTTTAAAAATAGGAATATTCATGAGAAGATAATGAAGAAGCAGATTGGATTTATTTTTAGTCGCCGCCTGCAATTCTTCTTCAATTCTCTTAGATACAATAATATCTAGTTCCTTGTCTGACTTTGCTTGTAATTTATAATTTGGCCAAACTTCGTTAACTAACTTTTGTACATTTTGTACTTTTGTCTCTGTATGAGATTTTTTAAAACTTTCAAACAGTTTTTGGTATAACTTGGATTTGTCTATATGACACGACATTCTAATAAGATAATTAAATAATTAAAACGTTCAACTTTGGCTAATTGCATCAACGGTAACACAAATGATTACTTTCAATGCTTACAATACGTTTAGTATCCAAACAAAACAATACTGATAGATACATTAATTGGACGAGTGAATAGGGCGGGGTAATTCCCGCGATTAAAGAATGCGTTTTGTTTTCATGCATAGACAATGTGAGGGTTGCCATTCGTGTAAAAAAGTAAATAACTAACGATGACGTAATCATCTTCTAGACCCCCATGTAATCCAAAATAAGCAAAACAGAGACCCCCCCACCCCCCTAGGTGCTTACGTAATACTTGAACGGCCCCAGTGGGGATAATAATACGGCTGGTGATGATGATTTTCAAAGAAATAAATATGGTTATTGTAAAAGGTGGACAAATGAGCGTGGAGAAGAAGAATTATCATCATCATCATCAGCCCTTTAACATCCCCACTGCTCTGAAACAGGTCTTAACTATGGATGGAGGAATTAACGACTGCTGATGCAGTCGGGACCAACGGCTTAACGTGCCTTCCCAAGCACGGAGGAACTTGTGATAGTAAATTTTTGGTCACCCATCCAACGAATGGCGAAAATAGATTAGTTTACGCAATTACGCTGTTAAGCTCCTTGAAGAATATATACTTGCTCTGCTCCCATTTTATCTGGGAGAGAGAGACGTAATATGTTTCTTGTTTCATTAATATCAGTCAAACGTCATTTAACAATCCACTTCATTTTGCTTCATAATGTGATTCTTCTTCTTCTACTCCCTGCCCTGTTCCCAGGCTATCTGGGGTCGGGCAGTACGTTTCTTCTTCCATATTGGGTCAGACGTCATCAAGCCATCCACTCTCTTTTGATTGATATCATCCATCACACTGGAAAGGTGCTCGTGATGAATGAACCATGTCAAGAGACCGATGAACGAAAAGAGTGATTGGAATGACAACACTCCAAGGTTTCGGCTTAGGTTTTACAGCCGGCCACCTGCCTGACCCTCTTTCGGAGTGCTGTTGTTGGTGGTTTGCCCTCCACCATTCGGGTGCCCCTAGGTGCTTATTGTTCTACACCGGGCAATCTCCCTTAGTCGACTTTTACGACAATCATGGGATGAGTCGGGACTGGCCAATTCTACGTAATTTTTTCGCTCCCATGCCAGTATAGAAGATAATCCATTACACCGAAAAGGTACTTTTAAATGTTATATTTTAAGCCCAGTTCAAATTGACTTTTCCTTGCGAATAACAGTCCCGTGACACAATTAAACGTTCCCGAACTTCGTGGCAGAAGTACCCAGGCCAGTATCCTCTAGTCGTGTACTGTCTTTTTTCGGCCAGACCAGAATTAGTCCTATTGTCGTCCACCAGGATCCGGTGAAATGCGACCGTCCGGTTCGTTTGCTGGCCGGTGATCCGGTTAGCTTAGAAATGATGTTTGCGGCACGCCGGGCGTATGGCGTGCACATTTCGTATGCCGGGGAAGCTTTGCACCGGTTACGAAACGTGGAACATTCCAGACTATGACGGTGTTGGTTACCTCACTGTTGATTCCGTGGAGTATACAAGATGTAACCTAAATAACTCCATGGTAATATATAGTCATATATTAAAGACTATGGTACATACATACCCGAAGGAGTAGGCATATAGGTGAATTAAACACTCACTTTTCGCCAATTTAGTTAGGTCCCATGTAATAGGTAGCAAGCCTATTGCCATCTATCGGGCACATAAAATCGCGGTATATTGCGATTTTATAGGAGGTATAAGGTGAATGCTGCTATTAAAAAAACGAAATTGTTATTTTTTTTCTTCCTCCAAACAAATTGTTAAGTCAGTAAAGCAACGTGTCTGGAAAATAAGTTCCCTCTTCAATGTTAGGTCACTGTCTGCAAATAATATCACATTCTGAGCATCTAGCGTTATAGTAATAACACATTCTGGAAATATAGGAATCATTTTTCGACAATTTGTTTCTTGATAGGTAGGTACTGATAATACAAAACAATTTGGGATTGCGCATTAGATTGAACTTAGATTGAATTCCAGTTTCGCTAATAAGCTGCTATCGTGAACCTTTTATTTTTTGTCTGCCCCATTGTGCTTAGTACAGTCAACAGTATGTGAGACTATACAAACTATTCGTTTTCTGTAATCAATTGTCAACTAACATTTTAATCAATTTGTCTTTTAACGTGGAGCAAAGTCTCAATTGACAAATGGATTATACAGTACCTACCTACTTAACTTTTAATTTTATTGAATGATGTGTAGATGTCTATTTATAGAATAGAAGGAGAGGAATACTAATGAAGAGATGGATGGATTGTGTAAAGGATGATATGATAGCGAGAGGAGTGGATGAGAAATTGGTGAAGGATCGAAAGGAGTGGAAGAAGATGTGTGAGAGATGTAAACCTAAAATCTAAGTCATCAGGTCCTCCCCGCGGTTAGGATCTTTTGGTTCGATTACAAATTTCAGATACAGAGCAAAATTCCACCACACATAATTTAACGAAAATGTTATTTTGGCGTGTTTTTTTTTGTTACTAAATGCTGTTGTTCTATCGCTATATTTGAATGGAAAATGATTTTTTTATTGCTTTATGTAATGTGACAAGCAACAAACGAATTTGAATTTCAATATTAATTGAATTTTGATTACTGTCATCATCATCATTTTAGGCTGGTGTTCACCAACAGTTATTGATATTTTATCGCATGGAAGAACTGTCAAAAACTGACGGTTATTGTTTAATCAAATTAATTGTTTTACGTTTTGGTGCTGAACTTAAGGCTTAGAGAGTTCCGACAGAATTTCCACAGAATTCATTTCTTTGATTCGAGGTGGCCACTGACATTACGTCTATCGGGGTAGTTTTATGGTTGAATCACGTCAGCAGCAGTCTGCGAGGGAAAATTGGATGCAGCCGACGAACGAATTACGACTGCACTGCAAATTTAAATGAAAATATGAAACAAAATGATACTTTATCAACAGACTCCACGAGAATATTGAAACATAAATATTATGTGGAGCATGAAAAATTCCAGTTACCAATTATAAATAAATAAATAAAAGAGTATGGAAATAACAGCATTAAACACATTAAGGGCATACTCGCCAGAGATGGCACACTATCACATACATAATTACGCTTCTCTCCATTAAGGGTAGGCAGGGTCTATCCACTTGTTACGATCCTAACGTTAATACCTACGTGAATTACGCCTATTTAACCCCGAAAGGGGTACGCAGAGGTGTATTAACAGCCACACCTATTGCCGTCTATTGGGCACGTTAATCTCAATATTTTTCTAGATGGTATAACAAGAACGCTGCTGTCCATTCCTAATCATTGGACGACAGAGATTGGGGGTGGTGACAATTTCATTCTGCTTCGCCGTCGCCACACGGCTTACAATTAGAATACCCTAAAAACTACACTCCACTATTTCGGGCGACAAAGCAGTATCTACAATCCCAATCCCATCCGTCCGAAGCCCATATCAAGCCAGATACAACGGCGCTTGCAGTCACCTCAAAAGCTCCTCAAAAATCCCAATTCCCCGTATCTTGTTAGCAATCAGCGCTGCAACGGAATTAGTTCGATTGTGATCCGGCGACCCGCATCCTAAACAATGCGGACGCACGGTTCGTTTGTGCTGCTTAAAGCGTGTGCAGGTGGCGATTCAAATTATGACAATTGCGCTGCAGCGGCTGGCAGCAGTTTTGCGGTCCGCTGGATTGATGGGCGGGAGCGGTTTGCGGATCAAAGTTGGAAGGGCTAGAGAGTTACATAGAATAACTATCATTGTTACTAATTGGGCCTTTTTTGTAATAGTTTATATTTTTATAGGAGTCTTTGTTTTTGAAACTTTTAATTGTATTGTCAGAAAATATATGTTGTTGTCACTGAGATCTTCCCGGTTTCACTTTCTCTTCCTCCCATCTTCTATCCCGTTTTCCGTTTCCCACTGAGTTATCGTTAACAATCATGTTAACTAAACCGGTTATAATTGTTCATAAAAGTGTTACCATACACCTAAGAAGACAAAAGTGCTATTTTAGACAGAATACCCGTTTCGCGTCTACCTTCCCCAAACACCTTTAGAAAACTAAAAATATAATTAGCCCATTGATCACCGTCATTCTTTAATGCGAGAGCCTCTATCGAAGCGCAAAGTCACTGAGTGATGAAACGTCAAGACGTGAAGGCCATATCGAAAGGATCATGAACGAAGTGTGATTGGGATAACAACATTCCAATTAATACTGTTGATTGTATTCGCTTAGGTTTTACAGCCACCCACCTGCCTGACATACATGCATACATATAATAGGGGGTCTATAATACGGGGTCAAGTCTACTGCTAACTATATTTTGAGGCGGTATAAGAGGAAAGCTGCTGTCTATTACTCATCGCTGCATTTACCCTTTCGCCATGTGTCGCGATTCTACGCTTTGAACTGACGACAGCCAAATTAGAGAGGAGCCGCTAATGCACACATCAAAGAATCCTCACCGGGCCAAAATTAACTCTTTATACGTAGAGGCTAATTGCCCCCATTGAACTAGCCGCCCAAATAGAAGCCGAATCATCTTTGTCTGCTACAAAGAATTTTGTAGTTAGAAAAAGGTCGAAAAATTATGGTCTTGATGCGGGAAACGAACCCGCGTCCTCTGCGATCCGGGCAGTTGCCTATACCGCTCGGCCAAGCAAGACGTTTGTACTAATTTTTCTAACATTTATGTAACGTTGAAATTAAAATCATATTAGTAATGTAGTAGACATTGTGTAGACAAATTACTAATGTACTGCGACTTTTGTGCCCGATATATGCCAATAGGCTCGCCACCTATTACATGGGACCTAACATAAACTGGCGAAACGTGGGTGCTAGTTCACCTCTGCCTACCCCTTCGGGGATATAGGCGTGATTTATGTATGTATGTAGAATTTTTTTTAATAACGATCTTCAGATCCTCCCGATTAGAATCCCAACAACTGACCCGAAAAAAGAATTTTTTTGTCTTTGTAATAATTTACCATAATTATTCCCGCATTAAGACCACAACCACAACTGTTATTTTTCTATATTGTAATGTATTTTTGTAATTTTCAGGTTCTTTGGCTTGGTGTCTGAAACCTTTGAGCCATATCTCCAGGTATCTGATTATTTAACTCTTCATGCGTAGAGGCCTAATTGCCCCCATGAAACTAGCAGCCCAAATGGCAATGGAATCAGTATCCTGCTCGTCAGCCATCTTGAAGTGAGCGCGGGTAATTATTCAAGCGCATGTAACCGCCTTTGTTATTCAAATGCTGGCCGTTGTGACCCGGCAGGGGGACAGGTGACGCTTGGTTCTGCCATATTATCTTACACGTGCGTAATTTATATTATAGTAAGCCCGTGTTACGAAGACTTGAGTTTGACGAGTGAGTCTTGACGTTTATTTTAAGATTCTAACTGCCGCACTCAGAGACGTAAATTAATTGTAATGAGTTCTTATTACAAAAAAAAGCAATCAAAACGCAAGCAATGCAAGAATAGTTCCTGTAGTATTATTGTCCTCTATGGCGACTAGTTTTGAATTGTCTTTTTTTGACATTAAGTACTCATTGACGTTAATTGACGTCTCTGAGTGCGGCAGTATGAGAGTTAATAGTCACGTCAACGCTGGTTTTAGCAAAAACTATCGTTTTTTCACTATCATAAACATAATAGAAATGAGTAAAATATCAGAGAGTCTGGAAAAGAAACATATATTTTTCGAAATCAATTTATACTTCTTTTTCATTGTAACAATCATTTATTTAATGTTGAAATATAATTTTTAATTTAAATTACCTTTATTTAGAAATTTTGATATTTCTTATAACGTAATCACATCTATGATACGGGCTCAAAGTAAGCGAATCAAAATGGCAGACCACAAAGCAAATTGTTTAGAAAAAGTACGAAAAATAAAAGTCTCTCCGGACTCCGGACAGATTCCCACTAGCATCACACGCTTAAACAAACCAGTTATTATCATATTCCTATTGAACATCTTTTTGAATAACTACACTCTTAAAAGGTAGGTAATTTTATAAAAATCAGACCATACGCCAATCGGCCAGACTTCAAATGCAACAACGTCGCTTGGCCACCGGTGGAGTGAGCTTAATTAAATAATTTTAATTAAAATGACGCCCAATTTCCCAGACTTTACAAATAAACCAATTACTAATTCTTCACAGTCCGCGGAACAAAAGGTTTTTAAACTATAAATTAGTTTACGAAACTAAACTCAATTAAGAGTTCTTCCCGTGGAGAGCTAACAGCTTCAAACAATAATTAGTATTGTTACAAAGTTTCTGCTATTTATTGAAACACAAATGCTTGGTTTAAGGAAAATACGATATTTATTTTGAATTGAAATCTATTATTAGAAATGCTGGAGAACGTTTTCTTGAAAGTTATTATGAAATATTTTACTAATACTCTGTGTATACCTAATGTGAATTTCCGTCATTTCATCTATATATTTATTTATCACGAGTGTTTCCGGTGTGATGGATGATATGAATCAAAAGGGAGTTGATGGCTTGATGAAGTCTGACCGATATGAATGGAAGAGGAAACATACTGAGTCGACAAAATAATAAGTACTTGAAATTAACAAAGCTCACTGGTAGTTTCTTGAAATGGCGCAACGAAGTCAAAATTATTTTAATAGATTTCTCAAAAAAAATACTAAACTACATAGAAAAATAGGTTAGAAAAGGCTCGGAAAATTATTCCCTCTTGAAGATTATAACTTTTAGAACCTGTTTTTCCTTGTAATAATTCTTCTAATATTTATAATAATGTTCAAATTAAAAAAAAAACAGGAATTACTAAATTACAAACAAAAAACGCGAAACACCATCTCCATTTCGCACACCGCGCCCCGCCCAGCGGAGAGAGATCCGTTCCGAATAACGGCGCGCTTTGTTTCAAAACAAACTACAGAATATTTAATTACGCAACCAACACCGGAATTACGGTTGGAATTATTAAATTCATTCCTGCGTAGACGTCGGGGGGTGTACATAAATTGTCCTGGAGGAGTCTATCCTTGGTGACGGTTTGCGGCCGTGTTGCTTCCCCCACTAATCCGGCTTACCGTCAAATAAATTACCTCCACAAACGTTAACTGCTAACAAAATATTGGGCTGTGGACGTGTCGAATTTATTGCGAATCAAAACTGCCGCTTATCAGCTTCTGGGCAGCATTCTTTTGATTATTTGTCAGCTGTGTACTTGTTTCTGAAATGACTGTCGGCCGTGTGGTGACGGCAGAGTAGAAAACAATTGTCATTACCCCAAATCTCTCCCGTGGGTGTCGTACAAGGCGACTAAGGATAAATCAGAGATGAGGAATGGGTAGCAGCGTTCCTCTTATATCTACCACCCAGCAAAGTACTGCGACTTTTGTGCCCGATAAATGGCAGTAGGCTTGCCACCTATTACATGGGACCTAACATTGTTGGTGAAACGTGGGTGCTAGTTCACGTCTGCCTACCCCTTGGGATATAGGCTTGATTTATGTATGTATGTATGTATGTGTACTTGTTTCTGAAATGACTGTTTCTAAATAGCCCACTTTGGCTTTTTCCTTTAAATACTTCACCATCATCATCATCAGCCCTTTAAAGTCCCCACGCTTTGACACAGGCCTTTCGTATGATGTAAGAATATAGGGACAATGGGCCATAACCCACCACGGTAGCCCAGTGCGGATTGGAGAGTAACGTGCCTTCAAAAAGACGGAGAAACTCGAGATGATAAATTTTCGGTCACCCATCCAACGACAGGCCTTAGCGAACGTTGCTTAGGTTACGCAATCGCAGGCCAAGCGCGCTATGCCACTGCGCTGGCGGTAATAGAGTGAATCGTCTCAATTGGCCTAAAGGTCTCCACATACGTAACGGGAAAATACCACGGACGGGACTTGGACAGGACGGGGCCTGCAATAAAAACGTTTCATACAAAATATATACCATGAAGGACATATGTCCCGGAGTCACGGACGGGACGAGCACGGGGCGTTTGAACGAGAGACACCCCGTCCTGTCCACGTCCCGTCCGGGGAACTTTCCCGTTACGTAGGCGGAGACCCTAATAGGCCTAAGGCCACTATAGTTCTCAATTTCGGCTCCATGTACTGCACTACTTTCTTGACCGCGAATATTTTGTGGACCCTTTTCCAGTGTGTGTATAAAGACGCTCTTTGCTTATACGTCTGCTGGCATATGTCGCAGGAGAGAGGCCTCTCGCCCGAATGGATGACCTCGTGCTGGTTCAACGCCTTCTATATTGGATATGTTCCTTGTCCATGTTCCAATCCATGTCCTTCTACATGGGATATTAGATATACTTCAATCACAGTTCGTTAAGGGTTCGTTCCTTCTCTTACAGAAGGAGAAGGAGAAGTGTATTACAGCCACATTTCCCTAGATCAGGTCCCATAATTCCCGTTTTGCCTACTAATTATAATTACTGTCACACATAAAAGGTTATAAATGAGCTGTCTACCAACAGATCGTCACCTACACCCATCAGTCTGAAGGTGGCATTCCGAATTCGTTTTAATTACAAACAAAAAGTAATGAATCAAAAACCAACTTTTCGGTATCAACAACAAAATGGCCGATTGAAACAAGCCATTCATCATCATGCTCGTGATGGCACAGAGACCGCTGCAGACGCCATTCATCAATTTCTTATTCAGAAAGTCGATAAGTTCACGGTTTCATTTGTAAATTCAATTTTGTTTCTGTGACACTTGGCTGCGTTGCCTTTGCTGGGGGGATGTCGATGTCGATAAAGCTCCTCGAAATAATTAAGTTGATTGTTAATTAATTTTATTTGGACATTATATAAAAATACTGTAAATTATTACACAGTAAGGGAGGGTTTGATTCCAGCGTCAGGATTAATTATTTGCAAAAGGGATGATGATTGATGACACTAACAAAGAATCACTTATATTATACATACATACATAAATCACGCCTATATCTCCGAAGGGGTAGGCAGAGGTGAACTAGCACCCACGTTTCGCCAATTATGTTTGGTCCCATGTAATAAATGGCGAGCCTATTGCCATTTATCGGGCACAAAAATAATATTTCACTTATATTATGATTTAAAATAATAATTTAGGATAAGGAGATTCGTTAATAGTCACTTGTTATCTGATTATACTTGTGATTGATATTTATTTTATAAAAATAAAAACACAAAACATAGCAGTCCTCCATATTTGCTAAAACGCCGCGTGACGTCATTATTTAGTTATCTCCATTTTGACATTTTATTTGCCAATTTCACTAGTTTAATAAAGAGACTGGTTTTTTTACGGAATAGTGACGTCACACAGACGCCATTGCTATTTTGGCGTTTTGGTGGAAATTTGAAGATTTTTGATATTTGAGAAAATATAAAGTTTTTACAAATATATAATTTATTTTGGATAAAGTAGACACGTAAGAAAAACATACTGTAGTTTTTCAAAATTAGTTATCATGCCTATTGGAAACATTCAATTACGATGTTAATTCAAGTTGCTTTAAAATGTAAGATCAATATTGATTTCCCAGCAGATCAGAATATAATTATTGTCACTCCTTTTCTCTCTCTCTCTCTCTCTCTCCCACGTGTGTCGTACAGCAGCGTTGTCAGTAGGCACAATGTGCTTGGTAGGTGACAATATTAAAGAGCTGGTGATAAGGATTCGATCCCGGGACCTCTTGCCCGAAAGCCAACGCATCTGACCATTCGATCGAACCGGTCATCAACAAACAGAACATCCTGACGTGGTGTTGATTGGACAGTTGAGTTATCGGCACGTCATGCTACAAAATGTCAAAATTTCCACAATGGACTTTCTTGTTTACTACAAACAAGGTTGGATTGCCAATCTTCTTCTCCCTTCCCTATTCCCAGTCTATCTGGGGTCGGCGCAGCATGTTTCCTCTTCCATTCATATCGGTCAGACGTCATCAAGCCAGCCTTTTGATTCAATCATCCATCACACCGGAAAAGTGCTCGTGATTAATATATAGAAAAGGGACGGAACGGACCATGTCGAGAGACCGATGAAATTAAGAGTGATTTGAAAGATAACATTCCAATCCATACCGCTCAAGGTTTTGGTTTAGGTTTTACAGCCGGCCGCCTGCCTGACACCAACCCTCTTTGGGTGTATGACAATCGATTGAAGAATTTTGACAGTTTTAGACTGAAGAGCCGTTGACCGTACAATGCGATTGGTTCTAGAAATATCGATACCACGTTGAACACCCTTCTGCAGAGGCGATGCGCCATCGTTAATCAGGGTCTGTGTTAATATCGCAAATATTTATCTTCGACCAGCGCAAATGAAAATATCATTGGCTATTCACCTGGGGCATTATTAATAATGTTTATCTTTAAACTGTCCTCGCCGTAATATTTCATTTAGCGCCACCAATTATTGAAAACTGTTTTTATTTGGGATTTCCCGGGCGTTCTTGAGAATTTACGGCGGATATTTTGATTTAACTTTAAATATACATAACCTTTCTTTTATACTTTTTAATGTTTTAAAATTAATAATAGAATCCCAAGAATATTCAAGTTCCTTGATTGAAATAAATCTAAAATTCAATTTTCTTAAAATTGATGGATATGAGACTGGAGATGGACATGATTATATGCATTTGGACATTAGGACGTCGAATATACGGACGCAAATATAACCCCCCACAGAAAGGAGGAAAAGGCAGACATGACACACAAAATATTATCGAATGAATTGTGACCCTAATTATCAGACCGTAACGCGCCTATTAGATCGCTACGTGATTTCTTTCCCGTAACTTGACTATTTGTGAAACGTAAACGGTTCGCCCCAGTCGCACCGGACCGTTCTCCGGCACAAACTTTCACCAATAAATCATTCAAACTGTTATAATTTAAGTGGAATCTGATTATGAAAGGGGAAGGTAAGCAGCCGCGTCACACCTCCCACTGGAATTAAATTTGCAAATGGATCCAAAGTTAATGGTCGATGCCAACAAGAAATTGATTAATGTTCCCGGGATCAGGCAATAATTAATTTAATTTGCGCTCTAAATAATTTCGAGTTGTTCCCGTCTCGATCGCCTAATTGGCGACTGAGTGGCGATTGAGAGTTTTTTTTTTATTACATCACGCTTTGTGGTGACGGCAAAGCAGAATAAAATTTTATTGTCACCACCACCATCTCTCCCGTGGGTGTCGTACAAGGCGACTGAGGGTAAAGACAACGATGAGTGATGGACAGCAGCATTCTCATACCGCCTCTAGCCTACTCAGATGTATGTGCCTGATATGTAATTATTTAAAAATCTATGAATGCAGCTTAAATTGTTTCTTTTCTTTCAGTAAAATGTTCCATCTACATATTCAAGGTACTTTCCCTCCGTGTGGCATCACCGTTGGAAGCCCTGTATACAATGGCAGTAGAATTTTCCATTTGGAATTACATAGCTGATAATGGTGCATTCACCCAGAATTACCTTTAGTAGCCAAGTGTCTGTGGAAACAACGAATAATAAGCTGGAAAAGTTAGTGAAAGCTTCTTAATGTCATAATGTGGCAAAATGTTACACAAAAAGTGACATTGGCGTGGATGCACCTCAATTTAGAGGTCATGACCTTCGTTTATATCTTTTATTATAATTTAATTAGCAAACTCTTTCTTCTCTTCTCTTGATATGGAATTTAAAATTGTAAATAATAAAATGACATGGGGTTTTCATTTAGAAAGTTTAATCAATCCAATATAAATTATCAATAAGATAATTTCTTTTCATTAACAGCGCATTAGTTATTCCCAATACTCTTGTTTGAAAATCTTTTCAATATCAGAAACTTGCGCAGCAATCAGTTTAAATTAATTATCCTTTCACTGCAATAAAATAACAATTACGTCTGTCTGTTTGAAGAGCTAAAAGAAATTAATTTATTTCAATCGATGATTGTGTTGATTGATTTTACCAAGCCTTAATAATAAAATGAAGATGAAACGAAATTGCTATATTTTTTCAAGAAGCTTACCTGTAAAAAACGCTTTATCCTAGATAATGTAAATGTCTGTTATTCTATGCAATGTATAAATGGCAATCGGCTCGCCACCCACTACATGGAAACCTAACTGGCGAAACGTTGGTGTTAATTCACCTCTGTCTAGCCTTGGGTGAAATAGTCGATTTATGTATTATGTATTTATTCAAATTATTTTATACACAAAAGTGCCGTTATAGGCCGCCTTCCCCTACCCTAGCAGTAGGGCCACCATTAAAGGGTTGGTAATGGTGCGACAACAATTTTCAATTTGCTTCTCATTGAGATTTAATAGTAATGCCGCATACTCCATAAACCAAAACTTATGTATGACCACATACTACACTGATTGAATTAGAGTGACAGCCACGTGTAAACTGAATCACAGCGCGTACGGGAATTTAGATGACAGGTGTCACATAAAACTGTCATCTAAATTCCCGGACGCGGTAAAAGTCAGCAAGAAAAATGTTTGTTTCGAATAAATTGATTAGGCTTTTGATTGTAGGCTGATTAAGTTACTGACTGTATCTCACGTGTATCTTGATCATCACTATTTCAGATGAAAGTTGGAGATTTTGGACATCGCTATACATGTAGATATAGTTATGAAATTAACATTTTACTCTCTTGTTTGGTGAAGGTAGAGCAGAATTCAATTGTCACAACCCCAAATCTCGCCCGCGGGTGTCGTATTCACTACGCTGGCCCAGTGCCTTCCGAAGCACGGAGGAACTCGAGATAATACATTTGGTCAATCATCCGGCCTTAGCGAACATTGCTCCTCTTGGTTGGTGCTCCTCTGCCTTAGTAATAAATGTACTTGTAATATAAAATTCGTGGAATTCTGACATAGTTACATAGCTGAGCGTAACACGTCTGCTGTTGTTGTCATCTGAGTCCTATGATGTTTCAATTACGCCGCCGCGCGCTTCATGCGAGGCTCAAAATTGAATTGATGACTTAACTCTGCAATAAATACAGAGTGTAGCCGCTTGCTTACATCGCGTTAGCGTCGATAAAGCCGGGGCAAATTTAATTAGTGCGGTGACCACACCCGCCGGGTCTTGTCCACTGCACGGCTAGGGGTGGCGCGATTGCCTGGCGAATCTCGGTTATGCACCGCAATTCATACATACATACATCGATCCTCGAAGGGGTAGGCAGAGGTTAACACCCACGTTTCGCCAAGTAGGCTAGCTCCCATGCAATAGGTGGCGAACCTATTGCCAGTTATCGGGCACGTAAATCGCAGAATATTGCTAGGTGGGACAGAAGTAATGCTGCTGCCTTAAAACTTAGTCGCGGGTGACATTCGGGGTGGTGATATTTGTATTAAGCTCTGCCGTCACCAAACGGCGGAATTCATACATATATAAATCACGCCTATATGCCCGAAGGGGTAGGCAGAGGTGATTTAACACCCACGTTTCGTCAATTAGGTTAGGTCCCATGTTACGGGCATAGAAATCGCAGTACATTACTAGGTGGCATAAGAGGAACGCTGCTGCCCATTACTCATTGCTGTCTTAACCCTAAGTCGCCTTGTACGACACCCATAGGGGAGATGGTGGTGGTGACGATTGTATTCTGCTCTGCCGTCACCACACGGCATTCATGCCGCAATTCATTCCTCATAATGTAAACCCTAAACCAAAACCTTTCAACAAAATATCCCCAGAATCTTCCATGCTGGCTCCCACAAAATCTGACAGCCCTGAGCAGACAACACCCATTTATTCAGCGGCATATTTATTTAAAACAGAATCTATTAGTGCGAAGTTAATAATGGTGGTGACAGTCAACAGTTTGAACACAAGGCGTGTTTGTTTTTGATTGACGACTGTTGTGTTTTTCAGTTAAACGAAACGGTCCTGTAATGCGAACGCGATGTTAATGGATTGTTTTATATTTTCACAAAATTATTTACACAGCTGACCAGTGCAGTGGTAGTGATCTGTGTTTGTCAGCATTAAAGCCTTTTTGTAGTTTAAGTACGAATCATGATAATGTATTAAAATCTCTTTGGTTGTTTGTATTATACTGGTCCGCCACTAAAAAGGCGACTTGAAAAATTAAAAAAAAAACGATGAAACCAAAATTAACTTATGTAAATGGATAATAATTGTGACATCTAAGGACCTGATGTGAGGGTCAGTAAAAGTAATAACATAATCTTGATGCAAGTTGCTTCAAGTCCGGGAATCGTGATGTCAAATATGCAAGTCGCACTGGCGCCCTTTATCGCTGGAGCTTATACAGTAGAAACAATTTTTTTTAAAGCGAAACTAGGTTACGAAGGTTACGTTTGCTGAAGATCTGGCAAAGATACACAAAACAGTTGGGACTTATTCTAAAAAGTAATCTCGATATTTGGGTAACACACTTTAGCATAAGAATTTTAATCAGAACTCTTGACAATTACTATACAATAATAAAACCACGAAATATTTTACTACTAAATGCCCTGTTCCCAGTCTGTCTGGGGTCGACGTAGTATGTTTCCTCTTCCTTTCATATCGGTCAGACGTATATATGTATTGTTTATGTGTATGTTGTATATTATGTATAACTATGTGCCGCTGTCATTTTATTGTCACCACCCCAAATCTTCCCCGTGGGTGTCGTACAAGGCGACTAAGGATAAATGTGTATATGATTAGGAATGGGCAGCAGCGTTCCTCTTATACCACCTAGGCTAGCAATGTACTGCGACTTTTGTGCCCGATAAATGGCAATAGGCTCGCCACCTATTACATGGGACTTGACATATTTGGCGAAACGTGGGTGCTAGTTTCACCCCTGCCTACCCTTTCGGGGATATAGGCGTGATTTATGTATGTATGTATTGTACAATAATAGTTATTGTGATGAGCTCTTTCCTTATACATGACCTATTCTACTAAGTGTAGTGATCTAAAACTATCTGTTAAACTAATTCAAAGATTATCAAAACCGCTTGAGTTTCCGTTTTAAGCCCGATAGATTAATCGTTGCCAAATGCATTAATAACTGTAAATCCACACATAATTATAGTTATAAATACGCAGTCAATAGCAGTTCTAATACTACACAGTGTATGTGTACTTTGGGTGTGATCTATGTCTTAAGAGATAGCGGATACCCTAAAACTTCCTTAAGTTTTGGAAATCTTAGCAAGTGTGTGATATCTGCTATAAATGTAACTAGATTATGTATCCAAATAAATCTATAAAAAATTGTCTCGACACAATCAACCCGCCCTTTTTTCAATCGGAAACATGATCGTCAAAGCTTCTTTATATGCCTCTTAAACATACCTAGATCATTAGTCCTGGACAGTTCAGTTCCGCGCAGTTCTTCATCACTGTTTTGATCCTTAGTCGCCTTGTTCGACAGCGGCGAGATTTGGGGTGGTGACAATTGTATTCTGCTCTGCCGTCACCACACGGCGACCGGCACCAACATAATTAATATTACTTTATAGTTTGTTGAAGATCACAATAATACATACATACATACACAATTCACGCCCATATCCCCGAAGGGGTAGGCAGAGGTGAACCAGCACCCACGCTTCGCCAACCATACCAGGTCCCATGTAATAGGTGGCGAGTCTATTGCCATTTATCGGGCACAAAAGTCGCAGTACTTTGCTAGGTGGTAGGTATAAGAGGAACGCTGCTGCCCATTCCTCATCACTGATTTATCCTTAGTCGCTTTGTACGACACCCACGGGAGAGATTTGGGGTGGTGACAATTGTATTCTACTCTGCCGTCACCACACGGCACACAATAATATAAGACGCCAATACTTTCATAGTTATTTAAAACGCTTAATCTTCTCTACTTGGACCACAGAGAAACCCAAAGCCACACGACTCAGATGGGTCCCTTGCTTAATTTCTCGGAATGAGCTCTTAAGGGCCCTTAATATGTTAGTACAGCTGACATAACAACATTTTCAGCAGCGTCCCTCAGAATTTAACACTTATTGCTTTTCTGTTAAGCGTGCTAATTGCATGGCGTGAGCTGTGAATATTGTGTAGTAGCATTGCTTGATCCACTAGCTGGTTCATTGTTCACCTAGAGGGCCTGAGCCCTTACTTACACATCAAAGTATCAAGGATTAACCTGATTTTGAGGCGCGGTACTGAGGATAGTATTATGGCAGTATTGCGTAGTATGTACTAGTTAAGAAAACTTATCAGCGCCCACTATAATATAACTTTCACCATTCACTTTTACATCAGATCTATCATGTTTCCTGAGAGATTTTGGTGCTGGTAGATCCTAAAACCCTAGCCAACATATTGGAGCAGTAAGACAGTAATTTGTTTGAAAACTTATCACATTATTACAGTATATTATAATAGCCGTGCCCGAAATGGCAATAGGCTCGCCACCTATTACATGGGACCTTTATTGTCGTTAATATTTATAGCCTTATAGCCTTTTTCGATATAGACTATCCAACACAAAAATATTTTTTCAAATTGAATCAGTACCTAGTTTCTGAGATTAGCCCGTTCCACCAAACAAATTCTTCAGCTTCATAATTAGTACCTATAGAAGTATGGATATAGTATTATACCGCTAAAAAGAGACCCCTATCAAGAGTTCCTGCTAACTGCGATAGTCTTTTATGCTGAATATTATTAAATTCCTCGTGTATCCACTCTGTTTGATATTTCTGCCACGTTTCGCATCTCGTTCGGTTTTGTTAATACAATACAAAGGTCGCTTTGCGTGCCCTATAAATATCAAGTAGATTGTTTTTATTGTTCGCTAGTCTTATAAGTTTATTATTATAGTCTATTCACTTTCATGCTGCCGAGAAGCTTTTGTTGGCGATACTAGCTTAGATAGATTTTTTACTTGACTTCGCTGGAACCTGAAAACTATTTTTTCTTATGTACTTTATATTATATAATTAGGGATAGCCAATTTTCATATGTAGAGCTGGTAACTACATTTGAAATGGGGGAAAATCCCTTTTTAATAGATTTCAATTTGATTATGAGAGTTACAACCGTACTCAGAGACGACAACTTACGTTTAAGTTTAGTTTATCTGGGCCTTTTCCGCACTTAGCCCCCTGATTGGGCCATTGGACGTGTCTCCTTATATCATCCTACTCCAACCATCCTAGATTATCCCAAACACTTAGCAGTCTTTTCAGACTGCTGCCGTGTCCGAAACTGGGGATTGGAGAAGCCTTGCCCGTTGATCTGCCACGCTCCTGCATTCTATAGGCACGTGCTGTGGCGTTTCTTCTACCTCCATGCATACTCTGCATAGAGGACTAACTGTCACCCTAAATTAAATTTAGCGTTAATAATGTTAAAAAAAAAAATTGTAATCAAGACCACAGACGCGGCAAGAATAGCGACTAGTTTTGGAATCGTCATTTTTTGATATTAAGCGCTCATTAAAGTTAATTGACGTCTCCGAGTGCGGCAGTTAGACCAGCAAATAGTAAATTGGAGACACCACGGCGTCGGTGTAGTAACCTATGTACCGGGCCCCGCCAAAACTAGAAATAGGCTGGAAAGTTGCCGCCATCGCTCCGGGAAAAAGTTAAATTAATTTCGCTCCGTACCTACTACCTCTATAATATAAAGTTTTAATCAAATTTGGGGTTCGTCCGGAGACAATGTCGCCCGCGGACGGCGGCGGAGTGATCATCTCTTCGTTTACTGTTTGCGATTTCCTGGTGTTTCTGAGAAGTTAACTTATTTTGACATAAATGTAGGTAGGTATAGGTGTCGTGGAGGGGCAGTGCACAAATTGTCATCACCCCCATCTCATCCTCTAATGGGCAGCAGCATTTCTCTTGTACCACCTAGCAATATACTGCAATTTAAGTGCCCAATAGATGACAGTAGGCTCGCCACCTATTACATGGGACGTAGCTTATTTGGCGAAAAATGGATGTTATTTCACCTCTGCCTACCTCTTCAGGGATATAAGTGTGATTTATGGATATATGTATATGTCTTGCCCCCTATTTACTTAATGTTAGTTTTCTAATTTTATCATGTTAGTTGGCACATATAATCTTAGTCGTAAAGAATGAATGAGAGTTTTGCTGCTTTTGAGTTTGACTCATTATATAGTAGGTAGACCATGGTTCAAATATTTGCCCATTCCCCTTTGGGGTCAACGTCCCGTGGCCACAGCTCGTCGGATAAGACCGCTCCGTTCGAATCACAGACTGGAGGACAATTTTAATTCGTTTACACGATTTGAGGCGCTTGCGACTCATTTGGTTTCAAAGAGCTTTGTTTGAATACCTTAATTGTATTTGTAATGTCGGAATAATACTGTTAGTTTTGTCTCCCGAGTTTGCTTAGAGATTCCGCTGGAGCCATAATAGGAGGAGTACACTCCACTTAGTATTTAACACGTCAACCCCGATCGTGCTGGTTCGTGGCAGATACCTAATTATTGTGTAGTGAACGTGAATTGAGAAAGTATGTTTGTCAACTTGTGTGACTGTCAGTACATAGACCATATTTCATGATTCATGAAATGTGCTACTAAAAATACAGTCGAATTGAGTGAGTAACCTCCTTTTACGAAGTCGGTTAACGAAATATGCAAAGGGAAATTCCAATGATTTTTTATTTTAATACAAGGAAGATAAGTATAAACTACTGCAGATGCACCTGGGTCCAACGGCATAACGTGCCTTGTGAAGCACGGAAGAACTCGTGATAATAAATTTTTAGTCACCCATCCCAAGACTGGCCTCAGCGAATATTGCTTAGTTTACGCAATCGCAGACCGAGCTCGTTAAGCCACTGCGCTATCGAGCTCCTCTCTCGTCATCATTACCAGCCCTTTTAATGTCCCTACTGTTGGGGCACAAGCCTTCCCTTTGGATGGATGAATGTAGGGAGAACTAGCCATTACCTGTTGGAGTATAAACTCATGGCATTGTCCATAGATTTGTCTCTTGTGTAGGTCTGACATGATATATATTTTTCAACACATTTTGTTGTAACTTTTTCAATACAGTGGTCATTTTCTAAATTGCTTTTCTTTTTTAGTATATTTTCCTAGCATACCTACCACGCTGGCCCAGTGCGGGTCTGATCGCCACGCTTCATTAAGCCGTCTGCCATGCCGAATAAAGAGCCGCCATTCAAACGCCCTGTCACTAAAAAGTTGAATACTAAAATACACAATTTGCCGGGTGGTGACGGAAAAGCAGAATACAATTGTCACCACCCCATCTCTCCTGTGGGTGTCGTACAAGGCGACTAAGGGTAACGACAGCGACGAGTAATGGGCAGCAGCATTTATCTCATACCACCTAGCAATATAAATTCACTGCGGCTTACTCGCCATCTATTACAAGGGACCGAACATAATTGGCGAAAAGCGGATGTTAATTCACCTCTGCCTACAGATATAGGTGTGATTTATGTATGTAGGTATGTTAAATAAAGCGCTGCCATTCAAACGCCCTGCCGCGAAAAAGTTGAATACTAAAATACACAAAACAAAAAATGAAATAAACGGCCGTCGCAACTCCCGCACTGAATAAACGAAGCGATTTTCGATTCGCAAAGTTTAAAACTGCGCTAACTGGTCCCCGGCGGCGGAACTTGTATCTGTAACGAAGCTGCATTATCCTCGGCAGCTAATAGATTTATTTCGTGCTCGCTCCACATTTCGTCGTTATAGCAGTGTGACACAATGAAGTAATTTTTTAGCAGCGATTAAAGTCAGAGGAGCTCGCTAGCGCAGTGGCATAGCGTGCTTGGCCTGCGATTGCGTAAACTAAGCAAGCTCGCTAAGGCCGGCCATGGGATGGGTGACCAAAAATTTATTATCTCGAGCTCCTCCGTGCTTCGGAAGGCACGTTAAGCTGGTGGTCCCGGCTGCATCTGCAGTTGTTAATACCCACCAACCTGCACTGGTCAGCGTGGTGGGTTATGGCCCAATCTCCCTATATTCCATCCATAGGGAAGACCCGTGCCCCAGCAGTAGGGACATTAAAGGGCTGGTGATAATGATGATTAAAATCTATTGATGATATTAAGCAAAAATTGTTCCTATTAAAACTGTTTAAGTACTACTAAAAGTATGGTTCTTTTTTCTTTGTTCCGAGTCATGGTTGTGTATATGTTTATGTAGTATATTTTTAACATTTATATACATAATTATATTAAAATATGTCCGTCATCTAGTATCCATAACACAAGTGCCTTAGGCTACTTACTTTGGGCTAGATGATAGGTGTGAGTGTAAAAATATTAATTATTATTATTATATTAAATCACTTGTTGTAAATCACTTTCGTTACAAATCCGGGGCGTATGGTGACGGCAGAGCAGAAAACAATAATTATTGTCACCACCCCCAACCTTGCTAGTCGGTGTAACGTACAAGGCGACCAAATGTTAAGACAGCGATAAATACTGGGCTGAGGTTCCTCTTATACCACCTAGCAATGTACTGCGACTTTTGTGCCCGATAAATGGCATAATGGCTCGCCACCTATTTCATTGGACCTAACATAATTGGCGAAACGTGGGTGCTAATTCACCTCTGCCTACCCATTCGGGGATATTGGTGTGATTTATGTATAAGTGTGTGTATGTATACCAGATGCCTGAACGAATTTTGACTTTGACTTTGCACATTCTACGTATTTTTTTTTCGCTCCCAGGGGGCCTACCGCCTAACTCGATTGCTGAATCAAAAGCTGTATTTTATGACGTCATGCTGTCATTTCGCACCAAATTTACCTAAACTATGAGTAATAGCTTTGAACGAATGATCACAAAAAGATATTGTATGAATTTGGAATAAAATCCGAACCGCCTAAAAATTCAAGATGGTTGCTAGCTAAATTGATAGACTTAAGAAATGCATTGCTTTAAAGCTATCATCAGCAATCGAGTTAGGCTGTAGGCCCCCAGGTCAGCATGGAAAAAATATACGATACAGATATACATATAACTGTCATTATATCAGCTAGTTTGTACCAACGCAATCCTCAACTATTCGCGAATAACATTCCAACTACCACACAAGCCCGCTGAGTACATTTATTTGGTATCTGAAAATGTAAGCAATATTTTGCCAATATCTAATCTCCGATATGAATGGGCCTATGCCTGACCCGCGCCCAAATGAAAAAGCCGAACCAATATGCCACAGCAGTAATTACGAGTCGTCCCTTATGCCATGGCAAACGTGACTATTGTGGGAGGCGGCACACAGAATCCAGTTACACATCGATGCCATGCTTTTTTCTTAACCAATATTGTAATTTGTTGCGTTCATGATAGCGTGATAGGGACATAAATGTCTGATCTTCTATTATGTTTGTTAAATTTATAGAATAGGCACATCACAAATCTTCTTCTTCTCCTCCCTGCCATGTTCCCAGTCTATCTGGGGTCCTCGCAGTATGTTTCTTCTTCCATTCTTATCGGTCCGACGCCATCAAGCCATCCACTCCCTTTTGATTCATATCATCCATCACACCGTAAAGGTAAAGTGATGAGAGAACGTTTAGAAAATAGACGGAAATGACCATGTCGAAAGACCGATAAACGGAGAGAGTGATTGGGATGATAACATTCCAATCCATATCGCTCAAGGTTTTGGCTTAGGTTTTAAGCCTGACATCAACCCTCTTTGGGTATGCTGTTGTTGGTGGTTTGCCCTCCACCATTCGGGTGCCCCAAGGTGCTTATTGGTCTACACCGGGCAATCTCCCTTAGTCGACTTTTATGAGTTGGGGCTGGCACATTTTACGTTATTTTTTTCGCTCCCAGACCAGATAGAAGACAATGTTCTGACAGAAGTTATTGTCGTCACAAATCGGACGGGCCGTAAAAGCTTTATGGACGGACACCGTGCCAATATTTGCAGGGCCGATGCTGAAATATCGGTTCTTTTCTATTCATAGTGTGTAAACGAAAACATTTTAAACGTGCACACACAACTTTAGAAGGGTCACCCGAGTACACACTCCGGTAATAACTTGTATGGGGTTTTAATACGCTTCGAACAGACAGATCGTAACGCTTTGGCGGTGGAGTGGAAATATTATGCAGTACCACGGCTTTCACATCACGCGGATGGTTATGTCCGTTTTTACTAAGTTAAAAAGGTACCCTAACACACTTTCTTCTTCTTCCTTCACTTTTCCTGCTCTAGACAGAGTCGGCACAACATGTTTACTTCTTCCACTCCTCTCTATCCTTCTCCAATTTCTCATCTACTCCTCTCGCCGTCATATTATTTTCCTTTACAGATTGCAGCCATCTTTTCTTTGGTCTCCCTTAACACACATTATTGCCTATGAAGTCGGTAGGTACTCTGTTTTAAAGCATGAGGTGTTGGTATTGGTCTATCTACTTGGATTTGATTTCAAAACATTCTTTAATGATGGCAGCGCAGAATACACTATTGTCACCACTCCTAGGTGACTAAAAGTAAAAAAGAGAGAGTAATTTACGATAAATGGCAATATACTCGCCCTCTTATAACATGAGATCTAACATAGCAGGCACAATTATAGAGATTTTCGTGCAGATCTCATTAGTTAGTTGTTCAGTTTGGTGGCCTGATTAACCTCCTTGAATGTCACTGCATCTTTCTGATACATTCTGTATATTATATGTTTTAATGCGGATTCCAAGTCTCAAACCACATATCTCTTATCTACATTTTTACTGAATGCCCCAATCATATTCAACAGCCTAAATTAAAATTAACGTTCTGCTATTAAACTGGCCGTGTGGTGACGGCAGAGTAGAATACAATTGTCACCCAAATCTCTCCCGTGGGTGTCGTACAAGGCGACTAAGGATAAAGCAATGATGAGGAATGGGCAGCAGCGTTCCTCTTATACCACCTAGAAATAGCAATGTGCTGCGACTTTTGTGCCCGATAAATGGCAATAGGCTCGCCACCTATTACATGGGACCTAACATAACTGGTGAAACGTGCTAGTTCACCTCTGCCTACCCCTTCGGGGATAGAGGCGTGATTTATATGTGTATTAAACTGGCAAACAACTAAATTTTCCTCGCGTACCGACGACATTAATATTTATTCACGTGCCATTTTATAAGGACTTGAGCGGCGTCAGCGAATGAGTTTTAATGCCATCCTCAGCAAGCGGTCCCAGATTCGAGGCATTATAGTGGAGCTTCGAACAAACACATTGAGCCTATACTCGTGCTGTTTCTGAAGATCTTTTGCAGGGTCCGATATTTACATCTAGGTTAAAATTTATATTGTTCTCTTTCCTACATTATGATCCAGCCAATGCCATATAGCCGTGTGGTGACGGCAGAGTAGAATACAATTGTCACCAACCCTAGTCTCTCCCGTGGGTGTCGTAGAAGGCGACTAAGGATAAATCAGCGGTGAGGAATGGGCAGCAGCGTTCCTCTTATATCACCTAGCCTACCCCTTTGGGGATATAGGCGTGATTTATGTATGTATGCAATGCCTTATATCGAGATGACGGCAGAACAGACTACAATTATTTTCACCACTCCCAATCTCTCCCGTGGGTGTCTTACAAGGCGACTAAGGGTGAATACAGCAATGAGTAATATGCAGCGGCGTTCCTCATAAATCACCAGCATAATATCGCACTAGGTGGCGAGCCTATTGCCATTTATCTTGCCCGATAAGTGGCAATAGGCTCGCCACCTATTATATGGGACCTTACTTAATTGGCAAAAACATGGTGTTATATTTCACCTTTGCCTACCCTCTAGTTTGCAATAAAAAAATTGAATTAAACGTGAGGGTTAATAAATTCATCTCTGCCTACTCACTAAGGGATAAATAAGCGTAACTTAAATTATATATTTATGTACGTAATGGCACAGTAAGCAGCTTAGCAGCGTGGAAGAAGACATTGAGGGTGGTGACAGTTGTATTCAGCCCTGTCGTACGTCACCACAATAACATCGCTTTGTGCCAAAAGCAGTCTAATTTGTCGTTAATTAGAGCACATTTTAGTATTTCAATGGAAGTCTCGGAGTGCAACGGAATTATCTTATGTTGCTTCTACACGGTACAAGTAACTGTAGCTAGCAAAGGCGCGAGCTATTTCCGCAAGCAGCATGCTAAGTTAGTTGATCAGTGCCTAAACAAAGGCGCGGGCTACTTGCGCAAGTTACTTGGTCAAGCTACATGTGCATGCTGCCCGCGTGAGTGCTTTATTTATGGGTCTTGTATGTTTTAGCTGTCTGCATTTCTGCGCAAGTTACCCGCGCGATGCGAAGCACGCGTATGCTACTTGCGTATGTTACTTGTGCAGGACATCCTCGAGTAGCAGGACTCGCTTACACGATGCATATAACCCGCGCAAGTGCCTCAACATGCGGAAGCTACATGCACTATGTAGAAGCACCATTAGGATAATCATTTACAGTTACATGAGTGTGTTCCGTTGCAACATCCGTAAGAAGAGGAACGGAATGGGATTAATTTCGCTCGTGCAAAAACGAATGCGAAAATTTTAGTATGGCACGGAGGCAAATGAATCTTTTTGGTGTGGAAATTGTATTTTTAACTTAATATTTTGTTAATTCTATAAAAACCGACGCCTACACTAATAACAATACTTATTTTCTCTTCTATGCTGGCCTGGGAGCGAAAAATAACGTAGAATAGGCCAGCCCCGACTCATCCCATGGGTGTCGAAAAAAACCACTAAGGGATATTGCCCAGTGTAGACCAATAAGCACCTTGGGGCACCCGAATGGTGGAGGGCAAACCACAGCATACCCAAAGAGGGTTGGTGGATTCAAATGTTGTCATTCCAATCACTCTCTCCGTTCATCGATCTCTCGACATGGTCCGTTCCGTCTCTTTTCTATACATTCATTCATCACTAACACGTTTACGGTGTGATGGATGATATTAATCAAAAAGGAGTGAATGGCTTCATGACGTCTGACCGATATGAATGGAAGAGGAAACATACTGCGCCGACCCCAGGTAGACTGGGAACAGGGCAGGGAGAAGAAAATTTTCATACATATAGACAGAGGTGAATCCCATCCCACATCCCACCCACGTTTCGCCAATCGGATCAGCAAGTCCCATGTAATAGGTGGCGAGTCTATTGCCATTTATCGGGCACGAAAAACGCAGTACATTGCTAGGTGGCATAAGAAGAACACTGCTGCCCATTACTCATTGCTGTCTTAACAACTCTTTACCTTGTACGACACCTGCCGGAGAGATGGGCTGGATTTATATGACTTATATTTCTTTCACATAGTAACGACATACAATATCATCGCCATTAAAGAAAATTTATGTAATGATATTTAATATCAAAAAACTCAATTTTAGTAAATAATTAACCTTTCAGAACCAGTTTTCATTAATTTACTCCCTTTGTAGCCCCAAAAATGCTCCCTTAAACAAGATCCGAAATCGCCAAAATTGTTTACAGACACCTAGTTAATTCAAATAAAATAATTGGCGAATAGCTCAGTTCACATGATTGCATTTAAAATCGGCTCAGCGTGCATGAATGAGCCGTTAAATGGCAACCCTTGATCAGGCGGCCGGCGTCACCACACAATACTGGTGATTGATCGGCGATTTTAACAAAATTCCGACCGCGTGCTAACTAGGGCTGCCAACCGGCGGGCGAGGTCTTAGAGGCCTGAGTTACATCTTACTTAAGCCACATGAGTAGATAAATCGAACAAAGTAACAGCTTCCTAAGAACGCCGTCGCACGTCCCCGTTGTCAGCCTAGACAACTTCCTGTGGTATGGGACGGTAGCGGAGACGGGGCACTCTAGATGTTAGCGGGGGCGGGTGAGGCGGGGAGGGGCGAGTTTTCCCTCCCTAGAGTAGGGACCCCCTAGAGTGCCCCGTCCCCGCCACCGTCTCTAATACCGCAGGACGGTCGCGCACGAACTTGTCGGAACCTTGAGATTATGCAACTGGCTGTGCGTCACAAACCGCGGCCATTGGCAACGCACACATGCCCCGCGTGCTTGTAGTAGTGCAACCGATTCGCGCGGTTGTATGAAGGTTATTCTCTGTTCCGTTTATTTACTCATATGCTTAGGGGCTTGAGTTACAACTTACTCGAGTTGACGTTTCCAAACTTATCTCTTTGGGCACTCTCCAGCCCCCGTAGCACTTAAAGATTAGAAAATATTTTCCTCTCGCTCTAACTCCCACTATGCCCCGAGATGCCTTTGAGATGCCACCACTGTCAAGTGGTGAAAAGAGATATTGTCCACGTACCGTGCTAGGCCTACAGGATATGAGGAGCGTGGAAATTAGTTATTTACAGACCTCTACACCTTATTTGATCGGTAACTTATTATGTGTGTGGCCACCACACACGTAATAAGTTACCGATCAAGAGCAGAGCAGAATGCAATAGGACAATAGTCACCACCCACATCTCACCCGCGTAATGGGCTGCAGCGTTACTCTTATACCAGCTAGCAATGCGATTTACGTTCTCGATTAGTTAGTAGGATCGCTACCTATTACATGGCCCTTATCCTAATTGACGAAACGTGGGTATTGATTCAACTCTGCCTACCCCTTCGGGGATTAAGTAGTGATTTATGTATGTATGTAATTTATTTTGCATACTAAACATTCCATAAGCGAATGGATTTCTTTCCTTTTTTATTAGCCTACAAGCTAGCTGCCTACAAGCTGCTAGAAGCCTTTGGAAATCCTAGGGTGTCCACTCTGTGGTGACATTTTCCTAGCTAATGGGATGAGTAATATTTTTTTATGTATATAACTAAACTAAAACAGAATACATAATTAAAGTTTACAGTACTAAAAAACACGGATATAACTTTGGGAAGTTGTATGGCCGGGTGCAATCTTGGTGGTTGCGGATGTGTTCCGTGGTAGTAAAAGGCAGCGTTCATAAAAATAACTGACTGTACTTCTAAATATGTACACGGTTACAATATATACAAACTGGACAGTAAACATAAATCGGAAATAATATTTACAAGGCTTAGAAAATAACCATACTCTCTAGCTCGGAATAAAATTCTCATCTAATTAATTTGACAACTGTCACTTAGTGAAAAACATTGTGTTTGTCAAACATAGACAAACAATCAAAGGCGGTCGCATTACAAGAACGCCACACCACCCCCCCACGGAGAAGGAAAACCTAGTAGAAATTATAAACATCTAAATTTGACGCGTCTACCAGACCGAGTAGTGTATCATCCCTTAAGAAAACGTGTGATGCAGAAGAAAGATCTTGAAAAATAAAAGTTGATGGTGATGAATGTCGAGATGCAGGAATAGGTCTTACAACTGACATCTTACGACGTAGTTGTACGACAAAATCTGATGGGTTATCAATTACATCTGATGGGGTTGATGAAATAAATAACTCACCTGGCAAACGAAGAGGTTCTCCATAGAGCATCTCCGCGGCTGTGGATTTAATGTCCTCTTTGAACGCGGTACGCATGCCAAGAAGAATGAAAGGAAGTGAACGCACCCAAGAATCATGATGGCACATGAGAGCAGCCTTAAGCTGGCGGTGTACTCGCTCGATCATGCCATTAGCACATGGGTGATAAGATGTGGTCCTTATTCGTTTAGTGGCAAAGTGAATCATCAGTCGACGAAACAGGTCAGACTCAAACTGAGTACCTTGGTCTGTCGTGATGATTGATGGTACCCCAAATCTCGAAACCCATTCTCTAGTTAAGGTGTCTGCCACTTCTTCTGCGGTAATGGAGCGCATAGGCCAAACCTCAGGCCACCTGGTTACTCTGTCAATTGCTGTCAAACAATAGCGATACTCATTGCATAAAGGTAGAGGACCAATAATTTCAATGTGTATGTGACTGAAACGACCAGATGGAAGGTTGAAATCACCTAACGGAGAAGAATTGTGACGTGAGACCTTAGCTCGTTGACAAGCCTCGCAAGCGCGTGCCCACTGCTTACAATCCTTATTGACGGAAGGCCAGACGTAACGCTCTGTCAAAAGGCGGGCAGTTGCACGTGCGCCAGGATGGCTTAAGTTATGAAACTTATCGAAAACTGCTTTGCGAAAGGAAGGGGTCAAATATGGACGTGGCTTGCCTGTAGATACATCACAAATAATGGAAATGTTTGTACCAGGAACGACGACGCTTGTCAACTGGAGACTGGAGCTCTCACGCATGTCTGATAGTTCTTTATCTGACTCTTGCGACTTCGCGAGGGCTTCATAGTCCTGTTCAAGAGCAATAGCTTCGACTCGTGATAAGGCGTCAGCCACGACATTGTCCTCACCTTTAATATACCTAATATCAGTTGTAAATTGACTGATAAAAGACAGCTGATTTAATTGGGCAGGGGGCAGTTTCTCCCTGCGCTGTACGAAAGCGTACAGCAATGGCTTATGATCCGTATAAATAGTGACGCTCTGAACCTCCAAAATATAACGGAAATGCTGTACACTTTCGTACACCGCCAGCAACTCTCGATAGTAAGTCGGCCACTCTGTCTGCTTTTTAGTAAGTTTTTTACTAAAGAAAGCAAGAGGAAACCACTCACCGTCGACTCGCTGTTGAAGACAGGACCCAATATGTACAGAAGATGCATCTGTAAACAGTCCAAGAGGTGCGTCATTAACCGGATGTTGCAATTGCGTAGCCCTGGACAAACTCCGTTTGCAAACTTCAAATTGCTCCAGTAGTTCAGGCGACCATGTGAACGGTTTATTACCTTTACCATTTGTGGCAACTACTGCATCAATCAATGGAGCTTGAAATTGCGCGGCCTGGGGTACGAATCGACGGTAGTAGTTTAACATACCGAGAAAACGACGCACGCCTTGGACGGTTTTCGGAGCTGGAAAATCCAAAATAGCTTGAACGCGATCCTGAGGAGGACTTGTACCTTCTGAGCTGACATGGAAACCAAGGAAGGTAAGTTCCCGAACGCCGAAAGTACACTTCAAAGAGTTAATAACAACCCCATACTCCTGAAGGCGTTTGAAGAGGATACGCAGATGTTCGCAGTGGAGAGCCTCATCCGCAGAGAAAATAAGAATGTCATCCACGTACGGAAAACAGAAATCGAGACCCCGTGTGACCTCATCGATGAACCTCTGAAAAGTTTGACCAGCGTTCCGAAGGCCAAAGGTCATGAAGGGAAATTCGAAGAGGCCAAACGGGGTAACGATGGCCGTCTTCGGTATATCCTCTTCAAATACCGGGATCTGATGATATGCTTTCACAAGATCTATAAGGCTAAAAACCTTAGATCCTGCGAGATTATGAGCAAAATCATTTATGTGACGGACTGGGTACCGATCAGGGACAGTTCTGGCGTTAAGGGATCGGTAGTCGCCACAAGGTCGCCAACTACTGTCCTTTTTCAAGGTCATGTGTAGCGGAGACGACCAGGCGCTCTTAGAAGGACGTGCAATGCCAGCTTGGATCATGTTGTCGAACTCCTTTTTTGCTGCTATCAACTTCTGAGGCGCCAGACGACGAGGACGACACGAAATAGGCGCGCCATCTGTAGTCTTAATGTAGTGCACAGTATTGTGCAAAACATTATGAGGGATTCCAGGAGGCCGAGTGATTTCTGGAAACTCGGCGAGCAGTTTAACAAAATTGGGATCTCCTGTAACGACAACCTTGACACTAAGCTGTTCCGACATTGCTGCAATAGCTGGTGCTGACAAATTCGTTACGCCATCCATCAACTTCTTCAGTCGGCAATCTGGCAAAAGATGGTAATAACCTAAAAAGTCTGAGCCAATGATCGCTGTCGTAACATCAGCAACAACAAAATCCCAAACAAATGCTCGTCGAAGACCAAAGTTGAGGTTTAAATGAATAGTGCCATATGTCTTAATACTACTCCCGTTAGCGGCGTTAAGTTCATAGTCCGAAGATTTTCGCGGAACTGACAACCAGCTGCGGGGGTAACAACAAAGATCCGAACCAGTGTCAATCAAAAATTGACGCTTTGTGATACGGTCAGTGACAAAAAGACGGCGGCCGTGATGTTGGATGGACTTGCAATCAGATGCCGCCGCTACTGATTGCTTGTGTGGTTTTCCGACGCCCAATTGCATGGAGCAATACACTTGCTGGCTTTCGCACCAAATGTGCGATGATACCAACAACGTTTATTGCCAGGCGTGCTACTGCGTGATGTCGACTGGCTTCTGGAAAAAGAACGGTTCCGAGATCGAACAGAAGAACCCGTCGATAAAACAGCAACTTGCTTAGTTAATTCCTCTAATCGAGCCATAACGGTATCGAGCGAGGGCGTAGCAGCAGCAGCATATACGTTTGAAGAACCAGGCTGAGCTTCCAAAATCTTGTCAGCTATATCTGCGATTCTATCAAAAGATAAGTCAGCTTGTGCAGCCAAAATCCCCTGTACGTGCTGTGGTAAACGACGTAACCATAATTGCCGCAAGATGTTATCGTCCGAGAGAGCCGTTCCCGCGAGCGAGCGCAAGTGACGGAGAAATTGGGATGGTCTCCGATCCCCGAGTTCTTCGTCACTAAGAAGGCGCCTCACTCGCTGTTCCTCTGATGACGAAAGTCTGTTGATTAAGGTCTCCTTCAGCTTCTGATACTTACCTTCAGCCGGAGGGTTGACAACGATGTCTTCGATTTCGCCAGCAATCCTGTGGTCAATCTGGCTAAGGACATAGCTGTACATCGTGGCATCAGTGTTGATGCCAGCAAGCAAAAACTGCGCCTCAGCCTGTGCGAACCACACTGTCACCCTATCAGACCAAAAAGGGGGAAGTTTGACACTCACGCGACATACCTCGCCCTCCCGTTGAGATTGGGATATACTTTGGTCACGCAGATTACGCAAAACTGCATTTTCTGCCTCAAGAGTTGCTAGTTCGTCAGCCATGGTCAACGCGAACACTCTATTATAATTATAAACGAAAGTATATTAAAATTAATTTGTATAAAATAGAGAGAGAACGGACAGAAAAGAAAAATTGCTATTCCGTGGGCGCGTGATGTGGCGAAAACAAAACACAAACGTCTAAAAATTCATATGTCGACATGTCAACAAAAACAACATAAGGTGTCAATATGCAGACAACATTACACGTAAAAACAAAAGACAATGTAAACAAATTGTTCAAACCACGCGAAAAAATACACACGAAAAACAAATGAAATATTTCCTATGTCACATTACACAAGTTGAAAAAAATAATTTTCATAAAATAACGTAAAAATCAATACTCCGAACACGCTTTACACAACTAACTAAAAATCATTACTTGGAATAACAATAAAATGTTTAAAAAAATACTCCAAATAATGATGCCGATAGTACTTGCGTGAGCGATGTGCACAAATGGTATAATGCGCATTTAGTCCAATGCATGCATGTGTCCAACTGCAACTCCCGCGGAGACGTCACTCGAACTTGCGAATGTAGGAAACGGTGAATGCGCCAGGGGGCGCTCGACGCCACAGCTTGGGGTGTGGTACCGTCTCACACGACGAAAATTTCTTCGTAGTGGCTATCCGCATGTCCAACGCAGCTTCCCATCCCGCGCCGGTCAATTGCCAATGATATTACACCCAAAGCTCTTGACTATCACGTCGGGGTCACCAATTTGGGAAGTTGTATGGCCGGGTGCAATCTTGGTGGTTGCGGATGTGTTCCGTGGTAGTAAAAGGCAGCGTTCATAAAAATAACTGACTGTACTTCTAAATATGTACACGGTTACAATATATACAAACTGGACAGTAAACATAAATCGGAAATAATATTTACAAGGCTTAGAAAATAACCATACTCTCTAGCTCGGAATAAAATTCTCATCTAATTAATTTGACAACTGTTACTTAGTGAAAAACATTGTGTTTGTCAAACATAGACAAACAATCAAAGGCGGTCGCATTACAAGAACGCCACATAACATTATAAGACTACGTACTCAGTAAATGACAATAGTTAAATTATAACAAAAAGTTAATACAACTCTGCCTACCCTGGATAGTTCGGAGATTAACGAGCGGTATCTATATTATTATACATGTATGTTTTCATTCAGATTGTTTATAGTTAGTATAATCTTATTATATTCTACTATAGCCATTATTTTGCAATAGTGAACATTAAAGTAATATTATTTTAATTATTTTCAATCGTCACACTATATTTACGGCACAAAATATCAACATCGCCAGAGTTTTCCAGGTAACAACCGAATCGAAATACAAACTAAAATCATAAAAGTAGTTTGAGCATAATTATCACGTCATTGAATCTCATCCTCAATAATAATATCAGAAGGGAAAAAATAAAATCTTCGAGTCTTTCCATTGATAACTGTTTTAAGGCATTTAATTTTAGCGCTAACTTATTTCGCGTCACAGTCCATTTCTGGGTCAGCCCTGTTCGATAAACAGTGGCGCGTACACAATCGTTAATCATTACGTCTTTATCTCATTAACGCGATTTGTAAAGGCCATCGGACTCTGTGGAAGCGGGCCGCGAAAAACATGCGCCATTTCAATGATTTATAAATGCAGACGAATGCCTTTGGCACTCTGTTGGCTCTAGGAAGTACAGATCTGTTTTATGCTAGATAGGATAGCTCTTGCCATTCATCTCACCTAATGGTAAGTGACGGTAAGGGCCGAAGATGGAATCGAACTTCACCTGAAACCGTCAACCACAGGCTGGCTATCTTATCACAAAATGTCGGAACAAAAATTCCCTTAAAATTATAATTGTTAGTGCTACCACCAACCAAACTGAGTTAAAATTTGTATTCCCCTAAAGATCAATAGTTACGGAGGACGTACCAGTAGACCACGGAAGCGTTCAAAACTGTTTCAGATATACATACCTACAAATCTTACTTTTTAAGGGCAGTCTGTAGAAGAACTCGTTAGCGCGCTCGGTATGCGATTGTGTAAGCTTAGCACTATTCGTTAAGGCTGATCGGTTGGGTGACCAAAAATATATTATTTCGAGTTCTCCCGTGCTCCAAGTCAACATCTACAGTTCAGTAAATTTAATAAAATGGGCCACAAGTCCCAAGCGCTGCCACTGACTGGCATTGACATAAAAATCGTTTTCTCAGTGACGAAACTGAAATGAAGTATTAAAGAAATTATTTCTACGCTTTCTTCAATGGCGACGCCGCATTGGGTACCTAAGGCGACTAAAAAGGCAACGTCTGATTACAAACTGCAATCCCGATCGCAGATAAGGCGCCAACGCGGAAGTCATCAATCAAACACCAACCCACTCCTCCGCAGAAAAACGCGATTTTAATTTTCCCGAAGTCGAAACGGCTGATCGACTAATAAATTATGCGAGAAATTAATCTAATGCAGTGAACCGGGGATGATTTATTGTTGCGGGCAACAGGTGGGGTGGGGGCGGTGTTGCAAAAATTATTGTGTGGAACACTGCCTCATTTTATTTATTACTAGCTTTTAAGTGGCTTTGTCCGCATCACCGCGTCGGGGTTCGTACGGCTGCGTCACATCTTAGCTTGTTTTTTAAGGTGCTTCTACTCGGTGCAAGTGGCTGGATCAAGTAAATTATTTAGCTAGTTATTTGCGTTAGCCACATGCTCAAGTTAGTTGATCAGTGTATAGGCAAAGGCGCGGGCTACTTGCGCAAGTTACGTGGCCAAGCTACACGTGCATGATGCCCGCGCGAATTTCTGTATGGGTTTTGTTCGTTTCAGTTGTCAGCATGTCTGCGCAAGTAACCCGCGCTATGTGATACAGGCGCAGGCTACTTGCGCATGTTACTTGTGCAGGTACATCCTCGAGTCACTGGACTCGCTGGAATAGTTCACACAAGATAATAATAGGTATAACCCGCTCAAGGACTTTAACATGCGAAGCTTCATGCACCGTGTAGAAGCACCATTAATGGCTTCACGCAGTATTAGGCTGACAATGCAATTTTTCAGTGCCAGTTCATTTTGCAACTCTAGTGAATATCCACTTTAAGAAAATTGTCAAATTCAGACGTAAAATTTGCAATATAACTTGATAATCGTATCAACACATTGGTCATAGAATTTTACTAGAAGTTCATAATTTAAAAAGATAATACTGTTTATTACAGTAAGATGTTTCGCGGAAACATAGAAATTTTTTCACACATTGTTTTCCGACCCCTGACAAAAGTGCACAAATACATTTTTTGTACAGTCCCAAAACACATTCACATGTAAATCCCGAACAGCAGTCGATGTTTCAAGGAGCGCAGAGCGTCGTACATAGGAAATGAAAAGATAAAATATGTGGAAGACTCCAGGATGCCCGCCCTGGGTGATATTTATGGGTGCAGTATGAAAATTCATTTCGTTTTAAAATAACGATCGAGTGCGCCATTGACAAGGATTTTGAACCTCGCCCTTTTGGGATTGTTTAAAGGTCTCTGTGTACGTAGATACGGGGTACGTAAATACCCCGGACGGGACGTGTACGGGACGGGGACTGCAGAAATATCGTTTCATACAAAATGTACCATGGAAGACGTAAAGAAGTCACGGAAGAGACGTGCACGGGGCGTTTTGGAGGAGAGTGGACTCGTCTCCATCCCGTCCACGTCCCGTCCGGGGTATTTTCCCCTTACGTATGCTGAGACCTTTAGTCCGCTCCCTCCGATTCGAATGTGCTCCGCGATTTGTCAAGGCCTTATTGGATTCTTAACTAATTCTTGTCTTTGCTCGCGAGATAAATTAGTTGTCCATTATTTCATTGTCTAGAGTTTCTTTAGTCGTTCCCTTGTTAATGGCCCTTATCTTGCTTCTTTTCTGAGTGATTGGAGTGGAAATTACATTACGGTAGGTACCTTTTTTCTATAGGTATAAAATATTTCAGGTGTTATGTCTTATACACTTTTAAAAGAATATTATTGACGGTCTGATTGCTCAACAAGACCTTCTATTGGGGAAATATTTATGTCAAGAACATGAACTTTTACAATTTATAATTAATTAATATTTTCAATCTTCCTAGAATATTTAAGTATGTTCAGGCGCTATCGATATGACAGGCCTAATAATTTGTCTAGCCTATACTTTATTTCTTTTTGATTTTTCTATTTTTATAATTTTTAGCTTCTAAATCCTCGGTAGCAGAAACGTTATTATGTAATAATATTTGTAGCAAACTCAATTTGAATTATTAAGCGGAAGGTGTGGCTCCGTCGCCTTAATCCGCGGTTCACATGTGTTTCTCTCGACGGATACAATAAATTAGGTACTGCAAGACACAGCGCCACTTGGGAAAGAGCTCGTGTGAAATTGCAGAATTTTTAATCGCATCGAAGTTATTCTAGTTTAGTTTGAAAAGCAATTTACGAATACATACATAAATCACGGCTGTTTGTCCTTGTTGAAATGTTGAGGTTATTTATTAGACAAGATAAGACAATGACAACAAGAGAACAATAGAAATATAAAATTTAAAAATCACACTATAAAGAGTAGCCAGTACAAGTTACATGGGTATACTACCTCAACAGTCCTCAAGGGCTAGGTGGAGGTGTATACACCCACAAATCGCCACCTATCCCACGTATAGGGCTGTTGCCCTTTCCTCTTCAAATCCAGTAAGGATTTGAAGAGGAACGCAGCACCCAGAGACGTCAAATAACTTTAATGAGTATTTAATGTCAAACATTTTCATTCAAATCTAGATCATAGACCCGGCAAGAATAGCGAATAGTTTTGAATTGTCATTTTTTGAAGTTAAGTACTCATTAACGTTCTTTGACGTCTCTGAGTGCGGCAGTTAGTCAGTTTGTAAGAAATTTACGGAAGAGATAGGAGCAGTGTCAATTGTGTTCTGCGCTGCCGTCACCAAACGGCACAATGTTATTAATACAGATGATTTTTTTCCTTTTAATACAATTTTTGTATTTAAAATTCTTAGAGGACTGTTTTCATCATCATTATCTGCCCTTTAATGTCCCCACTGCTGGGGCAAAGCCCTTTCCTGTGGATTTAAGAATATAGGGAGAATAAGAGACAGAAATCCAAAAGTCAGTGTAGAAAAAGAGCTTCTTATTTGATATCCGCCTCTAAATTAACGTTGAATTAACAAAAGTTTGAGAAGAGGTTCTATGGCGTCGGGGTGCCGACGAGTTGGACCGATCGGCGTTCTGCGTCTTCATTGTCCTCTCAAAGAATACAATCTATACACATTTCTCGTTTCATTCTCAAGCTTACTGCCGCTCTCAGAGACTTCAATTACCGATAATAATAAGTACTTAATGTTAAAAAATTACAATTCAAAACTAGTCGCTATTTTCTGGACGGGTCTTTGGTCTAGATTTAAAAGATTTTGTTTACATTAAGTACTCATTAAAGTTAATTAAAGTCTCTGAGTGCGGCAGTCAGATCTTTAATTGGATACTTACTTCAATACTGAAGATACGTACGTACATATACTGAAGAGTTCGCTAACGCAATGGGAAGAGCTAGCGAAATGGCATAGCGCGCTCGGCCTGTGATTGTGCAAACTAAGCAATGTTCGCTAAGGCCGGTCATTGAATGGGTGACCAAAAATTTATTATCGCGTGCTCCTCCGTGCTTCGGAAGGCACGTTAAGTCTTTGGCCCAGATCACATCTAATGTCGATAATGCCCACCAACCCGCACTGGGCCAGCGTGGTGGGCTATGGCCTATTCTGCTTATATTCTTCCATCCATAGGGAAGGCCTGTACCCCAGCAATGGGGACGTAAAAAAGGCCGGTGATGATGATGACTTACATACACAGTCAAAAATCACGTCCATTTATCCTCGAAGAAGGCAAAGGTGAATTAACACCCACGTTTGCCCTTAAATCTGATACTTGTATACAGACACACTAATCTAATTATTGTACCCATAATTTATTTCATTATCCAACAAGTTTTCTTGTTCAATTCGTATTTAATCTAAGTCTGTTTTTTTTTAACAAATGTAAACTGAGATTGTAATTTTAGTAAAATGGGCACTAAAGCGTGATATTCAATTTAAACGTCTTTTAACAATATTACAATAATATTATTATTCGATGTTCATTTTGTCATTTTAACGGCCGCTTTCGCTAAATCATATATATGAGAAAAAAAAGACAGCTTTCGCGTTTTGTTATTGAAAAATTCCACGCCTAATTACGTTTCCACGTCAATATAATATTGAGTGAAAATTTTCCTATGCCGTGTAACGTTTTATCCAAATGAAAATGATTAATTTCTGTGAGCTAATTAAGCCAGTTTTGCACGAAGCCAAACGTTATTATTGGTAATTATTTCTGTGCTCGTGTTACTTTAGTCACTTAGCTTTGTGAAAATTCAATCAGGGCTACTTGATACGTGTATCGACCTTCGCGAAACTAACAAGACATACTTAGGACATTATAGACTTGGGAGGCTTTTCGGTTGCAAAACCTCTTTATCCATAATGTTATTGAGCATAACGGCCTTTCATCCTTTCATGCGGCCTTGAATGTGCCGACTCGGCCCGGTGTAGACCAATAAGCAACTTGGGGCACTCGAATGGTGGAGGGCAAACCTCCAACAACAGCATACCCAAAGAGGATTGGTGTGAGCAGTATGAATATTACATTACCTTAACGTTTATTTTTCATCGTTAAAGGCTTGAACACACAAGCAGCATATAGACATACACACATACCCAGGCTATGGTACGTAGGTTTCTACGTGTCACATCCGGTCCTGTATCGGATTTCCGTATGTCATCAGTTTAATGGGGATTCAGAAGTGGTGTATTCTGGCTCAGAATACACCACCATCAGATTAATTAATTGTCGAGTAGAATAATTTCACAGAATATTGTAAGTAACGCTCGTGTAATCTCATTAGTATATTTGTACCTACACAAGCTATTCTCACGTGGTCACGTGAATTGGAACAGACCACATATTTGCAAATTTGAATTGACACTTTCGGTTCTGTAAATCTATTGGTTATTTTAATATACTTTTAATATGTTTTTATGTCCTCTGCGTGCAATAAACAAACCTGGACTCTTTAAGCCTGCCATATTTTAAATCAAACGGACTACAACCACAGGACACTCCTGATTGTCTTTTGGGGAATAAAGGGAAAGGTGACCCAAAGTGAGCACAGTGCCTAATAATGTTACTCCTTTATATCAAAAAAGCACAAAGCAAAAAACACCCTGATACTGATCATGGCAATGTTTTTTTCCAAATGATTTTGCACACGAAAACGTCCATTTTAGGCAGTAAACCCAATCTGCTACAACTTCCCGTAAGTGTCTTGTGTTAGTGCAAATTAAACACCGCTGTATTATACAGAAAGCAATTGAAATAGGTCTGACAAGACTTTCAAGATCCCCTTTCGGCGAATACTGCTTTGTTCCCGAGACGAGAAAGCTCACACTTTCTCACGAGATTATGCAAGAGACCTACGAAATATACGAAACTGTTACGCCGAAAACGACTCAAACCCACTCTGTGCGCCCCAATTTGAATGCTTAGCGGGAATTGTCGCGATTTTAGCGCTAAAATCTGGGAGCTAATAAGACACATTAGCCCAGCCATCTTGAATAGCTAAATAGATGTCAGTCTCATAACTTGATACGTCGTGTCTTTACAGCGATTGCTCAGCAAACATTTGTCTAGATATTGCGCTGGAGCTTGCAAGTCAAACTAATAGGGGTGCTATTTATTCTAGGAATGCGCACCGGGGGCAAAAACTAAGCACAGTATACCTGATGTGTATACACGGGTCACATACACCTGACCCCGTATTATGTAAGCCGATTTCAGTTGCTTTCGCCTCCCTGTCACTCGAACACTTTGCTATTATTCTCAATGAGTAAGAGAAACGGGTAGACCAAAGCAACTGAATTTGGCTTTCATAATACGTGGTCTGGATGTCATTCTATGCTTCATATCACCTACTGCATTGGCGACACATAGAGTAGTAATACTACCACGTTGGAGTAATACAGGTTGATGACAAAACTTTAATATTGTCTTCGTCTTTGTTCGCAGTTTTTGATCATACATCTGAGCTCTTTGGGGACTGAATTGTAATCTCAGTTAAATCAAGTGGTCAAATACTACAAAGGTGAAGGATTCGAAAACACGGTTGCACTAACTACAGTATCGAATCCATCCTTAATAAAATTTATATGCTTTTTCAGACACAACACTACTGATACAAACTACCTATATAAACTAGACTGAATAACAATAATTCTTACTGCCGCACTCAGAGACGTCAATAAATTTTAATGAGTACTTAATGTCAAAATAATTCATTTCAATCTAGACCTTAGACCCGGCAAGAATAGCGACTAGTTATGAATTGTCATTTTTTGACATTAAGCACTCATTATCGTTATTTGACGTCTCTGAGTGCGGCAGTTAGTAAGTGAAAGCTAAATAGCCAATTTTGGGTAGATGTCTTCAGCTAAAGCTCTAAACCCTATACACTTCATAACTCATAGGTTAGTGACATTAAATATATAAAAAAGATTCCAAAGAATTGTGTCGTGCATTGAGAAAAAAATATATAATTTCTTTCTTGAATAATTTCTTTCTTGCGTTATTTAATGTTCAATATCGAATTTTCTCGTCGTAGCTATTTCGTAGTAAACGAAAGCATCCTCGCACAACTCCGGTGGCAGCAGCAGCTACGGTTTATGTCGTACCTGTAACGTAGCTTTTTCTCAGAAGATAGAGGTGACATAAATTCATTTTGCTCCACACGAGCGCTTATGACTCATTTATCTTGTACTAATGAAAGTGGAAAATTTCCTGGTCTTATGTTACTCAACTTTAATAGGATTTGGTCTTTCATTAGTACATAAATCTTCTTCTCCCTGCCCTGTTCCAAGTCTACCTGGGGTCGGCGCAGCATGTTTCCTCTTCCAATAATTTCGGTTAAACGTCATCGAGCCATCCACTTCTTTCGATTCATATGATCCATCACACCGGAAAGGTACATACATACATACATACATAAATCACGCCTATATCCCCGAAGGGGTAGGCAGAGGTGAACTAGCACCCACGTTTCGCCAATTATGTTAGGTCCCATGTAATAGGTGGCGAGCCTATTGCCATTTATCGGGCACAAATGTCGCAGTTCATTGCTATTGCTAGGTGGTATAAGAGGAACGCTGCTGCCCATTCCTCATCGCTAATATATCCTTAGTCGCCTTGTACGACACCCACGGGAGAGATTTGGGGTGGTGACAATTGTATTCTACTCTGCCGTCACCACACGGCAGAGTAGAATACAATTGGAATAAATACCGGAAAGGTGCTAGTGACTAATGAATGAAGTACCTCGGGTGTCACATCGACCGCTCGCTCCGGATGACGCCGCAGGTCGACCACTCGATCTGCATGGCGAAAATGGCGCGAGCCCTGCTTCGTCCGGTGTTGACATCCCGACTACCGCTGCGTACCAAACTGATGGTCTACAAGACCTACGTCCTGCCGCGGCTAACCTACGCGGCGCCGGCTTGGTACGCGCTCATCTCCCCGACCCAGAAGTCCAGACTGCAGGCCCAGCAGAACATCTCCCTCCGCGTGATTACAGGAGCGGGGCGGTACGTCAGGAACGACGTGATCGCCAGGGACCTCCGGATGCCGACGGTGGAGGAGTTCGTCTCCCGTCTGGCGCGTCGGATGTTCGACCGCGCCGACAACGGGCCCCACCTCCACCTCCAGCACATCGCACCCTACATCCCTGTGCCCCCAGGTTGTTCCCGACGAGCACTCCCCCGAGAGCTCCTGTCACCACCAGCCGCGGAGACGGAGATGTTACCAGCACCAGCTGCATCCCCGCGACGAGGCGACATCCCCCGGCCGAGATTCCGCGTCGTCTATGGCTCGAGGCGCGCCGCCGGGCGCCCGCCCCGCGTGCCGCGCCCGCCCCAGACGACGCGCCCACCGGACTGACACCGTGCCCGCCGCCCGCAGCCGAGCGCGGGACATTGCCCCGTGCACGCGGCCTGCTGCGCGGGCACACCCACCGACCACGACAACCAAGTCACGGCTGATCGCGGGAGACCATCTCCGCGCTTGATCGCCGTGACCTCACCGGACATGACACCACTGGATTGGACCATACCATCATCATCATCCCCACTTATCAAGCCGACCCACCACCAGGTTCCTTCCCCCCTACTCTCTGCTCCTTCGGGTACATGGCATAAGTCGAGGCCCGCTCGCTGGCTCCTAGCTGGGCCTTGCCCCACGGCAAACCACCCGGCATATGGTTAGACCGCGCCGAGGGCCTCGCCACCAGACCGGGGTCGAGCACAGGGGGGCGATGGGGAGCCCCGCCGTCTAAGACGGCGGCTCAGACCACCGGGGGACTGATGTCCCCTGAGTTGATGCCCGGGCCATGAGCTACCGCTCGATGCCCGCAGCCCGCCATCAGGCGGATGACCCGGATGATGATGATGATGATAATGAATGTAGAGAAAAGAGACGGAACGGACCATGCCGAGAGACCGATGAACGGATAGTGTGATCGGGATGACTTGGCTTAGGCTTTGGCTTAGGTTTTACACCCGACTGCCTGCCTGACACAAACTCTCCACTCTTTGGGTATGCTGTTGTTGGTGGTTTGCCCTCCACTATTCAGATGCCCCAAGGTGCTTTATGGTCTACACCGGGTCATCTTCCTTAGTCGTCTTTTACAGCACCCATGGGATGAGTTGGGGCTGGCACTACGTTATTTACGATGGATGGGAGGCTCCTAGTCATGTCCTAGGCCCCCATCTACGCGTTGAGGTGTATCACCCAGGGGATGGCACTACGTTATTTTTCGCACACATACATACACCACGCCAACTTATTCCCGAAAGGGTATCTGTTTTCCCTTTTTGCTATCGTATGTTTTCAAGATAAAATTAGTACAAGGCCTTGTTTTAGAAATCCCGCGTAAAGCACCGTGCGGACCAGCTACCCGACCAGTCAGACTCTTAATAAAGATGAATGTTGCCAGCCGATTGCCTCTGTATGATTAATGACGCGACGTAACAGGTGGGCCGTTGATTTTTTCGCACTGCAACAATCTCTTGTTACCTGATAAATTTTGTAAAACTCCGCGCCCATCAATCATTAGAGGGTTTGACATTTGCCGAGCGTCTAACTGAAACAATGGATCAAAGATTGTCCCGTCATCATGTTATCGTTAGAGCCGTTCATCATCACCATCCCCTTTAATGCCCCAACTGCTGGGCACAGTCCTTCTCTATGGATGGAAGAAGGGATGACTGGCCCAGTACGACTGCAGATGCAGCCGGGACCAAAGGCTTAAAATGCCTTCTGAAGCACGGAGGAACTCGAGATAGTAAATTTTTGGCCACCCATCCGGCCGGCTTTTGCGAATATTGCTTAGCTTACGCAAAAACAAAACATTAATTACTTAATATTATTGACCATTTTTGTCGCCTGATACGACACCCGAGAGAGAAATAGGGACGCGACACTCGTTCTACTCTTATTTAAAGAGGAATGTGAAAATTAAAATGCCAAATTCCAATTCGGCAAAACAATAAAAGCAAATTACTTCCTCGTCAGCCGCGTGCTTTCTTGCCTTCCATTGGTAATCAACGAAGTTTTCTTGTTTGACACGAAACGTGAAGACGGTTGTATAATATAACCAAGTGTGTTGAGGGGAAAAAGTCTCACTAAGCGGTACTCTCAAAACTGGCAGAATAATAAGATAGGAAAGTTACTGTTGTTATTGAGCATCGTTACATTAACAGGGCCGGCGCTCGTACTTACTAAAGGTGCTTTTCCACCGGAGTTGTGCGAGGATGAGTTGCGAGTTGCAAGGAATGGGTTAAAGGAGAACCAATATAAACACTCCATTTTCAAATAGAGTGATTCCATTGGTTCTCCTCAAACATACCCCTACACCAATAGAATCACTCTATTTTCAAATAAAGTGATTCTAATGGTTCTCATCAAACACATTCCTCGCACAGCTCTGATGGAAAAGCACCGTTATTCGCAGGCCTTCTCAGCACCGCACTTTTTCCAGTCCATTTAATCATCCTCAAATCTTGGAGACTGTGAATGTTCTTATTCCATATATTCTGTGTCTTATTCTATGTCTTATTCTATATATTTCAATATTATTCCGTGGATTAATATGCACAGCCTTATTGGAGTTCTTAAATAAAAAAAATATAATTACTAAGCCAAAACCTTGAGCCGTATGGAATGGAATTGGATGACAACATCCCAATCACTCTCTCCGTTCATCGGTCTCTCGACATGGCCCTTTAAGTCTCTTTTCTATCCGTTTATTCATCACTAGCATCTTTCCGGTGTGAGGGATGATTATTAGTCACAAAGCTGTGGATGGCTTGATGCCGTCTGACCAATAGGAATAGGAAACATACTACGCCAACCCCATATAACTAAACTGGAAATATGGCAGGAAAAAGAAGAAGAAAATTTTATATGAATACTTCATATAACATTTTGTAGTCTGTACATTTTAGTAAATGTAATTTAGCACACGGCTTCAAATAGTGACTTCAATATACCACAAAAATTAACAATTATTTTATTATTGAAAATGCTCTATAAAATTATGTTTCTGGGTATCGCGAAGACATATTGAGACCACGAGCGATTCCTATCCCTCCTCGCGGGATTAGACACGAAAAAATGTACAAATATTCTTCATTTGACCTAAGATTACTTATAAGCCATATCTGGTTTGATTCTCTGAGGGATAAGATAATGAAAAACTTTCATTCCTAATTACTATACGATACGCTCCAATGATAATAGTCCTATATGGCTACAAAAGAACTTTTAAATAAAGAATTTGTAATATGTTTGGAATGTTAGCAAAGTGATTCTATCAGCGCAGCCGAGAAAAATAAGAAATGATTTAGCAACCAATATTCTTCGTGGGATCGCTAGATTTACCGCGTGCTATAAATTTAACGGACATAAGGCTTAAGCATTTGTGTGAAAATAAAATGATTATAGATTACTTACTCGTGTAAGTTTAAAGTACACTGACGTACTACAAGTCGTTGGTCTCAGCCGCAACTGTAGTTCTTAACACTAACATTTTAGAGATAAGAAATATTTCAGACCCAACCCAAGAATGGGGATTATGATGACTGGATATTTTAGTAAGTAAATAGGTTTTTTGGTGATCAGGCGTCCGGCCGATATGACTGGTGATGCTGATGATGATACGAAAATCGTTCCCTGGATAAATCAAGCACATCTCCACTTATTTATCTGTCTCTATTCAATATTCGCTGTTAAATCGCTTTTAATTGCCCCCGACTCGGAACTCGCGGGAATCAAGTGAAAAATTCCAAATAAACAAAACGGCATGCCCCCGCATCGGGCATAAACTGGAACATAAACAAAACAATCGGGATTCCAATCCGTTGTGTCCACACTCCGCGAGGGCCCAACATAAAACAACGGAGGCCATGTTTAAAGAACTCTTCGCTCCAAATACGGCCGCGCTTGCGAAAACGCGTAACTGCCGTTTTACAACTTCTGAGAAAAACTAATTTAAAGGTTCTTTCTTAGTGTACTTGTATGCCAGGAAATAATCCAGTTATAAATTGGTGTGTAATTGGACTAAGATTATATTGAAATGATTTCTGTGTGATAGTTATAGAGCTCGTTATCCTGGATTCAAATATGTATATTATTATGTCGGAGTTTTGGACATCTCTTAAAATAAATAATGCGCACAATATTGGACGTACCTATATTCTATTAACTCAACTTTTACATACAAAAAAGAATTGATGGGTCAAACAAGTTATAATTTAAACATGGCTCAAGATGGCTTAACACGTTCTCAACGGCTCGAGATCTCACGTCAACCCCGGCTCGTTGCCAACCTTGCACTAAAAGCCACGTCAATGTCATGCATCCAGACCATTGACTACCTGCTCTTAGAGGAACGTCCAATTCAAACGAACATTGCTAACCACAGTACCAATCTCGCCTGCTATGATTTTGCCCAGTAACTTTATTAAATAACAAACTGACATTCTTGATAATTGGCAAACAATGGTATACGGAGTAAATTTTATAAACCTTACATTTTTATTGGAACTGCGACATTATTATAACTTATTTTCGCAATAAATCGCACATAGCACATTCTTCGCACGCGCGGCAGAACACATCCAAATACATGGAGCGTGGGCGCCATAATCCAGAGGGAACGTCATAAAACGCTGGCAATCGTTTATTCATCGGCACATCACGGACCCTTGTTAAATTCCTTTCGTTTCAAGGGTGTATTATCGGGAGCTCCCATGTGGAGGCTCGCAGTTATTGCTCATTGATATATTTGGAGATACTCCGCCGCTGTTTTTTAGCGGGGCCAAGCATTTTGCTTATTGTTTACTCTCGACGTGAATACATTTTTGAGACTAGATAAAACCGGCTTCCGATTGAGGGGGCTAAGCAGCGTTCGCGATGGCCCAGCTTCGGATGGATGACCGGCCAGGATTTATTGACTCGAGTTCTTTAGCTCCAGTGTGGTATTAACGATTCCAGATACATCTGGGACCAACGGCTTAAAGTGCCTTCCGAAGCACGAAGGAGTACGACATACGTTTTTGGTCACCCATCCAATAAGCCTTACCCTTTTGGGGTCAAAATATAGTAGTGATTAAAATAAGTTTATAAACATAATACATTGTTTTGTTGGTTAATTAATCCTCAGATAAATTAGAGACTGCGTTAAATAATAATTATATACAGTGAAATACAAGCGTATGATGCACCAGGACAATTCCACCATCAATTCCTCACTATATTATGTAAATTCCTCACTATATTATGTCAATTTCTCATTATATTATGTCAATTCCTCACTATATTATGTCAATTTCTCATGATATTATGTCAATTACTCACTATATTATGTCAATTTCTCATTATATTATGTCAATTCCTCACTATATTATGTAAATTCCTCACTATATTATGTCAATTTCTCATTATATTATGTCAATTCCTCACTATATTATGTCAATTTCTCATGATATTATGTCAATTACTCACTATATTATGTCAATTTCTCATGATATTATGTCAATTCCTCACTATATTATGTCAATTTCTCATGATATTATGTCAATTCCTCACTATATTATGTCAATTTCTCATGATATTATGTCAATTACTCACTATATTATGTCAATTTCTCATTATATTATGTCAATTCCTCACTATATTATGTCAATTTCTCATGATATTATGTCAATTCCTCACTATATTATGTCAATTTCTCATGATATTATGTCAATTCCTCACTATATTATGTCAATTTCTCATGATATTATGTCAATTCCTCACTATATTATGTCAATTTCTCATGATATTATGTCAATTCCTCACTATATTATGTCAATTTCTCATGATATTATGTCAATTCCTCACTATATTATGTCAATTTCTCATGATATTATGTCAATTCCTCACTATATTATGTCAATTTCTCATGATATTATGTCAATTACTCACTATATTATGTCAATTTCTCATTATATTATGTCAATTCCTCACTATATTATGTCAATTTCTCATTATATTATGTCAATTCCTCACTATATTATGTCAATTTCTCATTATATTATGTCAATTCCTCACTATATTATGTCAATTTCTCATTATATTATGTCAATTCCTCACTATATTATGTCAATTTCTCATTATATTATGTCAATTCCTCACTACATTATGTCAATTTCTCATTATATTATGTAAGTAAACTCATTCCTGTGTTACCACGACTGAACTTATTGACTTTCAATTGGAACAAGAAAAACAGTCAGTGTTTTTTTGTATGAGTTCTGTTTGTGTTATGTTTTTATCCCATGTTGTTATTCGTTGTCTCTGTCATTGAGTATTTTTAACTGCTTGTTGTCTTTCTTTATTCGTGTTTGTCGTATTCCAACTGAGAGGCCTTGGTTTTAATGTTTACCAGTTAAAAAATGACCAACTTGTTTTAATATCAAAGATAATAAGATAGCTTAGCCGTTTGGTGACGGTAAAGCAGAATACAATTGTCATAACCTTGATAATATCTCCAGTGGCTGTCGTACAAGGCGACTAACTGCCGCACTCAGAGACGTCAAATAACTTTAATGAGTACTTTATGTCAAAAAATCTTATTTTTTTTTTAAATTGGCTTAACTTTCCTGGATACAAGTCCTTTACGAACTGTCTTTGTATACTTTCGTTTACTTTTCTTATTTTGAATGAATGATAAATGAATGAATGAAAATAATGTATTAAATGAATGAATGATCTTAATGAATGAATGAAAATAATGTATTAAATGAATGAATGATCTTAATGCATGAAATGAATTTTACAATAAAATATGGGTGAAACACATTTTAACGCATCTAAGGAGTGCTTGGCGCGAGTCAAATGGTAAGAGTTCATGACGGTGACCGATGAGGTGGTGAAAACCACTATAAAATTCTCAACGTCAAACACGGCACAACACTTTTATTTCAATGATTCTTCATAATTGAACATCAACACGGATCCTTATGCATCAAAATAACACCACTTTTACTACACAAAGTCCACTCTGAAACAATTTTTGAATAATTGAAAAATTGACTGACGCCATTGAAAGCCCGCCAAGCACTCCCCAAAAAATCTTATTTAAATCTAGACCACAGACCCCGGCAAAAGAAGCGACTAGTTTTGAATTGTCATTTTTTGACATTAAGTACTCATTGACGATATTTTATATATAATTAATTATATATAATTAACTTAAATGAGTATTTAATGTCAAAATTTTTTATCCAAATCAAGACCATAGATCCGGCAAGAAAAGCGACTAGTTTTGAATTGTCAATTGACAATTCAAAACTAGTCGCTATTGACGTTAAGTACTAATAAACGTTATTTGACGTCTCTGGGTGCGGCAGTAAGGCTTTACCCTTTTACCTGAGGTAAAGACAGCGATGAGTAACGGGCAGTAGCATCCCTCTTTTACCTCCTACCAATATACTGCGATTTATTTTCCCGATAGATGGCAATAGGCTCGCCACCTTCATGGGACCTGAAATAAGCTGGCGAAACACGGGTGCCAAAACACCTCTGCCTACCCCTTGGGGGTAAAGTAAATATATGTATGTATGTATTGCTTATTATTGCTTTGCCAAATGTAGACTCGTATATCTTCTACGTATAATAGAGAGCTAGTAATTCCGACACGTCGCATGTCGCGCGTCCTCGCCGGGCCACGTCGCCGACAATATAAAACAACAGCGTCGCTTTATTTCGACATTTGCCGCGAATAAATCACAATTTGAGAAGAACTACAGAGTACCGTGTTTTGCCAAGAGTACCGTCGAGTGTTGCGATGAGGGGCGGAAACATACGGGTCTACATTCCGGGCGTGACTGTGTTTTTTCAAAATTATTATGTTACTATAAGTTTTAAGGTTCTATCTATTGAGGAACAGCCTTTTCCGTTGTCTCAATATTTGTAATTTTTGTAACAATGGCGCTGACTCCAACGTATTTACAGCACTCCGTCCAATGCCCTCATTGCCTCTGTTACGATGGGCTTTCCGTAAGTTTCACTTCAGACAATAATAAAAAATAATTCCAGTGCTAAGTTGCATGATCTCCAGCTAATTATGAAAAGGTTATTGGGTCACTCACATAAAATTCAGAATATTTTCAGGTTTTTATTCATATATAGAGTCGACCGCATAACGTTGTTTATTTAAAAATTGCGATCTGTGTGACGCGATTTTTATCGACGCACACGGCGGTCACGTGCGTAAAGCCAGCAAGTGTGTACACAAAAACCTGGCTGGCTCTGTATCGCAAATGTTGATGTGCACTCGAATATGTGCACTTTATTCTGTGGATCTTCACAGCCTTAGTGTTGGCTATAACTCACAAATTGCTTTTGCGCTGAGGAAATTGAAGCGCGTTATACTACCTGCCATTTAGATTTAGCAGCGACATTCAGCGCATGTGTCTCATGAAATGTATGGAGGTGAAAGTTGGGTATGGGAGAAGAAGCATGAAAGTAGAATTTTACCAAACCCATGGGATAAGTCGCGGCTGGCACATACTACGTTACTTTTTCGCTCCAAGGCCGGCCGGGAAGGTGGCATCTATACTCCAATATTTATTTGCGGCTAACCAAAGAATTATTATCACTTTAATTAAACTAATTCGTATGGCCAAATTAACGGTTCATGTTACAAGTTAAAAGCAAATAAATATTGACGGCTGGCTTCGTCGAATGATCAGATCGCTGGCTCTTGGCCCTGGAAGAGGTCCTGGGTTCGAATCCTGGTAGGGGGTAATTTGTCTGTCGCCCGTCTAATCTCCATAACACAACTTGTTTTGAACTAAGTGATAGGTGTGTTTAAGTCAGAAATATGTATTTATACCTATCTAATAATAGGAGCTTCAAGCTTAACATTGTATTTTAATTTAATTATCAAACCGCTTCCGCACGTGAATCAGGGCATGCCCCAGCCCGACTGTCGATACAAGTGACTGCCGCGGGCAGGGACCGATGTTAACTACCACATACACAATTACCAACTGCACACAGCGGCGCATAAACATTGGTATCTTTCGGTTGCTGCCGCCGACATGTTGCCAACTTCCTAAAAGATGAGATGCTCCAAGAGATTTGAAATCCTATTTTTTAGGGTGTGTACCTAATTAACAGCCCATGTCTTTTATTTTAACTGTCCAATTACGAAATCGCAATTGGGAAAAACGACTTCTTTTAGTGTATTTTTTTGAAATTTAATATTACCCTTAGAATGAAGGGTAACTTATTCCCTTACTTCTTATGTAAATATTGCAAATATATTATTGTGTATTTATATGAATTAATAAAATATTTTTACACTCACACCTATATACGCAAAGTAAGTAGCCTAAGCACTTGTGTTATGGATACTAGATGACGGATATATTTTTTAATATCATAATAATTATGGTATATAAATATTGAAAATATACTACATTAACAAATACACAACCATGACTCGGGAACAAAATAATTTGTGTTCATCACAAAATTTCGAACCCGGTACCTCTTGGCCTACACCCAGCGATCTAAGCATTCGACCAAACCGGCCGTCGTATATCAACTGTGATATGTGATCAATTGTGTGATAATCGAACTAACATACATAAATTCCTGCCAGTGTTGGACAGAAGGCCTGTAGGGTGCAAATCAGCGCCAAAATCAGCCAAATATGCAAATATTTTTATTTTTATTTAAACATTGTGTGGATGTGTGGGCTATACAAGTTTTGGTCCTGATTTCTTTATCACTATAAAGGGTTTCAATAAGAAAAGAATATAGCAATAGTTTTTCAATAACGTGTTGGCCGGAATACATTGGTTGTTAATAATTTAAGCAATGCAATTAAAAATTTGACATAAAAAAAAACAAGAATCCAGCTTGATTGCTTATTCTGATTCCATAAACGACGTCACAATTTGTTGTACTTTGGCGGAACCCTGTCGGAATATTGAATTGTTGAAGGCAACATTTTTATGTAGTACGGCATTTTGTATGTAAATGACCCAGAAACAACACTGGCATTCTTATCACGTAGGGTGCAATCAATATTCCATTTGCCATCATCTTTTGGCGAGCAGCCTAAAATGTTGTTGTTAATTCTAATATTTTTTTTCTCTACTCAATTGTTCCGGGGAGTGTAAGTTTGGAATAAATGAAGTAAGCAAAAAAGCAATAAATTATAAAAAAAAATATTTGCATTAAATTCTGTATCTCAATATGTTTAAATTAAATTTCAAAAACAGAACTTTCGAATATAGCTGCTGATTATTTATAGTTAAGTTCTTCTGCTTCCCCTTCTCTGTTTATGGGATACACGTAGTATGTTTCCAGAGCTATTAATATCGGTCAGACGTCATCAAGCCATCACATCGAAAAGGTGCTAGTGATAAATGAATGTATAGTAAAGAGACGGATAGGATTCAGAGACCCATGAATGGAAAATCCAATCCATATACAGGGTGGAAAGTTGAGATGGGGCAGTAACGGCAGCTACCAGATCCCTTGCTGCAGCCAATTTTTCCCATTTTTAATATCCTTATGGAAGTTGTCCCGATATTTTTATGCTTAAGAAAATTCCACTTTGCCTTACCCTTTTTTTTTCGGAGTGGACCACATTTACGCACCATATCAGCCGCAACTTTGCCTTACCCTACAAAAATGTATGGAAAAAGTTTTCTTTGATTTGTGGGTTTTCTAGTACTCTAACCTCAGTTGGTCGCAAAGAGTGTTTTAATCCTCTATGGGAATGGGATGGATTGGCATCAAAAAAAATTTTTTCATCCCACCATCTCGGAAAAAGCGTTTTTGCTCTTCGATATCTGAGTGCAAAAGCCGTTTTTATCCTCTAGAGGATAAAGTAAATTTGAATTTAGAACATCGTGTGCAATGAATTTGTGAATTCAAAACATCAATAAACCTATTTATTGCTACCTCCATGGTGCCGAAATTATCATGCAACCTATTTTAATTTGTAAAAACTCAGACTCGGAACCTTCTTGGTGTACTTTTTTTGTAATTTGCTTTGCGCGCGCCATTTTCTTTTCACGTCATTTAGTTAAAACCTACGAGTTCCGTGACGGTCAATCAGCTTGGCGTCAATCTTGCTTTAAACATTTTGATCGTCTACAACGCTTGCTTGATGCTTGAGTCAAGCATTTAAAAGCTTTTTAGGTTTGTTTGATTTGTTTACGCTAGCAACGGAACAAAAACATACAGAAAATCAACGTGCTTGACTCAAGCTGATTGACCGTCTCGGAACTCCATTAGGGACGGGAATTTTTATTAGGTACTTACAGATGTGTCTGGATAAATTTTGCGGGTGTTTCTGGGTGAACGGGTGTTTTGTGGGTGTTTCTGGGTGAATGGGTGTTTTGTGGGTGTTTCTGGGTGAATAGGTGTTTTGTAAGTGTTACTGGGTGAATGGGTGTTTTGTGGGTGTGTCTGAATGGATGGGTGAGTATTGTGGGTGTGGCTGGGTGGAAGTTGTGGGTGTCTGAATGGATGTTGTGGGTGTGTCTGGGTGATTCGATATTTTGTGGGTGTTTGTGGGTGAATGGGTGTTTTGTAGGTGTTTCTGGGTGAATGGGTGTTTTGTGTGTATTTCTGGGTGAATGGGTGTTTTGTGGGTGTTTCTGGGTGAATGGGTGTTTCTGGGTGAATGGGTGTTTTTTGGGTGTGTCTGAGTGGATGGGTGTGTATTGCAGGTGTGAATGTTGTGGGTGTTTCTGGGTGGGTGTTGAGAGTGTGTTTGGGTTAATGGGAGGGTGTTGTGGAAGTTTCTGGGTGAAAACAGAAACTGTTGTGATTGTATTTTTTTTTGTATTTTGCAATTTCCTCGTTGGGGGAGATGAAAAGTTACGTGTTGCACTCGAGTGCAAAGATTTTTCACCTTGTGCTCTTTTGATTCCCTCGCTATCGCTCAGGATTCTAATTTTTTAATCACTCGCTACGCTCGTGATTCAATTTTGGAATCCTTCGCTAGCTCGGTCATCAAAATTGAGCACGCGGTTAAAAAACAACTTTGCACTCACTTACAACAAATAACTATTGTCAATTCATACGATTTTCTCGCTGACTGTACATTTTATAAAAAATTTGTTAATGTTGACTGTCATTGTTCAAAAAGTTGGATAAGGTCTCCTAAGACCATTTTCGCGTGGCAGCAAGGGATCTGGTAGCTGCCCTTACTGCCCCATCTCAACTTTCCACCCTGTATTGTATGCATAATATCTACGTCCATTGTATCGGCGCCACATCGTTCCTCCGCCTCAGATAGATACCGTTAAATGTTTCCGTCCGCTACGGCCACAAAGCCAGTCTAATATATCCAGGTAAACATCGCCAGAGCCAGCCACATTTCTCATAATCCGGGCTTATCTTTATGAAAACTATCCGCTATCAGCATCAGTATGCCTGGCGCGCGACGGACCAATCCGTCAGAGAGACCGGCGCACCGCGTGACGGGAATACGTGCTGGTCTGCCGGGCTATACAGCTGCTAGAAGTGGCATATGTGACGCTATAAAGACAGAAACACGTGTAGTGCTACGTCATAGTGCTATATAAACAAAGTGTCGAGTAACCGAGAAATGGTTGATCAGCAAAAAAGTATGACAGCTCACGATAACAATGGAGTCAAAACAACAGACTGTATACGTAATGACTGTTGTGATAAGGCAGAACGAGATTACCAAGTCCTGAATCACGCTTACAAAATTTCTGGAGAAACTCAAGATCTGACGAAGTACAGTCAGACCGCTTTCCCCGAGCGCACACTTGACTCGGAAGAAGATTTTCCCCTTTTTCGATGAGTATGCAACGACGCTACCGCATACCAACAGATATGCATTAATCTCAGACGAAAAAAGGATCAGAAAGATTTCGAAAAATCTTCTTCTGAATCCGAGGTGCTGCCTATGCCATGCATTTTATTTAATGAAGTTGTATATTTATTTCTAACACTTTTGTAACATTCAAATAAAAAATATTGATACGTACATACATAAATCACGCGAAGAAACTACGATATAATTGGCGAAACATGGGTGTTCCCATGTTTCGTCAATTATGTTAGATCCTATGTAATAGGCGGCGAGCCTATTACTATATATCGCATTAAATTGCTAGATGGTACCTATAGAACGCTGGTGCCCATTCCTCTTCACTGTTCTAACCTACGACACCCGCGGGAGTGATTTGGGGTGGTGACAATTATTGTGTTTTTTCACACGGCCTTTGAAAAACATTTACATCTTCGTTGTTATATGTTACCCGGCGGGAATCAGACCTACATGTTTAATAAGAAACATACCTAGGTTATCAAATTATTTCACTCATCAGTTCACTTACCACAACGCAAATTTTTACAAATGCCATTTTCAGTAACTGTAGCTCTGTAGAACAGAGTTATGAAATGTTACGAACATACAATCGTTATGACGGGTTATTGACTTAGATTCAATGACGTCATTGGCGTGCGAGTTCGCAGTAAGCCGAATGTGTATCGTGGGAGCCGTCTTATTGTCCCTACCTGGTCCATCGGAATGGCTGGCTTTGTTTTGTGCAGACATGTTCTGACTGACTGATTCAAGGGACAAAACTCGAAGATTTTTTAGAATTTTAGAAGAAATAGTATGCTTTGCTTATAAGTAGTACGCCGAGGAGCTCGCTAGCGCAGTAGCATAGTGAGCTTGGCCTGCGATTCCGTAAACTAAGCAATGTTCGCTGAGGCCTGTTTTAGGATGGGTGACCGAATATTTACTATCTCGAGGTCCTCCGTGCTTCGGAAGGCACGTTAATCAGTTGGTCCCGGCTGCATCTGCAGTCGTTAATACCCACCAACCCGCACTGGGCCAGCGTGGTAGGTTATGGCCCAATCTCCCTATATTCTTCCATCCATAAAGAAGGCCCGTGCCGCAGCAGTGTGGACATTAAAAGGCTGGTGGTGACGATGATGCTTTGCCTTTGCACAGCAGTGGGATCTAACAGGTTTATAATAAAAAAGAAACAAAGTGGAAAGTTACAACAGTATTTTTATGCTAGGCAGCTCTTGACCGTCATCTCACATCTGGCGACGTATAGGTGACCTAAGTGACGATAAGGGCCGAAGATTGAATCGAGCTTCACCTGGCATCCTCAACCACAGAGGGGCTGGCTATCTTATCAGAAATTGTCGGAACACAATGATGCTGTTAACATTATTATTACGGCGACAGATTTTGATAAGATAGTGGTGGCTATCGAGGCAGACTTGAAAATGTCTTCCCACAAACTAAACTGAACACAAATTTGTACTCTCCTGGGGATCGAACCCGGGATCTGAATCTAATTTCAGTGGGTGAACCCCTAGACCTTGGACACGGAGGCGGTCAAAATCTTCTTCAGAATTAATAGGAATTGGCAACAGCGTTCCTATTGTGTCACATACATACATACATAAAGCACACCAGCTTCCCCGAAGGGGCAGGCGGAGGCAAATTAACACCCAAATTTCGCCAATGTGGTCAGGTTTCGTGTAATAGGTGGCTAGCCTATTGCATCTATCGGGCACGTAATTTGCAGTATATTGCTAGGTGGTATAAGAGGAACGCTCTGCCCATTCCTCATCACTGTTTCAACTCTTACTGCCGCACTCAGAGACATTTAACATTTAATGTCAAAAAATTTCATTCAAATCTAGACCATAGACCCGGCAAGAATAGCGACTAGTTTTATATTGTCATTAATTGACGATTAGTTTTCATTAACGTTATTTGACGTCTCTGAGTGCGGCAGTTAGTCGCCTTGCACGACACCCGCGGGAGAGATTTCGGGTGGTGACAATAGTATTCTAATCTGCCGGCACCACACGGCTTAAGCATCTATTATACGACAATTCAAAGTGTACATCCAAATATTTTCAACTTTAACTCTAAAACAGCAAAAACAATGTAGTACGTAAGCATTACATTTTACACTCTAAGTTCACCCAGGAAGGTGCAAGTTCATTCGCCAAAAAGCACCTCCACCCTTTACGACACTACCGTTCAGAACAGTTCATTTGCGTGATCAGCGTTCCGTGCCCGCAAACATTCCGATTTTACTAACTCCGCAGCCCTGAAACAATGTAAGTGTATCTTGGAGAAATAAAACTCATATTCGAGCATCTGGCTGCGGAGCAATATCTTACTGGTGAGGCGAGGAGCCGAGGAACCGAATACTGCGTGTTTTTCCCTTTTCCAATTTTCCGGGGCGTGTTCGAAACGCTCCGTATTTATTATTATTTGTTTTCAATTGCAAAGTAATCTACGGGCTGTGCAGCTGGTGGCGTAAGATGAGAGGCTTGGCCGGTGGCGCAGGGGAGGAGCGGAGGCGGGCGCGGGGGATTATCGCCGTCTTGGACCTCTAAACGTCTATTAAGCAAAGTCTTATTGCACAAAAGCCATCACAACTGTATGGAAAACATAACTTCGAGTATTAGGTATTTCAACTTTTATTTATAATAAAAGCCGTGTGGTGACGGCAGAGTAGAATACAATTGTCACCTCCCCAAATCTTTCCCGTGGGTGTCGTACAAGGCGACTAAGGATAAATCAGTGATGAGTAATGGACAGCAGCGTTCCTCTTATACCACCAAGAAATAGCAATGTACTGCGACTTTTGTGCCCGATAAATGGCTATAGGCTCGCCACCTATTACATGGGACCTAACATAATTGGCGAAACGTGGGTGCTAGTTCACCTCTGCCTACCCCTTCGGGGATATAGGCATGATTTATGTATGTAACTTGTATTTGAGAGCACACACTATTCACTTTAATGCCACTACTTAATATATTAATTTGTGATAACCAAAACTAGCTTTTTTTTTAGAAATAGTAGATTTTCCATCAAGTGCACAAAACGAATCATTTTTGTCCGAGACTTTTAGCAGCCCGAGCCGAAGGCGAGGGCTGATAGTAATGTCGAGGATAAAAATGGTTTTGTGGACGAGGTAGAAACTCTGCTTTTCACTTCGATTGCGAGGAAATAATACAGTAGTTTATCATAACATTTCATAAAATTCAAACTAAAATTAGTACAATTTTGAATACTGAAGGAAATTGTTTTTCCCATTGGTATTAGGCTTGGGCTGCAGACATATACAGCCAAGTATTAAATTAATTTTGAAATAATAATTTTCTTAAGTTAATTTAATAACCTACCGTACCAACTTAAATTAAAATTATGTCTTAAAAAACGCATTAGGCAAATAAATTTAAGTAAATAATAAAATAACAAATTCTATCTCTGAATTTCTTATTGTGTTTGGCTGCATTGCCCACTTTCTTTGCCTTAATAGAGACACATTTATGAGTAGATGCGTTAATGCTCTAGAGCACAAAAATCGATTTTGTGCAGCCTATATCCTGCACAAATAAGCACTTTCAGAGCATGAGAAGTGAAATAGTAGATTCTCCATCAAGTGCACAAAACGAATCATTTTTGTCCGAGACTTTTGATAGTAATGTCGAGGATAAAAATGGTTTTGTGGACGAGTTAGAAACTCTGCTTTTCACTTCGATTGCGAGGAAATAAAACAGTAATTTATCTTACATTTCTTAAAATTCAAACTAAAATTAGTACAGTTTTGAATACTGAAGGAATTTTTTTTCCCATTGATGCTTGGAGGCTTGGGCAGCAGACCTATACAGCCAAGTATTAAATTAATTTTGAAATAATAATTTTCTTAAATTAATTAAATAACCTACCGTACCTACTTGAATTAAAATTTTATATCTATTATGCCTTAAAAAATACATTAGGCAAATAAATTTATAAATAACAAATTTTATCTCTGAATTTCTTATTGTTTGGCTGCATGGCTCATTTTCTTTGCCTTAATATAGACACATTTATGAGTAGATACGTTAATGCTCTAGAGCACAAAATTCGATTTTGTGCAGCCTATATCCTGCACAAATAAGCACTTTCAGAGCATGAGAAGTGAAAAATATAGTATTTCGTGCAAAACCGATAGGTATCAGCATTCTCATTTGGCGAAAACTTTCTAACCTCCTTTTTTATAATATTTTATCGCTCACATGGCAGTAATCTTTGTTACATGGGACCTAACACTGTTCAGGAAACGTGGGTGATAATACACCTCAGCTTAATGATAATTAATATGTTTGGTATATGTGTGTATGAAACAAGCAATATTACCGTATAAGGTGAAATTAACAGCTTATTGGGTTAAACAAAAGTGAAGTTAGTTACAATCGATTGTAAAATGCAATACCTATAACTAGCCTTCAGTTTGTACTAGAGTGCGGGCTCGCTAACATTGACACTCCTAGACAAACAAAATAGCAGACGAAATTTTAGTTCCAATTTTGACCACCCGTGGACTTATCTGGCCCGCACTCTAGAAGGCGAGCGCAGTAGGCCCAAAAACAACAGAAAAAGCTGATGGTAATCTAAAATACTGCTTGAGCGTAATCTATTATGCCTTGTAACCCCAGCCGCCCGCTTTCCGCTCTCACCAAGCGACTCCCTCGTCTGCAGTATCGGAATACGCTAAAATGGAGACGTCAACGCTCGTGCTATTAAAAGCACGGCGTGTTTTTTGCGTCTGCTTCGATTTCTCTTTATATTTTCATAAGGATTTAAAGTTATTGTACCGTAAAACTGCGAGCCGCATTCACAGCTCCGTGGCTAAGACGACCGGATATTATTGTTCATGTTGATATAATCCATTTTGTACTGAGAAAATTGTCGATCTTAAATACATTTATTTTATAAAAGATGTTGCCGATTGTTTAAAAATGTTTTCCTGTACTTTCTCTATCGCTTATTGAAAGTGAAAGTAACAAACAAAGTTAATCATACTTATCACATACATCATAAACGTAATAACCAGCCGTTTAATGTCCCCACTGCTCCGGTACAGGCCTTCCCTATGGATGGAAGAATATTTGAATGGGTCATATAAGCCACCACGCTGGTCAAGTGCGGAATGCTGCAGCAGCTTAAAGGTCCGTTTATATCTACCGACATTGGGCGTGCCAGGCACGTGCGTATACAAGATAGGCAGGTAGATAATGATGATGTAGATAGTTCTATATTATAGAGATGAACAGTGTATAAAATGGAAAATAGATGACTGCTATCTTGAGTAGTTATTAAGAAAATAAATTCGTTTTCAAATTATATTGTCCTGGTATTCTAAGAACAAGCTATAGTAGCCATTATTTCACCTCACACCGCCGCTAGAAAATATCCGTATAGGAAGACCCAAGAGAGGGTAAGTAATGGAAAGTTGGTTGTAGAAGAATTTTAGTACTGAATATAAAATCATGCTACGAAAACTATTCACCACATAAATAATTATTTTATCAGTGTGATTATAAAGTGTTTTTTTTTCAACTTTATTATAACTATATAACATGGAAATTAAAAGATACACATCACCGTGACTAAGAAAACTTTATACTTTAAAGCGAATGACAAAGGGAAACACACCGATTTTTCTTGATTTCTCTGTCTAGATATTTAATTAAATCAGCCCCTCAACACTTCATCATGATCATTAAGCAATAGCAACACAATTTTAATTTTGGTCCTTCACGCCGCACACTGGTTAACAGCCTGCATAGTAACATCACTATATACATTTTGTGAGGGTTAAAATATTGTTTGTGGACACCGTACTTCTTGCACATCCGAATCCGAAGGACACCTATAATTATTTAAAAACTAAAATTCAAATAAATATATGTTTACGGTGAGTTCAGCACTAAGCCCGCCGCCTGCAGCGAAGAGATCCACCAGAATTGAGACGGCGTCACCATCGGAGCGAAGCGGCGTGATTAAAGCCGCGGCCTTTAAAATAGGCCGGGGTTAAGGCCTCGCTTTGTTCCTTTGTAGCTGCGACGCTGGATTGGGTAATGAGTTCTTTATTATTTTTATGCTTGGAAATATTCACACCTTGCAATTTTTGAGGCAAATTCTCGTCGAAAATCGACTTTTCATTTTATAAATGAACTCTTTCGAACTTTAACATTCATTGGGTATGGTATTGACTATGGTGGGTTGTTTTATATGCGAGACAGTGAAGCTCTTGATGGCCTTTATCTCACCTCATGGTAAGTGACGATTAGGGCTGAAGATAGAATCGAACTTCACCCTCAGCCACAGAGGGGCTGGCTATGTTATCACAAATTGCCGGAACACAATATTGCTGTTAACATTATTATTATGGCGACAAAGTTTGATAAGGTGAGCTAGCCAGGCGGACTTGAAAAAGTCCTATCATCAACAAAGCCCATTCTCCGTATTGTAGGCAGACTAGTAATGTGTGTAAGCAATTGGTTTGTCTTAGCACAATCAATTTTGATAGCATTTTGACCTCCGGATAAAAACATAATCATTATATCGTCAGTGTATACCTAAAAGCCGACGATTTTCTTGAAAACATTTTACTGCTCACTTCATTTACTACATTTCCCGTCCAGTGCGTGCTCTAAAAAAAACAAAGATTATGCCACTTGAAGCTCTCTTTCTATTGGTCATAAGGTTGAAATCCGCCTGACGAAACGGCAAAGCCATTGAACGCAGCGTACTGAACTAGAACCGATTTGTCGTCTCTCGTAAAAGTCGGTGCAATAACGGAGCGATGCCTCTCATCAACTTGCGCAGGCTTTATTTGGAGCCACCTGGCTGGAGTTTTACGACGATTTGGCCCGTGTTATGTTGCTGTTGGTTAAGCTTACTTTGCGGGTTAAAATCTGAACTCTGGCGCACTTATATTGCGAGTATATTGATGACTTTTTAAAATAATCAGACTATATTATTTTGATTTTTATTCAAACACTAGCTGACCGGTTACAATTTGGTTGCCATGATTACGTCAAATGTTTGTCAGGAAAGCAGTTTATATGAGAAAATGAAATTGGTGTTTTTACTATGTTCCTCGCAATTTTTCCATATTTTCTCACCTTTCCTGCCTTGCCTGGCCCAGACAATCATTTAAAACCCAAAATCAGCTAACTCGGACAGGCTAGACAAACGCCAGCAATTAATTTATAGAAAGAAAATATCACACAGAAATTAGTGGTGGTGCAAATTCTTGGTTGGCCGAGTCGTCTGCCCGGAATGCAGAGGATGGGGGTTCGATTTAAGCACCAAAACTATAATTTTTCGAACTTTTTCTAACCACAAATTTCTTTGTGACTATCACACTGTTATGTCTTATTACTATGTAAGAATAGTGATCATAACATGAACGAAATCATCAGTGAAACTAATTGGTGAAACTACAGTTCGTATTAATAGCGGTGTTTGACTTACGTTTGGGCAAGACACAAGCCTATACACTACTTAGTAACACTATACAACATTCAAACCAATATTCTCTATAAATAATACGAAATACAATCTACATCTTGTTTCATTCTTAGACATAATATACGGCCGCCTTGGTCGAATGCTCAGATCGCTGGGTATTGGCCAAGAGGTCCCGGGTTCGAATCCTAGTAGGGGCAAATTATGTCATGACCACAAATGTTTGTTCCCGAGTCATGGTTGTGTATTATATGTTTATGTAGTATATTTTCGACATTTATATACATAATTATATTAAAAATATGTTCGTCATCTAGTATCCATAACACAATAAGAGCTTAGGCTACGTACTTTGGCCTAGATGATAGGTGTGTGAGTGTAAAAATATTTATTATTTATTATAATATAGAAATCTCTCCATTGTTAGTAGATAATCAAAATCAGATTTATCCAATGTCCTCACTTTTACTGAAAAATGCAACGCATCTGCTATGCGAAACAAAATCGCGATGTGTTCACTTTGTTAAGGTATCAATGCTCGTTAGTGACGGCAGCATAGCTTTACAGTGCTTTTGATATCTCGTTTTAATGGTGCAAAAAGAATCGCAGCGGCTTTCGCTGAATTACATTATTTCCAATAAATCCACAGCGAAGTAATGAAGCACAGGATCGTATAGGTCCGGTGTCCGTTTTACGTTTCCTTTTTTGTTGTTATCAATAAGTAAAGTAAAAAAATGAATGATATTATAATAGTGGATAATTTTGATATTGCAATGGTCCTTCGAGCCGGACATGATCAGATAGAGTTTACTATTCAACTTTTGATACGGTGTTGATCATTGCAAACAGAAAAAATATTTAAAATAATTTTATTAGTACTAAAAAAGTACAATTCATACAAACATTCAAACAAACATCATATTTTTATTCACTTTAAATACCACTTTCCGGATCTGTTTACTCGCATTCCCATTCTAACATAATCATACGACTCATCATATCATATCATCATCGTCAGCTGCCTGGTGTGTATATTATAAACACAGACATATACCTAAGTAATATTATGTCCTATACTTCCCGTATAAATAAACCGACTTCCGTATGCGTGTGCCTACGTAAAGTATACTCCGTCAAATGTTTTCAATATAATCAAGTATATTCCGTGAAATATACGGAAGTCGCGAAATCATAATTGTGAATTCGACATGGTGTGAAGAGGCCCTGTAAACCTACACTTGGGTCACAAGTCTTCCCTCTCTGCCATACTCTGACCGGCACCCACACGGTGAATCCATGGAATGCTAACTACCGCACTCAGAGACGTCAATAACTTTAATGAGTATTTAATGTCAAAAATTTTCATTCAAATCTAGACCTACGCGTCATAGACCCGGCATGAATAGCGACTAGTTTTGAATTGTCATTTTTTGACGTTAAGTACTTATTAACGTTATTTGACGTCTCTGAATGCGGCAGTAAGAGTTTTTGATTGATCGACATATTTTTCGAAAATTTTCTGTTCCATTTGCATTTTTTTTTTGTGCCCGAAGTTGGTAAAGGCAACCATCGCGGGAGGGAGGTGGGAACCTAATGAGTTCACCCCGAGGCCGTCCTGGGGGGATATGTAGGACTTTCACCCACTAAAACCACATTTCTGCCTTACCCGGGAAGGGTCTACAGGCGTCATCTGTAGCGATCGTCCCCCAGGAGGGGGGGCGACGCAAACATTTTTCTTACAAGCACTGTCTTTTGTACCACGAACGTGGCATTTTAACTATCCACGCTGGACCAATACCGAAATAGAACTTTAGAATTTCCGCCGGAGCACTTGTCTCCCCCTTTTATGAACGACACAGGGAGGCCCTCGGCGGGTAAGTAACGGGTCTCTTGTCGTTGCCCGCCGTCGCTGCAGCGCGTTCTATACTACACATTATTATTTCGATCGCACCACTGTTGTGGAGGACGCGGTTATTTCACTTTGGACACCGCCCTGAGTCTGGTCTCGCATCAAATAACTAACTGCCGTACTCAGAGACGTCAATTAACCTTATTGTGTATATCGTATACTTATTGAATAGGTATGTAATGAACAAATAATAATAATATAATATAAAACAAAGAGAAAGCTGCAAACCTCATTTTCAAAATCTCAACATTTTAACATTACCGTGCTTGTACATATTAGAAATATGTAAATTTGTAAGAAAACACCCACATTTTTATAACAAAATTACAGATATACCGACATAACACACCGCGATATAAACATAATCTTTTGCAAATAAGATCAAAATTAACTTTACACAGCTCAGGTCCCTACCCGATGTCAATAAAAATTTATAATAATAAACCGGAACATTTAAAAGCTGAAAAAAAAATTTATTAAAATCACTAAAATAATCTTAGTAAAAAAAAGTAACTATTCTACCACTGAATACCAAGAAGATAAAAAAATTATAATATAAATGTCTGCCCCTCTTTCTTCTTTTTATTGCTATGCCTTCCAGGTGCATGTGAAAATTAGTACTTCTACATTTATGTTTATGTTTTAGTCACTAAGTAACATGTAACGCAATTATGAAATAAATAAATAAAAACTTTCATTTAAATCTAAACCACAGAGCCTGTAAGAATAGCAGCTAGTTTTTAATTGTCATTTTTTGACATTAAGTAATCATTAACATTAATTGACGTTTCTGAGTGCGGCAGTAAGAGTTCCTGATAACAAATTCCCTTAAGCTAGTTATGAAAAAGACTTAAAAGTTTGTTACGCTATAATTATTTCACGCTTACTCATCATCACCAGCCCTTTGATGTCCCCACTACTGCACAGGCCTATACAATATAGATATAGAACTAAAGAAAACATTGATTAACGTCATAGACACAGAAAACATTAAAAAATAAATAACAAAATAAATAAATAAATAAAAAACAAAGGGTTACATTGTGCGACGCCAAAAGGCCCCAGTCTCAGCATAATGCTTCTGTGTCAATGGATCCATTGACACAGCAGCGCTGGTAATGATATAGAGATATGGATGGATTTGGAGATTGGACCATAATCGACCACGCTGGTGCAGATTGGTGGGTATTAACGACTACAAACGCAACCGGGGCCAACGGTGTAACGTGCCTTCCATTCATTCGGATTTTGGACACCCATCCAATGATTGACCTTAGCGAACTTGCTTAGTTTCCGCAAACGCAGTCCGAGCTCGCTATGCTACTGCACCATCAAGCTCCTCCTCCTGTTGTTTTCTAGTAGAACTACCAGCGTTCATCTCTACAAACACAAAACCTTCTTATCATTTCGCCATAATAACCCCTAAAACTATTAAACACTAGTGGACGCCCGCGGCTTCGCTCGCGTTAATGTCGGTTATTATATAGCTTATAGCCTTCCTCGATAAATGGATTATCCAACACAAAAATAACTTTTCAATTCGAGTCAGTAGTTTCAGAGATTAGCGCGTTTAACCATACAAACAAACCAACTCTTAAGCTTTATAATATTAGTATAGAGATAGTTAAGACAGTAGCGTAAACCAATAGTCGAACTGCTCAATAACAACAAACCATTGATGTGCAATTCACTTCTCGATCAACGCCGCAAAGGTACAAGGAGGCTTTGTCTATCGAGCTATGCGCTGGAACGGATTCAAAGGCTGCGGGCGCATTCAAACGTTCGGGTCTGAGGGTCGTCGGCGAGCGTCTTGGATCAGAATTGGATTCGATTTGCTATCAAAAGTTTGACCATCTGTTTTTTCATCACCAGCCCCTTTAATGTCCCCACGTCGGGGCACGGCCTTCCCTAAGGATGGAAGAATATAGGGAGATTGGGCCATAACCCACCACGCTGCCCCAATGCGGGTTGATGGATATTAATGACTGCAGATGCATCCGGGACAAAAACATGCCTTCCGAAGCACAGAGGAACTCGAGATACTAAATGTTTGGTCACCCCTACAATGACCGGCCTTAACGACATTCCTTAGTTTACGCAATCGCAGGCCAAGCGCGCTATGCCACTGCGCTAGCGTGCTCCACAATGCGTGTTTTGTATGTAATGTGTGTTTTTTTACAATAAATTAATACCCTTACTTGTCTTCCATGCTGGCCTGAGAGCGAAAAAATGACGTAGAATGTGCCAGTCCCGACTCATCCTAGGGTGTCCTAAAAGTCAACTAACGGAGATTGCCCGATGTAGACCAATAAGCACCTAGGGGCACCCGAATGGTGGAGGGCAAATCACTAGCAACAGCATACCCAATGAGGGTTGGTGTCAGACAGCTGGCGATCTCATGAAAGTGTCATTCCAATAACTATCCCCTTTAATTAGTCTCTTGACTTTGTCCTTTCCATCTGTTTTAAATATATTCTTACACAACTGCACATTTCCGGTATGATGGATGATGATTTAAAAAGCAGAGAATGGCTCAAAGACGTCTGATCAATATGAATGGAAGAAGAAACTAATGAATGCAATATAAATTTTCAATTGGTTCAAAAGGATTCGAACCCGGGACTTATTGACCGATACCACTCCAGCAAACCGACCGTCAAGTATATTTTGTTCTAGGCCAAAGATTATGGTGGTAACCGATGTGTGATATTTTTTTGTCTAAATATTGAAAATATTCGATATAAACAAAAAGTTCTTCGCACAAACCTTTCTTTGTACTTGGTCGTTAGACAGTCGGTTTGGCACCAAATGGGTATTATTTGGTGCCAAACCTCTATCTAATATCAAATTGCGTCCACAGTGCAGTACGAGCACCAAAAAATAAATTACTTCCTTTTAAAGTAGACTCCGTTCCTTTGAAAGACTGAGCGGGTGCATTCTAAATTGGGATCTTGTATTTTCCACTCGGAAATAAATCTAGGACAGAGGAAATTTATATTATGCAAGAAATTATAGGAAAGTTGCATGCAATACGAGCTGCCTGTCTGTCTGCTGTCCATTATAACGCTAAGTGTTAGTGAATCCGTACATACAAATATAAAAAAAATATATAAGTATTTAATATATTATGTATGTACTTTTATTTATTTATTATTTTTTAAGCAGACTTTACAGGATACCATTTTTACATTATAGTCTTATTTATAAATCTTAAACAATCCATTATAAAGTTTGTCAAATTAAATTACTTTGTTGACATACATACATACATACATATATAAATCACGCCTATATCCCCGAAGGGATAGGCAGAGGTGAACTAGCACCCACGATTCCCCAATTATGTTAGGTCCCATGTAATAGGTGGCGAGCCTATTGCCATTTGTCGTGCACAAACGTCGCAGTACATTGCTAGGTGGTATAAGAGGAACGCTGCTGCCCATTCCTCATCACTGAATTATCCTTAGTCGCCTTGTACGACACCCACGGGAGAGGTTTGGGGTGGTGACAATTGTATTCTACTCTGCCGTCACCATACGCACTTTGTTGACGCTTTTTATTTTTCTTAGAGACATGCAGAAATTCAGTTAGCCAATTGAATACAATTCGATAAGTAAAAGTTAATGTGAGTGTGTGTGAAAGGCGAGTGTGAGTTGTATAGACAGCTCCGTTTATTGCGTCGAGTTCTCAAATACAAACGTCCTAATTATATCTAATATCTGATCTAGGTCAGAAAATTTCCAAATAGTTATTGTCTTGATGCGGGAAGTGAACCCGCGTCCTGGACAATCCGAGCGGCTACCTATACTTTAGTAAATACAAGCACACTGTTGGACCCAGTTTCGTGACTTATTCAATAGCCGTGTGGTGACGGCAGAGTAGAATACAATTGTCACCACCCCAAATCTCTCCCGTGGGTGTCGTACAAGGCGACTAAGGATAAATCATTCATGAGGAATGGGCAGCAGCGTTCCTCTTATATCACCTTGCAATGTACTGCGACTTTTATGCCCGATAAATGGCAATAGGCTCGCCACCTATTACATGGTACCTAACATAATTGGCGAAACGTGGGTGCTAATTCACCTCTGCCTACCCTTTCGGGGATATAGGCGTGATTTATGTATGTATGTATGTACAACACAATTCAACTAGTTTGCAACGAACTGTTACAAAACTAAATATACAAAATCCGTAGATTAGGTTATGTAATTTAAAAAAATATTGTGAATATAATTATATCATGGGATTTTATAAATACCATACTGTCTACCGTATTGAGCTAAAGAAATGTATAAGATTTTCCCCAAAAAAACCTTTCTTAGAAAAAAACCTGTGATATATCAGAAAGTGTTACAGTCTGTTACCGTTACTGTTGAGCCCTCAGCACTTGAGACGCCCTGTCAGTCCAAATTTGCGTATTATTTTGAAAAATCATCACACTCATTCTAGAGTTTAATCAAAAAAACTCCATCAGAATGTGGTTGTACAGTTAGCAGCCAAACACAGTGTGCGAAGCTGCAACTCTGTCGGCCGAACTGTCCGGCAATTCGGTGCCTTTGTGAGAGCTCGTGAAGCTAAAATAGTTGCCGTTAAACTGTTAATTTTTCCCCTGAAAATTACCCGGCCGTATAAAAATGTTGGGAGCAATTTTCATCCACTGATAAACCGCAGGGAGTTACGAAATGCGTCGACGAGGCGCGTTTCATAGGCGCGCTTAACTTTTTGAATGAAACTACGGAACTGTCATCGAATGGAACCACTCAATAGCGCATTGCTGAGTGTCCACAATTTCGTTAATTAAGAGTATTGTGAAGTGCCGATACGCGGCGAAAGCCTACATTTCCTGTTTGAATACTTACAATACAAAATGAATCCGAACTCATCTCATGGGTGTCGTGAAAGTCGACTAAAGGACATTGCCCGGTGTAAACCAATAAGCACCTTGGGGTGCCCGAAGAATAGTGGAGGGCAAACCACCAACAACAGCATACCCAAAGAGGGTTGGTGTCAGGCAGGCCGGTGTAAAACCTAAGCCAAAACCTTGAGCGGTATGGAATGATAACAATCAGATTGGAATGACAACATTCCAATCTGATTTATGTATTGCCGCCTTGTACGACACCCGTGGGAGAGATGGGGATGGTGACAATTGTATTCTACTCTGCCGTCACTACACGGCCAAATTCTAAACTAACATTTCGTGTTTCACGTAAGGAGGAATGCGTCGTGAAAATTCTTATAAAATGCCATGTAATAAAGTAATGATTATAGGTCGCCCGTGAATGGCCTACTCATGCCTATTTTGAATATATCAAAGAACTTTCGAAGAAGAAACGAATTTATCATGCTACATCCGAGTTTTGCTCGGTTCACGGGAAATTACCGTAATCATTGAGAAAAATTGAAAACTGTACATTACGTGTATTGGCCTTTTTTATGCGCGTGATTTCTATTTTGGCAATGGCCGTTTTCAATGTTAAAAAGGTAAAAACTTAAGCCTCAATACGCTAATCCATTAATCAATAGTAAGAGCAAAGCCGAATTGGCTAAACAATCATAAATAACACATTCGCTGTGGTTTCGATTCAATACAAAAATGTAATCTCTTTAAAACCCTGTGACGTAGGGGCATTAAAATTACCATATGGTCCCGACAAATTAAGGTTAGGTATGTAAATTAACTGGTTTTTTGACTTAATTGCAATTCCAAAATACTTAATTGAGACCCAAGACACCATAGAACTTCCAAACGCGAATGGATGTAACGTCCCTTATTACCCCCATAATAGTTTGTGGCCTATCATATTTCAATTAGACTCAACTTTGAAGCAATTGAGCTAATTTCATTCGCAGATAAAGGCGAGGCTTACTACGTAGCTTAAAGTACTTAGTTGGCTTGTAGATTTTTCAGTACGAACAATTTCTTCTAATTTATTATTGCAATTAAAAATTGTATTAGGTATATCTATGGTTATGGTAATGGTTTTCTCGAATGGTTATCTTCTAAAGAGGAAGATTAAATTCCAAAAAGTAACCTAACTGTATACGAACCCAATCCAACTTGTAGACCAAAAATTAAAATATTCTGGTCTATATGTTAGGGCTTAAATACTACAGATGTCACGTCTAGACGTTGGCCCTTAGTATGAAACTACTGAGGAACAGGTCTTCTATATAATATAATAATATATAATATTTTTACACTCACACCTATCATCTAGCCCAAAGTAAGTAGCCTAAGCACTTGTATTATGGATACTAGATGACGGACATATTTTTAATATAATTATGTAAACAGATTGATAAGACAGTGTGATAAGAGAAAGGTGTGATTTGAAAGAAGATGTAATGACAAGGATTGAGAAAGGGATGCTCGCATGGTTTGGGCACGTCGAAAGAATGGATGAAAGGAGAATGACAAAAAGGATTTACATGGCGAAAGTGAATGGAGAAATGGGAAGGGGAAGGCCTAGGCGGATCTTTCATAATCAAATTGAAAGTTTAATCAAAAAGGGCCAGGTCAAGAGTACCCGAAACCGACGGGCATGCATGAAGAGATTGGATGAAGCGAAAGAAGTATGTAAGGATCGTAGCAAGTGGAAAGAAGTGATCTCTGCCTACCCCTGTGGGAGAAAGGCGTGACATGATTATGTATGTATGTATTGTGTATATATAAATGTTGAAAATATACTACATAAACATATATACAACTATGACTCGGAAACAAACATTTGTGGTCATTACAAAGTTTGCCCCTTGCAGTTTAGATTCGAACCCGGGACCTCTTGGCCAATACCCAGCAATCTGAGCATTCGACCAAGGCGACCGTCATCATATATGGATGAAAGAATATAGGGAGAATGGGCCATAACCCACCACGCTGGCACAGTGCGGGTTACGACTGCAGATCCAACCGGGACCAACGGCTTAACGCACCTTCCGAAGTACTGAGGAACTCGAGATAATTCATTTTCGGCCTTATTAATAAACACGGTTTAAGTATAGACTAGTTACTCAGTGTTTTGTCTCTTTTCCTCCCATTCAGTGAGACGAAGACAAAACGCCGAATAGCTATACCATGTTTACAACCAGTTTATTAGTAAGACGGTTTTAGTTTACGAATCCAGTGAAGACTTTTGCTCGCTCCTGTTATACAGTCAAGAGAAAGCCCTCAGAATCCTAATCCCAAATTGTTGTGTGAGTGGATCTTTAAGCGGGAGTCTCGAAGCAGTTTCTCTGGTATATTGTTATGAAAGCGTTATTAGCAATCGGGCAAGGAGCCAAATTCGCCCGTGCTTTATCACCCGCGGCTCGCCTCCGCTGTGGCCTTTTGGCGCAAAGGAAACGAATCAGTAAACACTCCCCTTAATTTATTTCTGCTTAACTGCCGCCATACTCAAAGCTGAAGTCGAAACCTTCAATAGGTAATAAATACTAAGCTTTTGAAATAAAACAACTTTTACGGATAAGACTCGCGTATAATTTGGTGTTTGGCATATTAATTATTTAACCCGACGTTTCGATAACTTTACAGTGGCCGTGGTCACGGGGGGACTAAAGATGACAGGTGTCCTCACAATAAAGTAATAATTAACTACCGTCATAATATTTGATATTTTAGGTGTTCCGATTTACACAAACAGAGCTTACAGTATCATTGTTTTTGGCAGTATGAGGACGGTGTTGGGATTTAATTATTCTAATAATTGGGTCCCAAGCAGGTGGTATGTTCCAACCATTTTTCTCAACATACAACGTTGTTGTATGTTGAGAAAATGTTAAGTTTGATTCTGTTGATAAGCTGACAAGACATGACAATATAGGTTTTTGACTTAACATTAAATAAGATGATAATAATAAAATAATTATTTAAATAACACTTCCTTATGTTTAGATGTTGATAGGGAGACTATTGCTCTACGAGCGGCTACTGCGGGTTCATGTGTATTAGCGACGGCACATACAGCATAGATCTACGTTTTACCGTGCCTCTAAAAGCACGGAGGAGAAGTTGTGATAAATCTGTCCCTGTTCTTAGCCAAGCAACGGTTTGCTTAGTTTATGCAATAGCTCTAGCCACCGCGTTGTCTATATCTTCATTCCTCATATTATTGTGGTAGGTACGGAATAAACGTGTTAGTTTAAAGGTAAGGTAACTTAAATAGGTAACTATTAAGATCTAGGCATCTTAATACGTACATACATATTTGATTTTCTAACAATGAGATGTATGAATTGTTACAATGAGATTTTATACCACTAATGATGCATAATTGTGTACTGCCTTTATGAGACATGAATAAAATTATTATTATTATATTAAAAACCACTAAAATCTTTGTACGTACATACATCCTCTGTAACGTTTTGTAAATAACAAAAAACGCTAAAGCTTAGTTGCCTAGACAACTAAGCTCATCAAAATAAAAGGTGGTATATTAGATGATTTTCCATTTCCACGAGGATTTTGTTATAATTAAGATAGAAAACGATAAATTCGAAAACAGGAAACCACTTTCCATATTTCTTGATATTTTAATTTAACTTTTTTATTAGTCTGCAAAATTCCACTGCAATAAGATGATTTTTATTATTTTGTGACCTCCTTAGCATACAAACTAATTTGAATTCTGGTTTGGCCGCGTGGTGACGGCAGAGTAGAATACAATTGTCACCACCCCAAATCTCTCCCGTGGGTGTCGTACAAGGCGACTAAGGATAAATCAGTGATGAGGAATGGGCAGCAGCGTTCCTCGTATACCTACCACCTAGCAAAGTACTGCGACTTTTGTGCCCGATAAATGGCAATAGGCTCGCCACCTATTACATGGGACCTAACATAATTGGCGAAACGCGGGTGCTTGTTCACCTCTGCCTACCCCTTCGGGGATATAGGCGTGATTTATGTATGTATGTATGTATGGTTTAGTCGAATGGCCAGATTGCTGGCCAAGAGGTCCTATCGAATCCTGGTGCAAAACTTTGTCATGCTGTTCATAATAATATATGTTAATCTATTCGATTTTAATTTTAACATTATATAAATGTTAGAAAAATTAGTACAAAGAAATTTATTTCTACATTGCGAGGGTACCCGTTGGCTTACAACGTGAAGTGTAAAGTTTAGAAGAATTTCGGCAAGTTACTTATGGCCGAGCGGTCAGGCACCTGCCCGGATAGCAGCGGACGCGGGTTCGATTCCCGCCTCAAGATCATAATTTTTCGAGATTCTTTTTCTAACCACCAAAATCTTTGTAATATATGTTAATGTGGTATATTTATTACAAATGTTTTATAATTATGTAGGTAATTAAATATGTGTCCGTCATCTAGTATCCATAACATAAGTGTTTATGCTACTTACTGTGAGCTAGATAGGTGTCAATGTATTATTTTTTATTTTTATTTAACCACTATACGAAAATGTTAGAAAATTTATCACAACAAATTGTTTGGTTAGAAAAAGTTCGAAAAATCATAGAAGCGGGAATAGAACCGTCATCCTCTGCAGTGTTAATGTAAAAAAAAAACACAATTAATCACAAAGAATTTCGTGGTTTGAAAAAGTTCCAAAAATCATTATAATCTCGATGCGGCAATCGAACCGTCATCATCATCTCCTCTAAACGTTAGTCCTCAACAAAATAATTAGGGCAGCAATCAGTCGCAGGTCGCTGCACAGTGACCGGCACCGGCACCGGTGAGACGGGGGCGTGACGACATGACTAATTCTGACGATTAGCACGTTGTGTGCGCCGGTCGGTGAAATATGAGGCTTTTTGCGGGCCTAGGGGACTGCGGAGGACCTAGGGGGAAAAAGTTGGACATTAAGTAGGTACTTCTTGGGAAAAGCCAAGATAAACACTCTTGAAGGCTGAGGAGCCAGCTGACGGGAGCAACAGTAATCGTTGTCATTACAGAGGGCCTATATAGCCAAGTGGCTTACCTATTCGAACATAGAGGTCAGTGATTCAAACGCATAAATGTCTGTTTGATTTGTTTGACATAAAAAAGATATGTTTTCCCTAGCAACAGAATGAAACACACAGAAAATGAACGAGCTTGCCACGAAGCCGCTTGACCCTTAACGAGGCCCTTAAGTCGAAAACAAAAGTATGAAACTGGGGTTTTGTTTTCCCTGTAATACGTCAGTTGCATACATTTTGTATTCTATGCGGTCGATAGATTCGCCACCTGCCTACTGGACCGTTCCGTCACCGACCATTGGCCGTGTGGTGACGGCAGAGTATAATACAATAATTGTCTTCATGAACTCTGTCACCATTAAATTCGCTCCAAGCACTCCCTAGATGCGTTAAAATGTGTGACACCCATATTTTAACGTAAAATTAATTTCATTCATACATTTCACCCACTCATTATTTCATAAGACTACAGATAAAATCTAAAAAACACTAAAGACTTGGCTGTATGGGCTAGACCCTTTGCTTTCCCTAAAATATAGGGAGAATTAAAAAACAACAACAATAATTGTCACCACCCCAAATCTCTCCCGCGGGTGTCGTACAAGGCGGCCAAGGATAAATCAGTGATGGGGAATGGGCAGCAGCGATCCTCTAATACCACCTAGCAATAGCAATGTACTGCGACTTTTGTGCCCGATATATGGCAATAGGCTCGCCACCTATTACATGGGACCTAACATAATTGGCTAATCGTGGGTGCTAGTTCCCCTCTGCCTACCCCTTCGGGGATAAAGACGTGATTATTGTATGTTTGTATGTGCTAGTACGGTTACCGTCGTGGTATGGTACAGTGTAATGGGCAAAAACTCTAAGTCGACATCATTTAGGAGTGAATGGCGTTTCTAAGAGATCTGCACATGTCACATTGCACTCTGAACGCAAATACCTACAGCATAAATTTAACAATATTATTGCAATGTATATTAACTATTTTGTTAAGTGTATTATTAAATGCACAGTGCATCTTTAATCATAAATCCGCCTTTGCCAATCATCATCATCACCAGCCAGCTAGCTAGAAGTTAATATGTTATAAGAATGTCGTGCTTAGTCATGTATTGGGCTGAAAATTTGATTTTAGACTTTTTTAATTATTGCTTAACAAGTATGTGTCTTCTTCCTACCCTTATTACGCTCTAGGCGGGGTCGGCACAACATGTCTTCTTCTTCTAATCCTTTCTATCCTTCATCAATTTCTCATCCACTCCTCTCGCTATCACCCTATCATTCTCCTTTACATGATCCATCCCTCTCCTTCTTTGGTCATTCTCTTTTTCTACGTCCTTCCACGTTCATGCCTAACATTATTCTGCCAGCAAAACTTTGCTTAACAAGTATGTATAATTACTTAGAGTTGACCCTGTTGATGAATTAAGTTTTGAGTTGACTCTCTTTTGATGAGGCAACAGTTTAATTGTATAATTTGATTAATTTGTAATAGTATATCTCTGTCTCTCTCTGTCTACGCCGGAACAAGGTTCACGACGTACCTACTACCCGCTTAAGAAAGCTGGTTAAATTTCGCCCAGCACCCAACAAAGTTCCGCGTTTTAAATGCATTGCAGCAGTGAGGTACATCTACTGAATTCCATTTAACTTGGCTCCGTTTAACGGTGTAAACACTAAATTGCTGCAACGATGTAAGCAATTTGTTCCGTGAATGAGGTATTATTGGACTAGCGTGTCGCATCGGAGCGGTTTGTTCCCCAGCTCTGTTTCACAAACTTGGTAGAATACTTGGTTACCATCAGTTTGCACAGTTACGTTCTCGTTTAAGTTCAAATACTTTATTGCCCACTAATTGTCGAACTTTTGGTCTTATATGATACACGCATCATCATCATCACTAGGCTTTTAATGTCCCTGCTGCTTGGGCACAGGCCTTCCCTATGGATTGCAGAATATAGGGAGAATGGGCCATAACCCACCACGTTGGTCCAGTGCGGGATGGTGAGTATTAACGAATGCAAAAGCAGCCGGGACTTAACGTGCCTTCCGAAGTACAGAGGAACTTGATATAAAAAATTGGTTGTCACCCATCTGCTGACCGGCCTTAACATTAATTACTTAGCTTAGGCAATCACAGGCCGAGCGCGCAAACCACTGCGCTGCCCAACTCCTCAAAGATGCACTGTGCATTTAATAATACTCAGTCAACCCAAGAATGTGTGTCAATATTGGTCTGTATTAACGAATAAATAGGAGTAGTAAATTCTTATTAAAAATGTTGAATATTCGCCAGATACCGCCTTAAGGTGCAGATCGGGTAAAGCCCACAAACAAGGTGCACTAATCCCTTAAGGGGGGAGTGGGGGGGAGTATCTTGCAAGAAAAATGCCGTTAAGCCGTTGATTAAGCTCCCACATTTGTCTCACGGCACGCCCGGCGACACCGCTGCACATCCCCCCCACAAGTAAACGAAGTATCTATACTCATACTGCGCCACGATCGTGTTGTGAGGAAGGCAACTCGTATTTTAACTCTAGGGCGTAATTGCACGAAGCTTTGTGCAGTTTGATTTAGGAAACTGAGTTGCTGGTGTAATTGTCTGAACAATGGTGGGTTTGTATTGTATATTGGCCTGTATATAGTAAGCATGTACCCACAAACAACAATTTTAAATACGTACATACATAAATCACGCCTATATCTCCGAAGGGGTAGGCAGAAGTGAATTTACACCCACTTTTTGCTAGTTACGTTAGATCCCATGTAATATGTGGCGATCCTATTGCCATAATATCGGGCACATAAATAGCAGTAAATTGCTCGGTGGTATGGAAGGAATACTGCTGTACTTTACCCTTAAGTCACCTTGTACAACACCCACGGAAAGGATGGGGGTGGTGACAAAAAATTCTCGTGTCACAGTGTTTGTTATGGTACACCTCCGAAATGGCTTAAACCAGTTTTAATAGAAACTTTTGTGTTTAATAATACACCTACCACTTTGGTGATAAATAGGTGGGATATACAAACTGTTATTGGTTTAGGATACATTGTCATGGTCATGATTAGAAGAATATAATTCACCATCTCTCTTTTTCACACTTATCTCTCCCACGGGTGTGTACTAGGCGACTTACACCCGAATACAGAAACGCTACTCAAATTTGGGGCACTGCTTAAAAAGTTAAGTGGACATTATCTGTCAGAATGTGTATGGAAAAACGACAATTTTGACAATATTTAAATGTTAAGCTAGACTCAAACTTTGATTAGCGTTTCTGTATTCGGGGATTAGTGTTCTAAATTATACAGAGAATGGACAGCAGAATTCCTAGTGCACAATCTAGCATTACTGTGATTAGCGTGCCCGGTGGATGACTACAGGCTCCTAACTTGCTTGCGAAATGTAAGTGTTAAAACACCTCTCCTGTATATTTTATGTAATGTTTGTGTCCCTAACATGTTCCCAGTATCTGGGGTCGGCGCAGTATGTTTCCTCTTCCATTTATATCGGTCAGACGTCATCAAGCCATCCACTTCCTTTTGATTCATATCATCCATCACACCGTAAAGGTGCTAGTGATGAATGAATATATAGAAAAGAGACGGAACGGACCATGTCGAGAGACCGATGAACGGAGAGAGCCCTGTATATGTAATATGGCTGTTAATTAAATATTGTGCTGTCGATGAACAATCTAGAAAATACCAAGAGTCTTGGCAAATGACCCAACCCACACAAATGCAGGTGTAATTAACGCCAAGTGTACATCCGACGACGCTATAAGTACCTACTTCTCGTAAAATACTCAAAAAGTGTACTATCACGTTACTTCAATAATACGTAGACCTAAAATAAGGTAGAGCCGGCAACAAATAAAGATTGGATCAAAGAAATTACGAAGTATTTCAAAACTGTAAAAAATGCTCTAAGCTTGACGGCACAGTGGCTTAGCACACTTATGTTCGCTAAGGGCGGTCTATCGATGGGAGACCAAAATATATTATCTAGAGTTCCTCTGTGCTTCGGAAGCTACTTTAAGCCGTTGGCCTTGCAGTAGTTAATATACTTACCTGCACTGGGCCAGCGTGGTAGGTTGGCCAGCAAAAAGGCCTATTGTAACGCGACCAAATCATGAGCATGATGCCTTTCGCAATTCTAGTTATAGCGTATTCTTACAATCACATAACAATACTATTTTCAAAATTATATTGTATTCAAAAAAAGCGCTCAAGTTATAAAGTAGAAATAACTAAATAGTCAAGTGGAAATTTGACGGCTTGGTATACCTACGTGCCGATTTAGAATATATAAATATTTCAGCTAAACGGTCAGAAAATATACTTCGTATTATAACATACAAATAAAATGAAAATAATGACAATAACGGAAAGTAATCCACCCTATATCGTTTTTAAACATAAATAGTTTCTCGAATAACAGTCGGAAGTCCATTTCACAATATTATGACCGCATGAACGGAACAGAAATAGAAATCGGTTTGATGAAGAGGGGCTTTGATATGGGTTCTACAAACATATAATATTGTATAGACATAATAATATATTATTGTATAGAGAACTGAGGAGCTCGCTAGCGCAGTGGCACAGCCCGCTTGGCCTACGATTGCTTAAGCTAAACAATTTCGCTAAGGCCGGTCATTGGATGGATGATCAAAAATTTATTATCACGAGTTCCTCCGCGCTTCGGAAGGCACGTTAAGCCGTTGGTCCCGGCTGCATGTGCCGTCGTTAAAACCCACCAACCCGCACTGGGCCAGCGTGGTGGGTTATGGCCCAATCTCCCTATATTCTTCCATCCATAGGGAAGGCCCGTGCCCCAGCAGTGGGGACATTAAAGGGCTGGTGATGATGTATAGAAAACTTAGTTATATTTACTTTCGCTAAACTATAAAGAAATTATTATATAAAACATTACATATATTGTGTCTAGTACATAATTTTGGAAAAATTCTGACCAATTTTTCTTTTCAGTGGGTTCGTTCCAGTGTAGAACTTACGTAAGTTCTACACTACCGTAAACCTACACTTGGGTCACAAGTCTCAGGCGCTGCTACTGACCTCTCTCTGCCACATTATGGACCAGGCGCCCGCACAGTGTATCCATGGAAAGCTAAGAGTTTTTATCTCTTCTTTTATACTTATTTTAATTTTTTGGTTGCACACAGGAAGAAAGACACGAAAAAAAAATTAAATAAATGAAGCTTAATAGCACAATAACAATTAGAAGTATAATATACATACATACGCAAGTAGCCTGCGCGAGCATCGCGTCGCATGGGCTTGCGTAGTTGGCATGCGCTGGTACATCCTCGAATCACTGGACTCGCTGGAATTGTTTACACGATGCTTAAAGCCTGCGCAAGTGCTTCAACATGCGCAAGTCACTTGCACCGTGTAGAAGCACCATGGTTTATAAATACCTATATTAGTATAGTGGACAATAGAGAAAAGATGTAGGTAGTCATTGGACAAGACACGCCCTGTCTACGACATTCTAAGGGCTCGAGTCTCGCATTTCTTACAAACGTTCCCCTTTCTAAGGCTTCTTTGAAACCGCAGCGCTAATTTTATTATAATAAAAGAACTTTCTGTTTTAAAAGTTCCCCCATCAAGTTTATTTGCGGCTTTGTTCACCTTTTTCTGCTAATACAATTAACAAATCATTCTTTGCCTTAAGGTCTCTACTGCCTACTAGACTGTTCCGTCACCGACCATAGAAGGGTAATAGGCTCTTTCCATATTATACTCATCTCCGCATACCCATAAATAAAAAAGTAGGTTAAGTTTTTTTATATCCATCACAAACTGCCGAAGCGTCATTACAACACAGACGTAACCTTTAAACTCCTCTCGCGATCGCGAAATCTGTAATATTCCACCTCGAATTCCCCGAATTTCTGAGCCGAATTATGGTTCTAATTAGATAAATACCACATTTGATGATGTTTGTGAAAAGCTAATTAATCAAAGTAAATTAGATTAGAATTCGCCGATTAATCCCGCCCCCGGTCTTCTCGCAAACGTTATCATATCTTGAAAGCGGTAGAAAGATGAATCGGGCTCGAACATTTAAAGCAATGAGACGGCTTATCGGCTGCCGATCGCTGCCTGCTTTTGTTGGCGTAAAATTATTATTTCTCACAAAATATTATATACCTAGTGAGCTATTTTTTTAATCTTCATTGCGAAAACAGAAGCGTCAGGGAGAGGACGGGCAAAATAGATAGCTACAGTAGTAATAATAGCAAAAGAAATATTAGTTTACTGTCATCAAAAATGCACATCATGAAAGTGTATTAGCATCCAAATTTCGCCAACTTTGTTAGGACCCAAGTATACTATTTATTACATGGGGCCTAACCAAAATCGGCGAAATATAGGTGTTAATACTTCCTTTGATGTGATATGTGATGCGAACCATCCACCGGGCACGTTAATTAACGCATTTTTTGATGACATTACAATAAATACATGTTTAGTCTGATGTTACTAGTTACTACCATTTTACCCGCCTTTCCCCCAATGTAATCATTCCATGTAGGTTCACTTCTAAGCTTTTACTTTTCTGCGTCGCAGTTTTGTTTAAACTCTTACTATGCATATTTTCAAAACACTGACATCCTCTCCAGAAGGGCCCCACTTCATAGTCCTGTCCACTCTATAATTGGTTTTGCCCCAAAATACTTCAATCGACCTCTGTTTACAGAGATAAGCGTTAAAGAAACTTTCGGCTACAAATAATTTATGTTACGAGTACTGCCCCTGAAATAATTGGGAGAACGCCAGGGTCTGATGACTCCATCTATTCACATAAGGCGCGGGACACGGTTGGCTTGGTCACCCTGACCCTTTACTGCGGACTCTCGATCGTAACTCACCGGATTTTTTATTTAAGAAAATATTTTTTAGCCCTTTAAGTCGAAGAATCACCGCTGCTTAGACACAGGCACAGACACAGGCTTAGACACCTACTAAAATGGTAGAGAGAACGGGCCTTTACGCGGGACCAGTGTAAATTGATCAGTGCCCCTGCGGCATTACCAAAATTTAATACACTGCCTAAGGAACCCCGATTTAAGCAAAGATCGCTATAATTCCCATAGTTGACTTTTACGACACCGAAGAAATCTGAAAGGGGGTAGTGAAAACTGGATTCTGCTCTGGCGTCACTAAAAGTGATTATTATGGTCTGCTGAACTACAGGAATTAATAATACTACTGTCTACTAATAATCAAAGCAAACAAATTCCTATTTTATTTAAGTTGTAGAATTCCTATTAAGTTACAAAAAACATAGTAAGTTCGATGCATACATGAGATAAATTAATAAAATTGCCGTGTGGTAACGTCGGAGCAGAATAAAAATCATCACCACCTATTATCTCACCCGCGGTTGTTGTACAAGGTGACAGAGTGTCGTAACGGTGCCTAAGAAATAGGCAGGGATTTACTTGTCCGTTATATTAGATTGCTATTGCAATCGCTCGCCCACTTCACTTTGACTTAACACTGCATTCCCTTAAAATTAGGCGCGATTTATGTAAATAAATAATAAACAAAATTCGCTTTGTCACTTGTCAAAAATTAGCTCTGAGGCAGCACTCCATAAGCTATGACACTAGTCAGTGCAATATAATCTTATTTCCACTGCGTAATAATATGAAAACATGATGGCATCAGCAACCATTGGTAGGGGCCGCTGCCCTAGTAACTAAGTGGTCCCTTTCACGCACGAAGTGACACAATTAGGGTCACCCTGTAGCTCGCCCGCGGCTAATGAACGGGTTGCGTCCCGATACATGTGTAACTTGATTTCGCTACGGCTACATTCAAATTCCAGCTAATTCACTGTCTAAATAAGTTCAAAATAGTCCGCGGTAATCATTTTCTCTTTTTTTATATTTCCACGTCATCTTTATCTATGTTCGGAATCTCTAGGTCAAGCAAACATACAGCGCCGATTCCAGATGAACTAGGAACGGGACAGGAAGAAGAAGATGAATAGGTATCTAGTTCACAACCATCTAGTCGTGCAATCGCAAAGCTTTTTTCACACTCCTTTCGAAAGTGGCAATGGCATTATCACACAATTCTGCAATGTTCCAAGGGGGCACAGGGTGGTTTTCTATTTACCATAATATTACTAAAGCTGATTATTCTCAATCGCTAGATTGACGTAGTGATGATATGAACGACTTGAGATATAATACGAAACACCAGGAAGCCAGATAGGATCGTCCTGAAATACGTTCCTAAACACATCCAGCCGAAAAAATCGAATGAATCTTGGTAGCTGTGTTATGATTTAAGAGACCCTCAGCTAAATAAGCTCCAAAGAGGCATCTCTGTATTTGCCAGGGAAGATAAGAAACATCTCGACGTAAAAAGATTTTTCGAGAAAAAACTTGCGCGTCGCTACCTACATAGTGAAGTGTAGTGTGATAGTAGGGCACGTCTCATCTATCTTATTCAAATGATATTAGAATTTACAAGGAGAGGACGTACGGTCAACAGCACTGCAGACTTCAACCGATTATCAACATTAACTTTCAAAGCAGATTTAGTAAGTTTGAGATTTTATGATAGCCTGGCGTGTTGCTTGCCGTTGTAGCCACCTACCACCGGTCTTTCCATTACTTTTCTATACAAATTCATCACTGCACAGCTCCTTTCTCGTGTGATGCATAATATGAATCAAAAGAAAGCGAATAGATGAATTGATGACGTTTATACCGATATCAATGGCAGAGAAAACTGCGTCGGCCCCAGATAAACTTATAAAAGGGCGGGAAGATGAGGAATTACTTCATGGTGCTACATGAAGTAATTCCTCATGCTTATGGAATATTCAGTAACGAGATAATTATTTAAATAACACTCCTAAGTATATTCCAAGTACTGAGAAACTATAAATATCCACAAATTATATAAAAAAATGGAAAGAAAAATAAATTTACCATTTCTGTCTTCATAGCCAATGAGATCAGTGGTGTGCCCGGATAATAATAAGAACTTTTTTCCGAATATTCAAATGGAATCTGTTTTTTCATAAATATTTCTATAATGTAAACAATGAATCAGTTTAGTGTCTGTAATAGAATCTGAGTCGTTGTAAAACTACAGTTAACATACTGCCTCCAAGTTAACTGTTGCCATGGCACCAACCGAGATAATGAGCTCCGTAGGACTTAATTAAAATTGTCTTGAGTAAATTCCGTCTCTGAATTCATTTCGAGGAATTTTTATGTGTTCTTGTGACGAATTAATTTCAGCACGGTCACCCAGTGTTTTCTTTGTGTAATTTGTTTGAGTGCATTTTGCAAAGTTTTCGCTTCAAGTTTGTGTTTTGCCTGCGGCTGTTTTTTGTTTGTATCAATCCCGGAGTTGAAAATGTTACACCCACGTTTTGTGTTTATTCCTGTATCTCTATTTCTTTCACCAGAAATGTGCTAGTTGCGATCTTACAAAATTAGGGTAGATCAATTATTAGTTGATTTTCAATACCTATTTTTTATTAAAATTTCCTATATAATGATTTTTTAATTTACACAGATCCTTAGAAAATGCGGTATTTCTGATAATTATAATAAAATATCCAGCCTTTTACCGTTAGACCGATTAAACTCTTCACGCGTGGGAGTGAAAATAATTAAAATATGACAATCCTTTGCAACAGTTGTTTAGAATTTATGCCACTGAATACATTTTTGGACAAATAATCTTTTGAAATTTCAAATATAACTATTTGTTACTATGAAAATATTAAATACAACAAACAAATGTGGGCCGCAAAGAAAGTTCTTCAGAACTTCAATTAAATTTTCTCAAATAGACAAATGATTTTATTACACTGTCAAATAAAGTGATTAGGTAGTCAATTTTTAATAAATAAAACCAGTGAAATTAATAGATTTCGGTTGTAAATTTCAGTTCTAAATTAACCTAAAACTAGCCATTTATTTTAAACACTGGCTTGGAATTCGTTAGAAAGTAGCATTGTTGTTTTTATAATAAAAAAATCTCGTGAAATTATTTATCAAATGAGTAGTTTACAGAAGTAAAAGGTTGTAAAATGAAATATTTACCAAGAGTTATTAAAATTTAAATATGAATGTGTGCTTTATTGTTTGGTAAATTTGAGACAAATCAATTTTATAAACAACGTCACATCTTAACAAGGTAACATCTTACGAATCAACATTTTAAAGTCTTCCAAAAGGTACAGTCAACAACACATCCAGTAACCACAACATGTCAAACTTTCTCATTCGGCTTTAGGCTTTACTTCAAACAGGTCAAGGTCGACAATCGTTTGCAGACATTTGACAGTTTTGTTTACCGTTGTATGCTGTCGAGCGTACAAGTCATTAAAATGTCTTAAGCAACAAGTCTGAACATGCTTCAATATACAATTCCCACACGCCACCGCAAGGGAGCACGTTTGGATGAAGCTCACGTACGCTAACTTGAAGACATCGGATGAAGTTTCGTAACGTCGTTAATGAGGTGACATTTGTGGCGGCCTATCGAGATCAACCTTTGTATTTGGACAGGTGCTAATAATAATAAATATATACCTATGGCAGATAATATTGCTCCATGAGAAAACATGTGGCTGACCCGAAATTTTCTGCTTTCTGTTTGAGAATACATATATACATACATAAATCACGCCTATATCCCCGAAGGGGTAGGCAGAGGTGAACTAGCACCCACGTTTCGCCAAATATGTCAAGTCGCATGTAATAGGTGGCGAGCCTATTGCCATTTATCGGGCACAAAAGTCGCAGTACATTGCTAGCCTAGGTGGTATAAGAGGAACGCTGCTGCCCTAATCATATTCAGATTTATCCTTAGTCGCCTTGTACGACATCCACGGGAAAGATTTGGGGTGGTGACAATTGTATTCTGCTCTGCCGTCACCACGCGGCTGTTTGAGAATTGTATCGTGCAAAGACATTATACGTATGGGTATGTCGCAGTCAACAAAGGCTGCTGATTGAACGGCTAATTAACTTAAATGACTGCAACAGGTATATTTAAATTAAAATAAATTTAAATATTTTTACACTCACACCTATCATCTAGCCCAAAGTAAGTAGCCTAAGCACTTGTGTTATACATACTAGAAGATGGAAAATATTTTTAATATCATAATAAATGTTGAAAATATACTACATAAACATATACACAACCATGGCTCACCAGGAAGCCAGATAGGATCGTCCTGAAATACGTTCCTAAACACATCCAGCCGAAAAAATCGAATGAATCTTGGTAGCTGTGTTATGATTTAAGAGACCCTCAGCTAAATAAGCTCCAAAGAGGCATCTCTGTATTTGCCAGGGAAGATAAGAAACATCTCGACGTAAAAAGATTTTTCGAGAAAAAACTTGCGCGTCGCTACCTACATAGTGAAGTGTAGTGTGATAGTAGGGCACGTCTCATCTATCTTATTCAAATGATATTAGAATATTTTTACACTCACACCTATCATCTAGCCCAAAGTAAGTAGCCTAAGCACTTGTGTTATACATACTAGAAGATGGAAAATATTTTTAATATCATAATAAATGTTGAAAATATACTACATAAACATATACACAACCATGGCTCGGGAACAAAATATTTGTGTTCATCACAAAATTTACCCCTACCAGGATTCGAACCCGGGACCTCTTGACCAATAACCAGCGATCTAAGCATTCGACCAAGCCGGCCGCCTCATATTGAAACTAATAAACATTAGATGTAATATTAACCTTATTTTAAACGATCTGTAAGAATCCATGCATTAAAGTTACAATAGCTTACCTATACAATATATTAAGGAGATTTAACGTGTTGATAAAAGTAAGAGATGCTATTCAACTTAGCACAAAGTTAGTCAAAGTTCAATGCGCTAGTGTATCGCAGATTCAAGCGAAGATAACTGCACCAAAGCTCTCGTTGCTATCCTATCGACCGACACTTCGATGCAGTATTAAGGGAAGGTGCCAGGGGACTCCTTATAAGGTATATATTTTTAATGTTTTTTTTTCCCATTCGAATAAAGCAACAAAAAAAAATTCTAACCCCAAAATCTTTGTACTAATTTTTCTAACATTTATATAATGTTAAAATTAAAATCAAATAGTTTATAAAGCAAACCCAAGCTTAACCGAACGCACGGTATTTGTAAAAATATCTGCTTTGGAATGTTTGAAATTTATTTCTACATTGCGAGGGTACCCGTTGGCTTACAACGTGAAGTGTAAAGGTTAGAAGAATTTCGGCAAGTTAATTAGTGTCTTGGGTGGCCGAGCGGTCAGGCACCTGCCCGGATAGCAGCGGACGCGGGTTCGATTCCCGCCTCAAGATCATAATTTTTCGAAATTCTTTTTCTAACCCCAAAATCTTTGTACTAATTTTTCTAACATTTATATAATGTTAAAATTAAAATCAAATAGTTAACAAAAAAAATTTTTCGTATTACTGCGGATTGAATTAAATCTTACATAAACCTTTGTTACCTTATTTGATATCAAAAACTTGTCAATATGTTATATAAAATTCAGTGGCAGTGTAAAAAATATGATGTGTGATTTAATTAATTTAAATAAAATTGAAATTAAATATTTTTATAATAGAAATCTTTGCTTTTAGATGCGGCGACCGTTAATAAAGTTTGTTTTACACAATTATAAATATACCTAATGGCGAATAGTCTACAGCGCTTTTGGTACACCACCTAGAAATAGAGCGATTAACGTTCCCGGTAGATGACAATAGGTTCTCACTCTCAATTATAATGATAAAATAAATATAAGCGTTGATTTCCTAACCACTACCTTTGGGAATGAATGGATGTGATTAATCCATGTTCCTGTGTATGAAATCCAACCAAACTTTCTTACAACCACTCTCTGTAGCATCTCCAGTCAAAAATGTCTTTATTGATAAAGATTCACGTCACCGCATATTTCCAAGGACCCATACCGAAATTCTTGACTGTGAATTTTAAAAATCCAATAGGCGAGAATGCAGTGGATATTCCCAAAATATTATTTTCATGTTCGACTGGAAATTCCTTTGAAAAGTATGTGGAATTGAATACTGGCAAGCCTCGCGGCCACTAGCGCCCTATCGTGTTTTAGGAACGTTTTGTTATAGTGATGGGGGTGGGACATCTTTATCGATAGTCTCCTGTTGAGTATTCCTGCCAGTCTATTCCAAAAAGTAGGTACATGTTGTGAAAATTAAATGATGTTTATTTTTATTATCAAAAATTCCATTTACTAAAGTATTAGCGAGCTTTATCCTATGTATTGAGAACAAAATTGCAAAATTTCCGTGATCTCTAATACAATTTTAAAGACTTATTATCATAATTTTCAGCAAAAGATCAGCATAGTATTTAAAATATTACACAGATTTTGTAGCGTCGGCCTTTTGAATTCAGTAAGTAACACTTTACACAGTACTGCATCACACTAATGATAATGTTTATTGTGTTGCATTGTTATTATTAATTATTGCTTATAAATCATAAATTAAAAAGAACCTTTTTTAAAATATTTTTTCTATACAACGTACGGGGAGTGGGCAGCTGCGTTCTTGGTGCGACATCTAGCAAATTACTGAGATTAAAGTTCCCAACCAATAGGTTCGCCACATGTGACCTAAAATAAAATAGCGAAACGTGGGCGTTCAAACACCTCCGCCTACCACTTAGTGGTAAATCAAAAGGCGTGTTTCTATGTGTGTGTGTAATTTTTCTAAAATTAATCGTAAACTTCAGATTCCATCAACATCACTATTGATGTACGAACCTAAATGCTGGATGTACACACGTCGGATTTTAGTGTCTACAAAAGATATTTTCTGCGTCGAAAATTTCCCCCAGAGTCATAGTTTAGCGGAGAAGTTATTCCGAGATTCAAGTCACATAACGCTTTTGAATATTTTTACTGGTAACATGTTATCTGCGTTGCTTGAAAATTGGTTCTAAGTTAAATTACGCGTGTAAAAGCTGCAGATTTAGTATCATCACCAAACAGTTCTCAATTGTAGAAATATATTAGCATGAGTTGTGGTTTACATGGGACCTAATTTAAATGGCGAAAGTGGGTGTTTAATTACTTCTGCGTACCCCTTCGGGGATATAGGCATAATTTATGTATCCACGGGTCATCCACCCTCACTTGCTCACATTAAAATATCCTAAAGTAAAGGGTAGTCGAATCCTAAAAATTTCTTTTGATTCATAGTAAATGAAATATAATATTTTACATAATTTTAGGTATATTAAGTTAGAGTTCGTTGAAAAAAACTATACACAACAACCAACAGGCTTTATTTGAACAGCATCAAGCTAGTATTTACAACAACGATTCGCCGGTTATGTTTAAGCAAAGGTTAATTTCCAAAGCTCTAGAACAAAGAACTGGCATATTTTATTCAGCTCTATCAAGGGAACTGGTTACCTGCTCTATTTGATCACTTGTTACGTCGACGTAGATTTAATCCTGAGATGTTTGTTTATTAATCGTTTGACGAGAATTTAAGATATACCTAAAGTGTTTTTTATTAATTTTTCGAAGTAGTCTTTTTGTGCTAGACAGGGTCGCTCTTGGCGTTCATCTCACCTGATGGTAAGTGACGACAAGGGCCGAGTATGAAATCGAGGTTCACCAGGAATTATTATTATAGCGGCAGATTTTGATAAGATGGTGGTAGCTATTGAGGTTTCAAATACAAAGTTTTAAAATACATTCTATTTGTCATGTATCAAAATAGCTTAGAGACAGCCGTCATTATAAATTGGGATAACTGTGTTGTGTAGTACTATGAATGTTATTTTTTATTGTATGATTATTCTTGTTCATTAAATATGTTGTGCATATCTGTGACTTATCCTGTTTCTTTATGAATACGCACACTGCGGTAATATCACTCTCACAAAGGTTATGGGCCCAGCATTTCAGAAGCAAGGATAAGGGCAGGAGATTTGCGTGAGTAATAAACTATTGTCCATTCGTAAACATCAGTTCCTCTGTACGTATTGACCCTTTGACGAAAGACAATTATGAAAGCTGGAAAATTCAAGTAGAGGCTATTTTAGTAAAAAATAATACTTGGAAGTTTGTGGATGGAAAGGCAGTAAAACCACTGGAATATGAAACGGAAGCACTTGCTAAGTGGGAAGAAGAGGATGCAAAGGCAAAGGCAGATTTAATACTCGCTATGAACGCATCGGAGCTTCGCCATGCCAGAGGATGTAAAACATCAAGGGATGTGTGGTTGCGTCTGCAATCTGTTTATGCCTCTCGTGGGCCAGCAAAGAAGGCCACGTTGCTAAAGAGACTTTTAATGCACAAAATAGGGGAATCTGGCTCTAAGGATATTCGAGAAGATGTCGGAATATTTTTTGATACCGTTGCAAAGTTGGAGGCTATGGATATAAATATCCACGATGACCTTCTGTCGATTATGCTTCTGTATAGCCTGCCGACATGCTATGATAATTTTCGCTGTGCGATTGAAAGTAGAGATGAACTGCCAAATCCAGAAGTACTGAAAGTGAAAATACTGGAAGAATATGAATCTAGAAGTAATGAGGATGAACATATTGATGGTGCTATGTATATGAATCGGAACAAGAAATTTAACCTTTCAAAGGCGAGCTCAAGTGGACAAAATATTCGTAGAACTGAATATAATAACTATCGAAATTATAATAATACAAGAAATGTGGAAGGAAAATATGACAGGAGAATATTGATTTGTTATCGCTGTAATAAACCAGGACATAAAGCGTCCGATTGTCAAATGTATATCCCTAAAGAAAATGCTTATACTCATAATACAGAACATGAAGACAATGATAAAAATAAGGGATTAATGTGTTTAAATGTTACAGGTTTAAAAGCTTATGATGTTGCAAACTCTTTTAAGCAACAATGGATATTGGATTCTGGGTGTACGTCCCATCTGTGTAACGATGCGCAAAAATTTGGTACTACTCTTGAACTTACTGGAGGTAAGCTGAATCTAGCTACTAACATGAGCACTGAGGTCGTAGGTAAGGGTGTAGTTAGACTTTCGGCATTAGGAGAAGAAACTGTAGAATTGGTTGATTTCAAGAACACACTTTATGTACCAGATTTAAGAACCAACCTGATTTCCGTAGCAAAAATCACTGATGCTGGTTATGATGTCAATTTTTCACGAGACTTTGCTCGAATCATTGATCAGAGTGGGAAGATCAAGTTGATAGCTTACCGTCAAGAAAATTTATATTATTTACAAGAGTATAATGAATCTGTTAATGCTGTTAGGGACTATAATGCAGATGTAATGTCTTGGCATGAGCGTTTAGGTCATTTGAATGGAAAACATGTTGTGAAGTTATTAAAGAAATTAAATATGAGTGTAACCGCAAATGACTTAGATATGCTACGTGAATGTGATATATGTGCTAGAGGTAAAATGTCCGCATTGCCATTTGAAAGATCCGATGGACCATGTAGTGAAAAACTGCGAATCATATACTCAGATATAGTAGGTCCAATGAAGTGTGAATCTAAATCAGGCGCTAAATATTTTATAACTTTTATTGATGACTCTACTCGATGGTGCGAAGTTTATTTTCTAAAAACGAAGAGTAAGGCTTTAGATGCATTTAAATTATACAAAAGATATGTCGAGAATTTTACTGGATGTAAAATTAAATATTTTCAGTCAGATAATGGTGGCGAATACTGTAATGCCGAGTTCGATGAGTTTTTACGCCAAGAAGGTATTACGAGAAGGCTGACTGTTCCTCGCACCCCACAACAAAATGGCATTGCGGAGAGGATGAATAGAACGTTGGTTGAGATGGCTAGGTGTATGCTTTTAAGTTGCAATTTACCTAAAAGTTTTTGGGGTGAAGCGATTGATACAGCATGCTATATTAGAAATCGGTGTCCTACAAAAGCTCTAGAGGACGAAATTCCATATGAAAAATGGTACGAAAAGGGTGTAAAAATTCTTTATTTAAAGAAATTTGGAGCTCATGTGCATATCTTAGATAAAAATCCAAACAAAGACAAATTTGATCCTCGTGGAATATCAGGCATCTTTGTTGGATACTCAAAAACAAATAAAGGTTTTAGAATATGGTTGCCTGAATAGCAGAAGTTTACAATTTCGAGAGATATAAGATTTCAAAACTTATCAATTGGCAAAAAAGATGGAATTTCTTCAAAAACTTTAGATATTCAAGAGCTAGTGGATGAAAGTGATAAGAGTTTTATAGATATATATTTTTCTAAGAATTCGGATATTTCACCACCAACAGAATATAGGAACGATACACATGTGAATGAAGTACCACGTGACAGTGAATATATTGAGCAAGTATTAGAGGAGCCAATAGAAGAGAATAGATCTGAAGGAGAAAACTTGAAAAGAGGTAGTGGAAGACCAAGAATTATTCGAACAGGTAGAGTTGGACGGCCAAAGAAATGTTACAGAATGATAGAAACAGAAGAAGCTGGCAACAATAACCAAAGACCTACTGAAACAAGTAATATAGAAGATAATGTGTGTGATGACGATGCTGTAGATGATTCTAATTCAGGAGACTGTAGGCATTTTGTTGGAACGGCAGAAGTTTCATTAGATGATGCTTTAAAAGGTGGTGACCGCATTGGATGGGAAGAAGCTATCTTAAATGAAGTAAGAAGTGTTGTCGAAAAGGGTACGTGGGAGATTGTAAAGAAGCCTCAAAACAGAAATGCAATAGGTTGTCGCTATGTTTTAACTACCAAGTTGAATGTTGATAAAACAACAAAGAAAAAGGCGAGACTTGTTGCTCAAGGATTTAGTCAGCGATATGGAATTGATTATGATCAAACTTTTGCACCCGTAGCAAGACTAGACTCCGTAAGACTATTAATGGCCCTTGCTGTAGAGTTGGATCTTGAAATCCACCAATTGGATATTAATACGGCTTACCTTAATGGGACCTTAGACGAAGAAATATATATGCGTACTCCGAGATTGCTGAGAGAATGTCTCATAAAAATTATATATAATAAAGATGAAAATACACAAGTTGTTGAACGTGCAAGGTCTATGCTTAGGAGCCTAGATGAGGGCGGTGATGCTTGTTTACTGAAAAAATCTTTATATGGATTGAAGCAAGCTGGAAGACAGTGGAACAAGAGATTGGATGTAAAACTAAAAGGTATGGGATTGTTGCAAAGTGTAAATGAGCCTTGTCTTTACTTAAGGAAACGAGATAACGAGCATTTGTTTGTGCTAGTTTTCGTTGACGATATCCTTGTGGCATCTCAGAAACCAGATCGAATAAATCGGTTTAAAATAGAGTTGAGAAAAGAGTTCGATTTAAAAGATTATGGTCAAGCGAAATACTTTTTGGGAATTGACATATGCAAGACTGACAATGCCATACTATTGTCACAAGAGAAATACATTTCTGATTTATTACTGAAGTTTGGAATGAATGACTGCAATAAGTGTTGTACACCGATGGAGACAAATTCTATTCATAGTGGTAATGCTACCGTTGAAAACGTAAATAGAGAAAAATGGCCATACCGTGAATTGATAGGGTCACTTATGTATTTGAGTGTGGCTACTAGACCAGACATAACTAATTCAGTATGTAAATTAGCTCAATTTACAAGCAAACCAGAACTCAAACATTGGAAATCTGCAAAACGTATCCTACGATACCTGAAAGGAACCATTAATTATGGACTCCTTTACAGAGCAAGTGGTGAGTCTATAAAAGGGTATTGCGATGCGGATTGGGGAGGCTGTGAGATAGATAGGCGTTCATTTTCGGGCTATGCATTTATTTTAGCTGGTGCGTGCATATCCTGGTGTTCGCGGAAACAAAGGACTGTTGCCACATCTAGTTGTGAAGCAGAATACGTGAGTCTCGCAGAAGCGATGAAAGAGGCAATTTACCTACAGAGCCTTTTAACTGAAATAGGACTAGAAAGGTATGCATCAGTTTCTCTTAATGCCGATAGTAGATCTGCAATTTTCTTGGCACAAGATCCGGTGTTCCATGCTAGGAGCAAACACATTGACATCAAATACCATTTTATTAGAGGCGTTTTAAAAGAAAATGAACAGATACATTTGGGACATATACCTACCAATGACATGTTAGCTGACGTGCTAACAAAACCATTGCCTCGACTCAAACATTATAAATGTATTGATGGGTTAGGTGTTAAAACACGTTAAAGTGTTTAAGAGATTTTTTTTGTTTATTTAGTATGAAAATGAGATATTATTATATTATTTATTTTACAGAACTTTGAATTTGAGAGGGGCGTATTGAGGTTTCAAATACAAAGTTTTAAAAAACATTCTATTTGTCATGTATCAAAATAGCTTAGAGACAGCCGTCATTATAAATTGGGATAACTGTGTTGTGTAGTACTATGAATGTTATTTTTTATTGTATGATTATTCTTGTTCATTAAATATGTTGTGCATATCTGTGACTTATCCTGTTTCTTTATGAATACGCACACTGCGGTAATATCACTCTCACAGTAGCTATCCAGGCGGACCTGAAAAAAGTTCTACCACCGACCAAAAAGGTCTTATCTTACTTTAGTTCCAACATCGAAACGTATCCAATAAGACGGTAATACAAGGTTTTAGATTTGTACACAGAAATCTAAGCTTATAAATCTTTGGCAAACTCTCAAGTTAATAACAAACATTCGGATATTTATTTTATTCCGGTTGATGTAGGTATGTTACTTGTTAATAATTATGATAATATCAAAAGTGAAGTGAATTAATCATAATTATGTGGAAAGTAACGATAGACTGTATAAAAATATACAATAAGGCACAAAAAGCCTTAAAATACAAAATTATGGACAAAAATCTAATATTGCATTGCACATAAACAATAGACAAAACTATGCGACTATTCGCTGATTTTTAACGGCTTAGCTTATTTACGATCGATGTTTGTCGAATAAATAATAATGTTAGAAACATACAGATATTTGTCACGATTTTCTCCCACAGGGTAGGGTCACTCTTTCCACTTGCTACAATACAATACAATCCTTACACACTTGTTTCGCTTCATCATTGAATGTCCTCGTGCATGCCCATCGGTTTCGGATACTCTTAACCTAGCCCTTTTTCAATAGACTTCCAATATAAACATAATGTTGTATATCTGATGCACCATTAACTTAGCGGGGAAACTTTTATTATATAACTCAGTAAAACGTGTCTAAAATGTTACCTTAGCATTTCTCATTTACGTGGTCCATGGAAATGAGAAATGTCGAACGAATACTAAATTACAAGTGTTCAAGATTAACATTCAATGTAATAAATTGTGAGTTTATAATGGAGTCTTTGTTTCATACGGTTGACTGCGAGAATCAAGTATCATGTTTATTAATGTATCAGCAGTAGGTGTGATAAATAATATCATTAAAATTAAAGTCCATTCAATCATCATCATCAACTTTATGTATCGAAAAATAATGTCCGTTTAGTCTACACTTAAAAATAATTGGTTCAAGGACCTCGGTATAGCCGGTCTTATTCCTCGCAGTACTAATCAAGTACCATCTCCCCTGAGGTGTCTTTTAACGGCGCAGATAGCAGATCGATCTAGAAATTAACATAAATTGGACACTCTATTTGAAAACATTATCCACGTCTGGAGACTTGCTTAAGACGCTAATTACTCTTGCCTTCGTTGAACAATCAATTAATGTTTGTACCTCCTACAATTAACCAAATTATTTCTTGGAACCAATTAGTACAATTTTCTGAGGTTAAAGGACACGCATTTTCTGTCAATTTTGTTTCAATAATCATTCCAGTTCGATCGCCCAATTATTTTGGAGGCTCGAATTCAGTCACTTCATAAAGTAATTACTATTGTCACTTCGAAATTTTTGCCAGTCACTGTTTTAAGCATTTATCATTTATGTAATAGGATCGTTGGTGAAGCGACCTTGATAAAGCGTTCTTGGAAGATACTTTAGAGTTTAAAAAAGCCTTTCAATCTGCATCGGAGTTTTTTAGCATTTCATATATTCTGCCTAAAAGATCAGATCATTCTAAAGTTACGTGTGTCTAAGGCGGCTTTTACAGAATCTTGCCCAACATGGCTGAGCAGCAGAAAGAAGTTGGAGTAGCGAAGATGAGTATTGATAGGTTGTCTGCCCCGTGGGATGTCCAGTGTTCTGGACATCCCCTCCTCGGCGCTGACCCCGGCGTAAACCGGGAGGCCCTGGGGAGAACTGGTGAATTGCCTTGCGGCAGACCCCAGACTCTCCCCGCCAGAAGGGCTGGAGGGACACCGGAGTGGTTTAGTGGCGTATTCCCGACTCGATCTTGAGTCGGGCGAGTCCCACACACGTCGGCCGTCTAGCTAGCGGCCGATACGGTGCGTAAATGCATTCCACTCCGTCAAAAAAAAAAAAAAAAAAAAAAAGGTTGTCTGCCCCGTAAACTTGCCGCCGTGCCATGTGGTGACGGTAGAGTAGAATACAATTGTCACCACCCCAAATCTCTCACGTGGGTGTCGTACAAGGCGACTAATGATAAAACAGTGATGAGGAATGGGCATCAGCGTTCCTCTTATACCACCTAGCAATGTACTGCGACTTTTGTGCCCGATAAACGGCAATAGGTTAGCCAACTATTACATGGGATTAAGTCATAGTTAGCGAAAAGTATTGACATGTTGTGAAGGTGCGCCCGTAAACTTACACTTGGGTCACAAGTCCCAAGCAATGTCACTGACTTCCCTCTTTGCCACACTATAGACCCAGCACCCGCGAGGTGAATCTTTTCGGCTAAATATTTTCGTCTCTGTAGAAGTACCCACAATGATATCTAAAAACGTTTCTCTGTTTTTGATCTCTGTGTTGATTCGTTATTATGAGCATTTGCCATAACTCTCCGGCAGTTCCGCCGCTAGTTGGATCAAAATTTTAATATTTATGATCCCATATATTAGTGCGGGGGTCCCGTTCGTACAAGCACTTCTGCAAGTAACTAATCATAAAAGTTGTGCGTACAAATCTTTTTGGGTAAAACCGAGCTGTATCAAACGCATCGCACGAATGCAGGGCGCGCCGCCCGTGAGGAATGGCTGCCTGGATTTATTATGTTCGGAGTTTGTTTTGTGAGGGTGACCATTAATAAATAAATTTAAATAAATATTTCTTACACTCACACCTATCACCTAGCCCTAAGTAAGTAGCATAAGCACTTGTGTTATGGATACTAGATGACGAACAAATTTTAATATACTCAATAATTATACAAATTTGTCAAAACCAAATTCGTAATGTCCATGAAATAATTAATATTGTAGTTTGAAAATTACTACAATTTACAACTTTCCCAAAGATATTGTTATAAATATGGTGTAGTTTATTACATTTATTATTGGCCGTGTGGTGACGGCAGAGTAGAATACAATTGTCACCACTCCAAATCTCTCCCGTGGGTGTCGTACAAGGCGACTAAGTATAAATCAGTGATAAGGAATGGGCAGCAGCGTTCCTCTTATACCGCCTAGCAATGTACTGCGACCATTTTGTGCCCGATATATGGCAATAGGCTCGCCACCTATTACATGGGACCTAACATGATTGGCGAAATGTGGAAAAAAAAATAGGCGTGATTTATGTAAGTATGTATGTATGTAGTTTATTACAATGGTGTTTCCGCATTACATTGATCCTACCGTAAATGGTAATTTTTCGTAGGTTGGTTGCTATCACAAACCAAGTTTACCGTCATGTAAAGTGTTACATACATACATAAATCACGCTTATATCCCCGAAGGGGTAGGCAGAGGTGAACTAGCACCCACGTTTCGCCAAATCTTTTAGGTCCCATGTAATAGGTGGCGAGCCTATTGCCATTTATCGGGCACAAAAGTCGCAGTACATTGCTATTGCTAGGTGGTATAAGAGGAACGCTGCTGCCCATTCTTCATCATTGATTTATCCTTAGTCGCCTTGTACGACACCCACGGGAGAGATTTGGGGTGGTGACAATTGTATTCTACTCTGCCGTCACCACACGGCACATGTAAAGTGTTGATATCTGTAAATTAAAACAATATTACAAAGATTTTGGTGGTTAGAAAAAGAATTTATGGTCTTGATGCGGCAATTATGGTGTTTGTACTAATTTTGCTAACATTTATATAATGTTAAAATTAAAATCGAATAGTTTATAAAAGCAAACCCACGCTTAACCGAACGCACGGTATTTGTAAAAATATCTGCTTTGGAATGTTTGAAATTTATTTCTACATTACGAGGGTACCCGTTGGCTTACAACGTGAAGTGTAAAGGTTAGAAGAAATTCGGCAAGTTAATTAGTGTCGAGCGGTCAGGCACCTGCCCGGATAGCAGCGGACGCGGGTTCGTTTCCCGCATCAAGGCCATAATTTTTCGAAACTAATATATTTTTCTAACATTTATTTAATGTTAAAATTAAAATCGAAAAGTTTAAAACAATATTTTTTTTAGACCTTAGAAAACAACAACATCCCTATCTCATACCGAATCCTATTTATTTGTCTTCTAGAAAAACAAAATCAAAACTCATGTAATACACACGAAATCAAACAAAGAAATGACTACCATAACTCTAACATTGCAATGTTGCAATTGCAATTCATCCCGTTTCACTCACCTTTCAAAGCGGACTGTCCTGGACATGTCAAACTTTTGGACACCATACATGTGGGTTGTTGGGTATCGTATCTTTGATAGGTAACGAACGGTGTATGGTTCGTAGAAAAATTGGACCCAATGTTGTTAGCGAACAACGTGTTATACATATTTTAGACAAACTTGTTATGGTTGGAAATCTCTGTATATGGGTAATCTGCATCGTTATTTAGTTGACTGTAGGAGTATTTAACATCTGCCTTACTTGTTATTTGAACATTACTTAAATGTGTAGCTGTATGTGGTGGCGCCAGAATACAACCGTCTCCACCCCGACTCTTTCGCGGGTGTCATGCAAGGCGACTAAAGGCCGATTTCATCGTCTCTGAGTCAGTTTGGAAACTGAGTTTAATAAAACTTGGTTCTGATTAATGCAAACTTGGTAGCGGAACTCAGTTTAGAGCATAAACCGAGTTCAACTTCAACTGATCGCGTTTTATTTTTTTGCGGTGAAATCGGCCCTAAGAAATATAGATTCATCGAGGAATTAGCAGCAACATTCCCTGAAACATCTAGCAATTCTGGAATTATAGTGCCCAGTATACCTATCATTTGGGCTCATCCCCCATTATATGGGATTTAACATAAGCTATCGAAATGCGTGTATCAATACGCCTTTCCTTAAATCTTCGGAGATAAACGGGTGTAATTTATGTATGAGGTAAGGCATGTTAATCGCAGTGTTGATAGATGCCCGTATCCCCATGGTTTACGGGCATCTATCAACATGCATGGGGACTATAGGAGGTCATAAAGTTGCACTAGGTTCGTTTGCTGATGGTTCGTTTTCAAGCGGCCCTTTTGCCTACACTAATTTTGTCGATACTTTTCATAACATGGTCGGAATACTGCTATAAAAGATTATCATTCCTCATAGCAACAAGTTATTTTGATTTTTACATGTTCGCCATACCAATCCATTAAGCTTGTTCTGTTTTCTTCATTAAATTCAACAAATTAACTGACGCCGTTACTATATTTAATGAAGTTTTCGCTTGAACATACGCAATTTGTATTTCAAATCGGTGTTCCACCTTTCATCATACTCAGATGCTCGAAGCTCGCTCACGTAAATCGGGGAGGGTAAATAATAAAATCTGAATTCTAGTCCCGGGCAAACGAATTTATCATGAAAACGTGGCTTTTCGGTGTCGCAAAGCTAATTTGAAGTATTCCCGTTCGTGAGTAATGTGTGTCAGCCCGATGTGGCTGCGGACCATTAGCGGGCTCAAGATATTGAGAGTAATACCACTCGCTTCGGCTAAGATCCTAATTTATCTTCGACTTTGTGAATAATGAGCTTATAAATCTGGTTAACGAACGTATTGACGCCCGTGGGAGCGGACTTACGGGGTCAGGAACAACTAGCTCTCCCTTGGATTTAGATATATTGAAAACATATTGTAGATTCGTCTAAAAATAAGACTAATAAGAGGATAGTGAGAAGAGTGGATGAGGAATTGGTCAAGGATAGAGAGAAGTGGAAGAAGAAAACGCTTAGAGCGGGATAAGGGCAGAAAAAAGAAGTCTTAAAATAAATGTCTTCCGTCCGTCTTCCCGAAAGATAAGTAACATGAAGAGGATTTCATAAGAAAAGTTGATAGCAAATATACTCGTGATATCTATCAAATTCAAATTCAAATTCATACATACATACATACATACATACGTCACGCCCTTCTCCCACAGGGGTAGGCAGAGATCATTTCGCTTCATCCAATCTCATCAATCTCTTCATGCATGCCCGTCGGTTTCGGGTACTCTTGACCTGGCCCTTTTTCAATAGACTTTCAATTTGATTATGAAAGATCCGCCTAAGCCTTCCCCTTGCCATTTCTCCATTCACTTTCGCTATGTAAATCCTTTTTGTAATTCTCCTTTCATCCATTCTTTCGACGTGACCAAACCATGCGAGAATCCCTTTCTCAATCCTTGTCATTACATCTTCTTTCAAACCACACCTTTCTCTTATCACACTGTTATACAATCGGTCGCTCAGCCTTACTCCAGCCATGCTCCTCAACGCTCTCATTTCTACTGCATTTATTCTACTTTCATGCCTCTTCTCCCATACCCAACTTTCGCTTCCATACATTAATGTCGCAACCAGCACTCCGTTATGAACAGCCATACGAGCCTTTCTGGACACGCTTTGGCTGTTCATAAAAGTGTGCAAAGCCCCGTTTACCATATTCCCAGCTTTCACCCGCTTTTCAATATCACTATCACACTTTCCATCTCTCGTAAATACAGATCCTAAATATACAAATTCAAATTCAAATATCTTTATTTGCTAAATATGGGTTAATATTATAAACAGATGCAGCGTTTAACTATAACAAGCTTCTCCATATTTTACCTCAGTGGTGTGCAAATTTATTATGTTTTCTAAACATTTTCATCATTTAAAAACTCATTAATTGAATAGTAAGCTTTATCAATAAGAAACTTTTTCAATTGTCCTTTAAATTTGTCAATATTTTTAGTAATTTTTATACAATTTGGTAATTTATTATAAATTTTAATGCCCATAAAGAATACACTGTTACTGAATATTTACGTTTTACACTGTGGTAACTTTAATTTATTACTATGTCTCTTACTCAGTAGGGTATCATATTGGCAAAGATTTTTCTTAATATAGATACATGCCTCATAGATATATATCGAAAGAAGTGTCATAATTTTTAAATTAATGAAATGAGGCTTACAGGTATCAGTTGTTTGTAACCTACACATCGATCGTATACATTTCTTTTGAGATTTAAAAGCTTTATCTTTATCAGTAGAGTTAGCCCAGAACAATACTCCGTATCTAAGTATTGACCCTATACGTATCTTTCGCGATGACAACAGCGCACAAACGGTCACCACCCTCTTTCAAATCCAGTAAATGTTGTAAGCAGCCACCAAGGGAGTCTCCTGGACATGTGTATATCATCATTCAAAGTTCCTCGCGCGGTGGCTAATAAACCACCCACAACAAAGGTTCCCTAGAAGACTTGGTGTCAGGCAAGCGGCTGATCATTAAAATCCTATCAAACCCTAGAGCAGGATGACGAATACAATAAGTAGCATGAAGATCTCACATTTTATCTGCTTCGTTTAAGCAAAAGCATCACTTTACAATAATTTTCATTAAGTTACGAGTCGGGACAACCGCTGTACTAATGTATTTGGATCCATTTAAGTATCTGAAAGCTTAACAACATCAGCACGTTGCAAGGCAATGTCAGCTCTAAGGCTGTACCCTTAAAGCAGATTTTGCTAATGTAACTTGCACGCTGGTTAAGTTACATATATTAGTAAAGTACGCAGTGCCGTGAACAAGACAATTCGAACTAATGCCTAGACTTAGGTATTTAGATTTATTACAGCTGCACGGCATGCCGGTTCCTTAAATAACTTTGTCTGAAGTTATATGGGTCCTAACAGGGTACATCGCTACTCGTATAATTGCTATTTATAGGTGAACCTTAATTGTAAATATTCTTCTTATTGCCGTCTGGATTACTTCTGCCGCTATTCCAAAAAAAAAGAAAGAAGAAATTCCAGAAAAGAACATTTATATATTATAACTCTTCTCCGATTCCTACGATATGATCAATAAAAGTTAAAACGGGAATTAACGCGATTATCTATATAACTTTTTAATGAAACCACGGACTGGCGTCACATCGTCAGTACGCATGTGACAGGAAAAGGTAAATAAATTTGCCGTGTGGTGACAGCAAAGTAGAATACAATTGTCACCACCCCAAATCTCTCCCGTGGGCGTCGTGTAAGGCGACTAAGGATAAATCAGTGATGAGGAATGGGCAGGAGCGTTCCTCACCACCTAGCAATGTACTGTGACTTTTGTGCCCGATAAATGGCAATGGGCTCGCCACCTATTACATGAGACCTAACATAATTGGCGAAACGTGGGTGCTAGTTTCACTACCTACCCCTACGGGGGTACATGCGTGATTTATGTATGTATGCAACGTCAAATAGTGATTCCTATGATTTTGGTCCTTTGAGCCGGATTTCAAACTAAATCACTTTCATTCATTTGCCCACCTTTAGGGTTAGTATTATTGCTGTAGGGTAACCTAGATCTTAAGCCTATAATACTAGGGGCATAAGTCAGCCCTCCAGTCCAGCAGAGTGCAGTAAGTAACAGCCGGCCGGCGGGCCATATCTTGCTGGACCACAGCCGCCCCAGATTACACCTGCCCGCTACCGGCGCGTCTAGATTAAACATCAACTCGGCACCCTCTCACACCGATATGAACACCTACAACAATCGAGCGAAATGCGCCACACTACTACAAACTTTAACATACCATTCACCAAGTCAAAATGGCATATTCGCACAATATTCAATAAAAGAAGTTCATAAAAATATCATCTTTCAATCTTATTCAGTCGCTTACCATCAAACTCCTTGGGGAATTAAATTAATGTAACCTCAAACTGAAGAAGACGAGCGCGCTAGCGCAGTGGCATAGCGTGGTTGGCCTGCGATTGCGTAAACTACGCAATTTCGCTAATGCCGGTCATTGGTAGGGTGACCAAAAATTTATTATCAAGAGTCCCTCCGTGCTTCGGAAGGCACGTTAAGCCATTGGTCCCGGGAGCATCTGCAGTTGTTAATACCCACCAACCCGCACTGGGCCAGCGTGGTGGGTTATGGCCCAATCTCCCTACATTATTCCATCCATAGGTAAGATGGACATTAAAAGGGCTGGTGACGATGATGAACGAAAAACTACCATGTCTTATAGCAAGATACAGACCGGTGTGATGGGCAGCCATCTTAAACCCTGGGCTCCTCCGAACATGGGCCGGTCATTCCTTCTCGTCACTCGAGATTTAATCAGACCACTCCAAAATGACCACCGCTCCGTCTAATGCGCTCTCGGTTCGTTATTACGTGAGTTTATCTCTGGGACATTACTATTTACTTGTGCTTCGCCAAAGCCCACGTTTAGTGTCACATCCTGGAATGTTAATTCGTATTTTAGTTCCTATAGTACTCTAGTAATCGGACGTTTAGTAACTGGACTTTAGAGGATCTTTAAAGCTAACTTGCTTCAACGCTACGTGACTTGATCGCGGTTGAAGTAGAAAATGGGCAATTTAATTAATTTCATTTTTGTCTGGTCCTTTTGTTAACGCAATTGCAAGCCGAGCGCGCTAAGCCACTGCGCTAGCGAGCTATATTCTTCCATCCGGTCACTCTTCTTCGAACTGATCATCGCCAATATTGCTTCGTTTTGGAAAACAAAAACAGTATAGCTGGCCACCGGTATTTTCCACAAATACCTATCCCGTCTTGTAAACACTATCGTCGCCACAGAACCTTCTAGTTCTCTTCACCTTTACCTTTGTAGACACTGTCACAACACCAGTACACAGACAAACAGCAATAAATATTAACAGCCTCCGTGTGGTGATTAAATAACTAAATTCCTTTGTCTACAAACTGGCGGCTGTCTCGCTTCAACTGGCGACGTTAGAGGAGGACGCGCAGAACATTTATCGCCAGGAAAGAAATTAAAGTCTCACGAGAAATCGTACGGTTTTATCTACGTGTCGATAGCGGTCACAAATTATGTGCTTCCTCCGGTTTAAGGGGCGGTTGCCTTGAGCGCTCGACGATTTTGTATTGGTATTAACTTGTAGTTTTTATTACTAAGTCTGGTAAGAATACGCGTGGTAGCGACATTATTGTTCTTATAAATCATTCAGTCTACAAAACATGGTTTACATCCAGAATTATTACTAATTGTGTAGCGGCCCCGTAAACCTACATTCGGGTTACAAGTCCCAATCGCTACTCCTGATCCTGACTTTCCTCTCTGCCAAACTATGGACCACCCACACGGTTAATCCATGGAATGCATTTTTTTTAGTCTAATTATATCTTGTTGTAGTACTGTTTAGAACCACCGCATTTTTTGTCTTATCTGCTTCTGTATTTCTCATCATCGCTAATCTTTTACAGCTGACAGAACACGAATGGTACTCCATAACATTAGTCAAAAGAGAGGAAGGAAGGTCATTTTCTTTTGTCTACCTCTATCCACATATACACATTCATATTCATAAATTTCAGCTCATATTATAATGTTAATGTTATAATGTTTGTTATAACTAACCAATTAATAAATTGTATTATGCAACATCGCTTGCAACCGCCAACATAACCGCAGCGTAATTTTTCCATACTCCACTGCAGGTTCGTGCTAATACCAACATTATCTTATTCAGTTTGGGTTCAAAGCTGCATGGCATGAACTAAATCTCTACTGGAGATAAATGAATTTCTACTCATTGACGATCAGTCCAGGCACGTTATCTGTGTTTTGCGCCCTATCTCGGAAGCTAGGGATTTGGGGACAGACGAAGCCGGCACTTTAACCTGAACCAGTTTAACTATTGTGGTGTTCGCTTGTCGCGGCCAGTAAAGTAAGATACATTGGACGACTCTCTAAGGAATTGCCGTTTGGATCTTATCGAGTACCTCAATACCTCAATAGTCAAGAACAAACATCTTTGTGAACATTTTTGGATGCTATTAACCACCAAAGGATTTATTATATTAAAAAGATTATTATCTAAATAGTTGTAATGTTTATGTCACCTTCCATTGACTTCACATATTTTCATTCAATGGACAAGACACACCTAGTTATAGAAATTCCTTCAGGTGGTTTGTGAGTGTTTGCTATAGCTTTCTCAGAACATCTAAATGTTCTTTTAAGTCGTCCTCTGAAGACCCGTGATCAGATAAAGTGTTAATCTTCAAAAACATATTATAAATTCATCAAATTTCCTGAAACCTCAAGTCTCAGATCGAAGACTAAAGGGTGAACTCTCAAAAACGGGCAAAAGCAAAAGCATTGGAAGGCTTTAATGACTGTGCTGGTATCCGATCGCGAAAGAGTCAAATTAATAGTTGCTCCGCAAGGCGTCCCGGCATTAAGTATTAATTACCCTGTAATCCCTTTGTCCTGACGGCGACGCCCTATGGTGCACTCAATTTATTCGTCAATTTGCATTAATTACTGGCACAGCCTTCGGTTGAGGCAGTTGTTAGGTTTCAGTGCTTCTTGCACCATCGCTATGAAGTATTTAATTTTGTCAGTCCACCTAACACTTTAGACAAAAAAATCAATTGGAATTATTGGTTGTTCACGTAGATGTTTTATTACAATCAACTGTACAATCTCAACATTGACTGATAAAGAAAAAAGTCTCATACAATGAATATTGTGGTTAGAAAAAGTTTCCAAAAATTACCTCATACGACATGTCGTATGGATTAATTATAAAACATTCTGATGATTTGTTGAGCCGTGAAATGTATAATTCGTTGTTGCGTACATGTTTCATGAGGGAGCGAAAAACTAAAGTAGAATGTGTCGGGGCCGACTGCCGACTGACGTAAAATTGCATTGGTGCCAAAAGAAAAGCCGACATGCTACGATTGCATTCAGGCTACGATGTACAGAATAAGCAGTGAAATTGTAAATTCACTCCTTCGAGCTTTAGGGTGCTTTTCCAACGCATGGACGACACGTTAAGCTGTTGGTCCCAGCTGCGTCCGCAGCCGTTAATACCCAGCAATCCGCACTGGGCCAGTGAGGTGGGTTATGGCCCATTCTATTGTTCCATCCACAGGGAATGACTGTGCCCCAGCAGTGGGAACATTTTAAGAGTTGGTGATGACGAGAAAGTCGGGTTAGTCAGACAACATACTTATTATAATTAATTAATTATTTTTAGTATTTCTAAATTTGCAAATATGTAACGCATCTTAAGATTGTTTCCGCTAGATATTACCCATAATTAATTATTGTACTACGTTATTATACAAACTGAATTAGAGCGTTAATTATATCGTATTTTTTACTGGACAACTGTTTATGAATCACAAATGCAAAAGACTGTGTGTACCATAAGAAATTGATTCCGGGTTGGTCTCCAAAACCATTTAACCCTTGTAAATTGAGTTTTTCTGTGGGCCCACCCCGAATTTGAATAATCCGCAAAAGATATTTAAATTCGTGTTTGAAATTAACAAAGTTTCAATTTCACATTTACCTTTCGAGCCGGGGAATTTGATTTCAATAAATGCTCGCCGCGGCTTTGCTTCGTTAACGGGATCGGTTTAAAAAGTTTTTGATTTTATTCATAATTCAGCGGCGCATTTGAATGTTTGATTTAAATAATAATTTCTTTCGTGCTCAATTTCATTAAGCCTGTCAACTGTTGCGCGTTGATTGGCTCGACTTAGTTTGTCGGCAGTCTTTAAATTGACATGCGAGCAATATTATGCGTCAGTCTCATACATCTGTATTCTAGTCGTTCGAATAGATTGGCTGTTCTGAACAGAAGGGTGGTTCGGTTTTAATTATTTCATCCCAGCGAAACCCCGACACACCAGCTCCAACCAGAATATGTCGAATCACAGAATATCGCAAAAATCACCTACTTAATAAACTTTATAAGATAAAAAAGCCACATTGGCATTTACCCGTTGTTCGTTGTCCGCTATCGATCATAACCCCGTAATAACATTACGGTGTATGCGCAAATTAAATAAATGTGGCACGATTGATCGATGAGCCGTCCTAAACAAACTGCTCCTGCCTCACTTTTTGTGTTTGCAAAAAGGATGAAATTGAACAAGTTCAAACACGTCCGGGCCAGTTCATGGAAAGGGGGGTGGATAGAAAAATTGCGATTTGTGCTTTATGGTGGTGTTACACAAGCCAGCCCGCAGCCGTAACTTGCAAATACACACTTCTCCTTCCTGCCCTGTTCCCAGTCTATCTGTGGTTAGCGCAGCATGTTTCCTCTTCCATTCATATCAGTCAGACGTCATCAAACCATCAACTCCCTTTTGATTCATATCATTCATCACACCGGAAAGGTGCTACTGATGAATTAATGTACAGAAAAGTGACGAAAAGCACCAAGTCGAGAGACCGATGACCGGAAAAAGTGATCGGGATGACAACCTTCCAATCCATACTGCTCAAGGTTTTCGCTTAGGTTTTACTGCCGCCTGCCTGACACCAACACTCTTTAGGTAAGGTTCAGAAACATTGTCCATCTAATAACATTTGCCAATACCTAAGTATAACTTAGGTATTTTTGACTTGGCCCAAATACGCCAATTGCACGTTTATTTTTTAGATATTTACGAATTCAGATGTCAAAAATCAATGAATAAGTTTGAGTACCGAACTTATTACATATAATTGTCCTCAGGGCAATTTTAAAGTTAAACACACCTTAATTCCAAAACGCAAAAAGGTCCGTTTTCCAATCAAGGAACCCAACTCACACATTTAATTTTCCTTAATTACGCTCATAAACTAGTTCCAACAAACCCCCTTATTTTCCTAGAACGCAGTGGAGGGTGATTCTAACATTATTAGGCCACTTGCGGGCGTCCGAAACCACATAAGGTGTCCGACAAAGTATTTGGCCGCTTACCGCTTATAACGCTGGGGTAGCCATCGCTTGCGGCGCTAGTGGGACAGTCTATAGGAAATAAAAGTGCTAATTTAACGATGTATTATTTATTATATAATTTCAGAAAACAACAGCTTACGTTGATTTAAAATGTATAACAATAGTAATTGCAGTTACTATAATTCTTCTGGTCCATCCATCCTATCCGCTAAGCCAACATGTAAACGCTGTGTATGTGAGACGCCGATATACCTTGCCTATGTTGCGTCTCGCTTCTACAACGGTTATAATAATGCATTGATCAGTAATTAAAAGCCGTATTAATAAAGCAACTAGCATGATAGTGACAATAAAATATATAAATTATATGTACCTAATGTTAATTCTGTCTGTTAGTCATCATAGCGTGCTCATAGCGTTAAACAAATAAAAGAAAGTATTATTTGCTAACAAGCTCTTTAAAAAAGATACAACAATTCTCGCTAACAACTTCCTTACAATACTTCTTTACACCGGTCTAGATAAGAACTATCTCCAGTGTAACAATAAAAATAAAGAAACCCGTAAAAATATTTGCAGAATGACAAAAGAATTCCACCGAGACATTATTCATAATAAAAGGCGAGACCGATCTGTTACAGATTCGCAGCTCTGAATAAGGCAACTTTATGAGACCAATTTCCTTATCTACCGGAAAACTAGAGACATTATTGTATGTTGTTTACAGCGCCCATAGTACCCACTAAATCATTTTTATGCGAAGTACGAGAAATTAACTATTGCTGGAGTATCGCCTATAGATTTTAGGAGGTATCCGATGATTTTAAGATTTGATCGGACGTTAAAATGCACAAAAAATGAGTGATAAATGCTAATTTATGATTATCGGAGTAAATGATCAGGAAGTTATAACAGTGTCTTAATTTGTACTCTAAAGCTAATGGAAATTGAACATAAAATCTACAAATACTTAGTATATTTTTATGTATATTGTATAGGTATCGCAACTAGCATTGGCATATTATTATTATTGTTGCCTAAGATGTCCCCAACGCAAAACGGGTCATAGTCTAGCATGCATAGTGCATGTGTGTGTGGTTGTGTGTGTCAGTTAGCTGATTTAAGTTTGGTCAGAGCCTTTTTAAACTCATCCGAAAAAAATTTAAGTTTAGAGTACAGTTATTTATGAACTATTTTCATTATTCATTAGTGTCCTCGTACGAAGAACAAAGCTCAGCGACATGTGCAGCCTGCACATCAGCGAACGATGTCAAAACTAGTCAATACATTTCCTGCGGTCCTAGTTTTGCTGTCCCCGAACTCCAGAAAGCGTGGTGCACCTAAATATGTGCCAATATCGGGCGGCCGCTGACAAGGGTCCGTATTACCGCGCCTTATCTGCGTGACCTATTGATTTCATCTAAAATATTGGATTACACTGTTACTATAACCCTCTCCGACGGATTTTAGTGATATTAGCCTCGCTGGTCCGAGGCTAAATTAACACAATCGGACATATTGGTACGTGTATCTTGGACGCGCTACGAAAATGGAGCCGATTACTATTTATTGTCTATATGACGTAGATAGTATTAGGAGATGGTATTAGTATCTCAGAAGAAATGGACTCTGCATTCTTCTTCTTTTGAAATACAGCATCTTTAACGGATTTAGCTCGCGTATATTTAGGTATTTGTTATTGTTATTATTAATACGTTAAAGTTTTATTTCAAATGTGTAGTACTCGTGCAAATATAAGAGGATTATTCTTATTCTTTAGACTACTCTGCTTGGTCCCCATTTATTTGGGGTCGGTGCAGTATGATAAGATTTCTCCTTTTTCTATTGTATTTTCTGTTCTAGAAATAAAACCCGAATAAAGTGGAGAATAAAGCCACAATGGTCATTTTATTTAATTGGGACAAAGCCACCACCTGATAGACACCACGTTGCTTCGGCCTTCTAACAGACCCGAGAGGATACATCATGTGCACGAGGATGGGCGTGCATAGCCCGGGCTGCGATCATTTTCATTTAATAATAATTCTCGACGAGTGCTTACTTAAAGGAACATAGAAACTTAAGGATAGAACCCTTTGGTATCCTTAATCAACAAAAGACCAATCTATTGGTTGGAGCGTTTTCAATTCTTGATCGAAGCAAGTTGATTGCTATTTTCGTGCTAGTACGAGATACTTGGTCCAATTTCGCAAGTCACTTACAATGTTCGGCGAGTTTGGAGTACGAGAGCTAAGTCACACGAAAATGCCATTTCTCAAATTGGTGTTTGTTTCGGCATTTGTTCTAATTTTGTATAGTCTTTCTCGTATATAATAGGGAGCGAGCCTATTGCCATATATCGGGCACATAAATCACAATATATTGCTAGGTAGTGCAATGGGAACGCTGATGCCTATTCCTCTTCACTGATTTTACCCTTTGTCGCCAAGCACGATACCCGCGGGACAGATTTGTGGTGGTGAAAATTGTATTTTGCTCTGCCGTCATCACAAGGCGTATATCTGTTCAATAATATCGCTATATTTATTTAGCCTTTGTTTTGTGGGTAGCCTTGATGAGGATGATCATCATCACCAGCCCTTCAACATCGCTACTGCTGGAGCACAAGCCTTCCCGGTGGATGGAAAAATATAGAGAGAATGGGCCATAACCCACTACGCTGGTCCAGTGCTGCTTAGTGGCTCCAGAAGTCCAGATGCACCCGGGACTAACGGCTAAATGTGCCCTCCAAACTAGCAGGAACTCGAGATATAAATTTTTTTGTCACCCGACCTATGTCTGGCCTTAGCGAACAATGCTTAGTTTTCGCAATCGCAGGCCGAGCGCAATGAGCCACTGCGCTATCGAGCTCCTCGGTGATGATGATGATTTATAATAGCGTGCACAAGAATTTTGCCAAGGTAGTTTCCATTACCAAATGTGATTTTAATCGCATGTGCACCTTAGCGCGTATACCGCAACGTTCGGATGACTTAGTGAATAGCGTTGCACAGATACAGAGGGTAGCGGTACCTTTGCGGGCTGCTGTCAGGTTGCCGCATTAACTAATGGCGGAGTTTCGATAGCTTCGGCAAACGTTCACTGCTTTGCAGACAACCGACCGCATACTCCGGATTCTGGGAAGATGGCGCTCGCTGCGTCGATTGCGGTTAAAGGTTTCTCTGTGTAGTATTTGTTGCTCTATCAGCACACTGGTAGATATAAATGTTGTTGGAAATTCTGTACGATATTTATAGGTACTAGTCTCATACATACCTAAATACATACATACATAAATCACGCCTATATCCCCGAAGGGGTAGGCTGAGGTGAACTAGCACCCACGTTTCGCCGAATATGTTAGATCCCATGTAATAGGTGGCGAGCCTATTGCCATCTAACGGACACGTAAATCGCTGTATATTGTTATATGGTAGGAGAGTAACGCTGCTGCTCATTATTCATCGTTTTTTTAACCTTAGTCGCCTTGCACCCGCAGGAGAAATGTGGGTGTTGGTGACAATTGTATTCGATCTGCTCTATCGTCACCATACGCGGCAAAATGATTAAATAGCGAATAAATCTAATATACTGAACTATTCGATTTCAATTTTAACATTAAATAACATTTAAATTTTCTAAAATTTATATAATGTTAAAATTAAAAACGAATAGTTTATAAAGCAAACCCAAGCTTAAACGAACGCACGGTATTTGTAAAAATATCTGCTTTGGAATGTTTAAAATTTATTTCTACATTGCGAGGGTACCCGTTGGCTTACAACGTGAAGTCTAAAGGTTAGAAGAATTTCGGCCGAACGGTCCGGCACCTGCCCGGATAGCAGCGGACGCGGGTTCGATTCCCGCCTCAAGATCATAATTTTTCGACATTCCTTTTCTAACTACCAAAATCAAAATACTATAAAAAATCTTGTATCACGGTGTTTGTTATCAACTCCTCCGAAGCGCCTTGACGGATGTTTATGACATTTTTTGTGTAGGTAAGGTCTGAGATTAGGTTGTAAGCTATTTTCATGCCCCTAGGTAAGCATATTATGATATAATTATGTGCAATCTAACTCAGTTCTTACGCCTTCAGACAGACAAGAAGATTTACCAATATCACTCCCATCTGATGTCGTCAAAGATAACACTCAGCCAGAATCCACTTGTTAATCTCACCATGCTCAGTCAACTCTGAGCCTCAGATATTGCAAAAGAAAAGTCGAGGCGCAATTATCAGTTCCAGTTACTCGTCGTCTTTTAAAAACTCTCGCATTGTTTCCTTTCATTCCGTAGAGAGGGAGTGAGCGAGCGAATCTCCATTGAACGGGTTGACTCAAAGACAACCCTTTTTGTACGGGATGAAAGCCGATTGGATGTAATTAAGGATCGTGCCCGGTGCGGTGACCATGGTTGCGATTATTGTCGGACAAAATAGATTTACATTTTCATAGAGTCCGCAGGGAGCTTGATCTCTCAGTGCGCTTTTCTGTGATTGTGTAAATTATAAATTAACGTCAGCAGATGGCGGAGTAGAATATAGATATCACCATCCCTTTTCATCCCGTGGGTGTCGTAAATGCGACAAACGGAGCTTTCGACTATGCTGATTGCCATCTATCGGCACGACATGTATTGCTAGGTAGAATAAGAAGAACACTGATATGCATTACTCATCGCTGTATTTATTTACCCTCAGTCGCCTTGTACGACACCCGCAGGAGCTGATGGTGGTGGGGGCCTTGACTGCTTCAAAACTAATTGGTAGTATAAATGCCTATTCTTATTTGAAAAAGATAATATAGCGACTACTCGATGTAACTAATGTATATAAAAAATATTAATTACAAAAATAATTTGTCTGGTAAAATTACGAACGTGTGACAGCCCTAACGAAAGCTGGTCCCAGTACATTTTTTGGCGAGTTTCAGATAGCCTTGTCTAGCATTCGCCCTCTCTCAGCTGCCTTCATTTTAAGTATCATTTTTTTCTCACTGTGCATTTGTATTTAAAGATCTGTAGATTAATATAGTTTTATTGGGGGTCTCCAGCAGGAATCCTCAAACCTATGAAAGCCCTTTCATAGATTTTACATCCAATGCAACTGTTAAAACAAACAGGTTACACACAGGTTATTACACTATCAAAACAAAATTACAGAAGTTTTTTATGAACAAGAGCAATCTCGAAGTGCTTGGAACTACGAAAGCAGCATAATACCTACTATGCACTTGGCTAACGTAGTGGTAATGGTGCATTCCTACAAAACAGGACTTATTTTTTTGAGACATAATGAACCAACGTCTTCCGCTTCGCTGTCTAAACCACTGAACTATTTCGCGTTAATCTGTGGTTAAGTTAAAAATAGATTATAATACAATTTGAAAAGTACCTAACAACCTGCACTGGGGCGTGGTGGGTTATGGCCCATTCCCCCTAAATTCTTCTATCTATAGGTAAGGCCTGTGCTCCAGCAGTGGGGACATTAAAAGGGCTGGTGATGTGTTGTGACTATATAAAATGAATTTTAATCTTGACAAATGAATGGGGTGGAAGATGAAAATCAATTATATTACATTTTACTATACATTTGAGATTACTATAACCATAATGTTTACAGAAACTGCCGAGTAAAAACAGCCACGGGGTCAAAAACCCGCACCGGGGCCTACAAATAAAACAGACAGAGTTTTTAGATCACATTTTTTGTTTTCACAAAATACTTAGGCGCTCGCTCATCAGAAAGTTCCCTGATAAGCTTCGGCGAGTACATAAAAATAACGAGTATTTGGCCGCTACGAGAAGAACAAACAAGACATTTTGGGATTGACGTAAGCCTGTGATGTAGAAAGCGAAATTGAATGTTACTTATCGCCGGCTCTTGAAGCAATTGGAAAATAAACAAAGCTATTATGCGTCCTGTTGCTTTTACTTATGTACGGCCAACATAACTAAGTAAGTAGACTAACTGATAATAGTTATTGTGACATGGTTCTTACCTTAGTGTTAATACACTGACTATACAGTAAACATTTTAAAGTAATAAAATAAATATGCATAAAATATTTATTTTATTCTTAAATTTATGCCTCATAATAAGAATTTTAAGCGGAATATTAACGCTATTATTATGTAATAGTTCATTAATAATATGTGTAGAGATACATACATATAACAATGCTATTTATCCTCGAAGAGGTGAATCACCACGTTTCCCTAATTATGTAAATCACGGATTTATGTATGTATTCAAAACAAATAATTTCTTGGGTAAACAACATACATACATACAATAGATGCCTTTCTCCCACAGGGGTAGGCAGAGATCACTTCTTTCCACTTGCTAAGATCCTTACATACTTCTTTCGCTTCATCCAATCTCATCAACCTCTTAATGCATGCCCTGTTTAATAGACTTTCAATTTGACTATGAAAGACCCGCCTAGGCCTTCTCCTTCCTATTTCTCCATTACTTCCGCCATATAAATCCTTTTTGTCATTCTCCTTTCCTTTGGTAAAAAAAATATGGTAACTCATAAAGAAGACTAAAAATATTATCGAAACGCATAACTGCACAAAGCGATGCACAGAGGACACTTCCCTCCAGTTTCTCTCCGAAGCCACTATAAAAGTTAGTGCGGCTTAACCACTTGCAGTGCCAAGTAGAAATAATTGGGTGCCGTTAACTTATATTGTCGAGAAACGGAAACTGTTTTGGAAGCGGGAGGTCGCCAACGAAAAGGTTTTAATCTATTCGTCGTCTGATCCCGAGACATTTTCGCAGAAACAAGTCAGTCTCTATTACAATTTCACCAACTCGGTTAAATTTCAAACTACTTATATCATCCTACTCTGTCATACGCTACTACGACAATATCGATGGCGTTTTTTATGAGAACTAGTTTAGTTGGGTTCGAACAGGGACCATAAAGGACCCAAGATTATAAATTGATCAAAACTAAATTAAGATTACGGTAGCGCGTGTCAGTTTATTTTAGTACATTCGTAATACATAAATCATGCAGGCCGTGTGGTGACGGCAGAGATTCAGTTGTCACCACCCCCATCTCTGCTGACGGTGTTGTAAAAGGTGACTTAGGGTAAAGACAGCTATGAGTAATAGGCAGCAGCGTTCTTCTTATACCACCTAGTAATAAACTGCGATTTACGTGCTCGATAGTATATCGCAATAGGCTCGCCACCTATTAAATAAGACATAACCTAATTGGCGAATAGTGGTTAATTTACCTCTGCCTACCTTTGTCTCTGATATAGGCGTGATTTATATATGATGCATACATATATCAAGACTATTTATCCCTGAAGGGGTAGGCTGAGGTGAATTAACTGAATTCCATGTAATAGGCAACCAGCGACACTGCTGCCCATTTCTCATTGTACAATAACTCGCCTAGTAAGGCATTCGCGAGAGAGAGCTAAGTAAATTGACTTGGCAAAAATATATTACAGTAACGACCATTTTGTTCCACTAACATATTTCATTGCACATTACAATTTAAATTGTTTTAAACTGCTTAGTCAAATAGTTTTGTACAGACGTTAATACCAATCATGGCAGCCTGCCAGTTGGTTCGCACAACAATGGAGCCACGCACTCTGTGTAGCTTTTCATTTATTTATTAATTAAATTGGAAATTTCTCGCTAAAAAAGTTGTTCGACGACTTTCATGAAAATGCTAACAATATTACCATTACTCTCACAAAGAAATAGAATTACTTTACAAAGTACTAGTTGCCTTCTTTTACTAACATGGAAGCAAAGTTGTGTGATATTTGAAAATGATTTATAAAAGTAGTATACACACAACAACACACACACAGTCAGAACTGCATAACTATTGTTTATATGAATAATGATATTTTTGAAACAAATTCACATAACAGATTTATTTACGTCAGAATATCACTCCATTTTCAAAGATATCAATAAAAGCGGTCGTGCTTGTACGTCGCATAGTTTGTTGATATCACCTCAAAGTGAATGGTTCATATCGTAAAATAAGCATTTCTCCCCCAATCCACAGACACAGGAATAACATCAGAATCCTTTATCATTCCATTAACTGATTCTTCAGAGCGCACCCTCAAGAAAATGTTAGTATTCATTTCTCAGACAAAAGTATTCCATCCCGAGGCTGACAGGGCGAATTATTTTTCTTTGGAAACTTCAATAGGAAGCGAGCAAAACGCTCTGCGGAGCAATCGCCTACTTCGGGGCGGCGGCGGCTTTACGGCCACAAAGGCAAGCGGCGCGGATCAAATGCCTCGCCTTACGACTTTCGGTGAGGCCACGAAAACAGCGAGACCTAGATCTAGATTATCTTTAGCGGTTACATTATTGCTTAGTGACTAATCTTCTTCTTCTTTCTACCCAAATGATCGGAACAGTATGTTTTTTCATCATCATTTAATGTCCTCACTGCTGAGGAACAGGCCTTCCCTGTGAATGGAAAATTAAAGGGATTCTATATACTGCTCCAGGATAGAAAAATAAAGTGAGATTCTATATTAGCTCGTGTATGTTCAGTAATTCGCGGAGCGTAATTAATGTATGGCCACACCGCAGTTGTCTACAACGGAAGCGACCCAATTTTCGTCAGTTTTTTATTGGTGTCCCGCTCGCTGTTACCAGTCGCACTCGTAACATTATTTATTTTAGTGGTCCCACTTTAAAGAGTACGAATTAAAAAGGAAGCTTTATGACGGCAACATAAGAATAAAATTCTCCTGTCTCTTACACAACGCTGCATCAGGGATCTGCAACAATATTAATATAGGATCAAAGGGTTTGTCACTAATAAAATAGGTTTTAGTTATAAAATTTTAAACCTTATATAAATCATACAAACATTATTACAAAACAACGAAGTTTTCTGTTCTATTTTACTTAGTAACTTCATCTGCAACCTTGTGTAAAGTAAAGGTCAAAATAAATTGCGATCTAAAGACGATCAATCTAAATTAATGTTGGAAATAATACTGACTCAGTTTAAATGTTTGGAAATTAAACTTTCGACCGAAAATATTGTTGGCGAACGTGCCTTAACCTATTCTGATTAAGCACTAGTACCTACCTATAAATGATTATTAACTCCAATACCAGACAGAACCCGTGTCACGTCAAGAATGAGGCATCACTTTAAAAGTTAAATTTGTACAAATTGTACCTGCAGACACAAATTGAATAATTAAAAGTTATAGATACATATTGTGTTATTTGAGCTTGAAGCGTTATATTTATTACGATTCGACTATGCAAAATACTAGTGTCAAACGCGAAACTAGGTTATATTGGTTGTAACAAGTTTTTCAGCCCATAGGTGTGACGGTAGATATTATATGGATGAGGTTAGAGATATAGTACATCAGCGAAAAATTTGTTAAAATAGAAACTGGTCAAATAAATTCTAGGCATAATTAATAAAGAAATAATCCACATCAAGACCATTAAGACTTGAATAACCTAAATATTCATTATTCAATAAACATGTTCCGAATAAGTACAGTGGAACAATTTAAGAACAACAAGAACCCTTTACCAACAGCAAGTATGTATAACATAAAACAGATCAGAGTGGAGAAGTTATTACTTTGATTTTTTTCTAAGTAAGCTATTGATTTTTCGAGATTTTCAAAGATTGTTTAAAGCCTGGACCCGCTAGTTTCGTGGGTGTCGCCTTGCTTTCTTACACCATACTTTGATTGACGCGGAAGGTCAATGGGCGCGTGCGAAGATTTCAAAGATCTCTGTCAAAATAAAGGCATTAAAGAGAATCTATTTAGGATTCAATGAGGGGCGGCCACGGCGTCTGGAGGGAATTAACCAGCACCAGTGAAACAAGTCTGTTCCATTCTGGAAACGTAAATCAGTTTCTGAGAGCTACATGTTTATTTATGTCTACTAAATAGACGATGGGTTATTTTGTGAGAATTGGGTTTCAAAAATTGAGGTTTGAAATAAGTAAGTTATACTTAAATACAAATATCATAAATCACCCTTCTTTCGCAAACTATGTTAGCTCCCATGTAATTGGGGAAAGCGTTTTGGTTACTTTCCGAAGGGTAAATCTAAAACATAGCTTCCAGAAGGTACAAAAAACGCCAGACACGGCCAACGTTAATAAAACAGTGAAACGTCAAAAACCTCGAGCACCACATATAAATTATTCGCGGAAAGAATTTTTATCACACGAATTAAAGGCAGCAGAAGTTCTGAAACAAGACGAAATATCTGCTCTCAAAGGGAGTAATTAACAAATGAGCTTTTTTATCAGCCGAACGTCCGCCGGCCAGGTACCTAATTTATTAAGTTTATAATTAGAAACGGCACTGAGGGGGGTTGTAAATGTTGGGCTCTGTTTATTTTACTAATATACCGGGGAGATTGCGCCCCCTTTTATAAATATGCATAGATAGCTGGACGCGTCAAGTCTGTGTTTGCGGGAGCTAAGTAGCGGTGTCAGGTGCCCGTCGCCGGATGGGTGACCAAAAATAGGTCTTCTTTTTACTGAACATTTGCAGTCATCTGTGTTCTTTGTCCAAGAGTCTGAATATTTTCAATATGTATCTATAATTAAATTATGTGTATTTTGGCCACCATCTATATAGTTTCCATAGTACGAGCGTTTTAGCTACTTTGGGCTTGATTGTAGTGGTCAGGGTAAGAAATATTCATTTATTTATTTATTTGTGACAACTACCTGGCCGTGTGGTGACGGCAGAGTAGAATACAATTGTCACCACCCCAAATCTCTGCCGTGGGTGTCGTACAAGGCGACTAAGGATAAATCGGTGATGAGGAATGGGCAGCAGCGCTCCTCTTATACCTACCACCTAGCAATATACTGCGACTTTTGTACCGGATAAATGGCAATAGGCTAGCTACCTATTACATGGGACTTGACATGATTGGCGAAACGTGGGTGCTAGTTCATCTCTGCCTTCCCCTTCGGGGATATAAGCTTGATTTATGTATGTATGTTACTACTTTTACATAGCCATGAAAGTAGCTACACCACGTTCATACTTATTGCGACATGTATTGTTTAAAATGTCCGATGAGTTATGAGGTTCATTACAGTTCCATTTTGGTTGTTGATGTGAATCAACGTGTGACGTATTTTATGTTGAGCCGCCCGATACCAATATTAATAGGCATCGAGGCGCTTTTAATGACTTGGTAAAGTTATTGATGATGTTGCGGTATGTCGCTTAAATATCAAACTATCAGGTTAAGACAGAGCTTAATTATTTATAAAAGTAAAATGACTATGCATATCAAAACGGAAACCCGGGGAGCTTAGTGTAGCAGTGTCTGAAGTGCTCTTCATGCGATTGCGACAACTAAACATTTTTGGGGAAGGTTGCTCGAAATATCGTCTTGAGTTCCACTGCTCTTCAAAAAGTAAGTTGTACCGTTGTGCCTCCCTGTACCTATATTATATAATATCTGTGGACGTAACTTACCAACCGGCACTGGAATTATGTGATGCGTGATTATAGCCAATTCTCAGTGTATTCCAGCAAGGATTAGACGGTCAATAAATATCGCCCTCCAATATCGTATTGGAGCATCATAGAAAAATCTTGATTTTTTGTCAATATCATCAATAAAGTTTGACTGTCTAATCCTTGCCATACGATCTTAAAGCCGATTCTATTTTATTGTATAACTCTACATTATACATATACCCAAAGAGGGTTAGTGTCAGGCAGGTGGCCAGCTGTACAACCTAAGCCAAAACCTTGAGCAGTATTGATTGGAATGTTTTCATCTAAATCGCTCTCGATCTCTCGACGTGGTACTTTTTGTCTCTTTTCTATACTATCATTTATCAAAAATTATGTGATTTTTTTTCAATACAATAGACTCGTGTTCGAATTTAAATTTGTTAATGTACTCCCAATTTGTTCTGGATTAATTTGTTTACTACTAATTTTGTGAACAATATAATTCGCATTCAGCGTAGAAAAATCATCCACTCGGATTAAAACTCTTGGTCCTTGGTCAATCAAACCTTTTGGTCACGAGCGTGACAAAACCACCCGTCATAATTACACTGAACGGAGTCATATTTTGTTCGCTTCCACCCGAGGCCCCAAAGCCATCGCCAAAATTCGCCCTTAATGCGTCTGTCTGCGGTAATTACTCTACTAGCTTAATTACACACGACTTGTTAAGCGGGGGCCTAATTAGAGGGACACGATTCATCTACACTCGACGCCTTTGCCTGTCGCATGCGACGAGTACACATGGGCCTACAGACAAGAGTTACATAGAGAATAATTTTGGTCACCGGTGACATCACTTGCTTTATTATTTTGATTTTTATTTATATAACCGTACTCCTATGGAATATCTAGGGAAGACGCCCAGCGGTGGGGACTAATAAATAAAATATGAACATATTTTACGTATAAAGCCGACTGAGAAAACATATTGTGGTACCCTGACGTACTGTTGACTCTACAGTCACTACACATAGTCCTTAAGTATCAGTGTGATAGTTAATTTACAACTAGTCTTATCATGTTTTGACAAAATTGAAAATTAACAATTCATTTGAGACGTGTACTTAGGTATTATTTAGTTCAATCAACACAAGTCGGTCGGTGGGGTCACCTTCGCAATTCCAGCTAATACTAGAGCGTTAGTAAATAAATGGAGAGCCTAGACTTTTGGGTTTACTCGTTAAGCTGACTGCTGTGAAATGGTATTAATTAGATGTCGGTACGATTGAACACAAAACCGAAGGTTGGAAATAAGTCAATAACATTCTGTTTGCTGAGCACTGTGAGCGCCTTGATTTTGGGTATCGAAAAACGAGCAACGTTTCCTACTAATTATTATTGTGATTTATCCTATGATTTGATGCCAGATCGGACACAAATTTTTCGAGATTATGCTGACATATTTTTCTTTGTAACGATTCCTATTCTTCTGGTGAAGATACATATCTTTTTTTTATATTCTCGTTTTAAATACATTTTTCTCACATTTATTTAGACATAAATTACATTAAAGGAGGCTGAGGTGAAGTAACACCCACGTTCTGCTATTTATGTTAGAAATGAATGGCAAGCCTATTGTCGTCTATCGGACACGTAAATCGCAGGATATTACTAGGTAGGTAATGTAATTTTACTTCTGCAAATTTTAACTTACCCTACGTGTGCCAGTTAATTCTGCAATATTGCATAGCGCGGTTTTCATTGTGCTATGCAAAATTGCATAGCTAGCTCTCAAAATGTCAATTTGGTGTTCCACTCCTTTACACTACTCCACTCGCTTTAGCTGTTTTCCCTAACCGAGGACGTTCCAAACGCAACTTTTTCAATTCTCCCACTTTCTACGATCCGATTCTTAGTTCGCGAGTTATTTGATTTTATAGCACTTGGAATTTTCTAGAGTCTAGAGTCGTTCTGTAGTTTAATAAAGTCCGCGGGTCGAGTTATGAACGATTATGATAGAACTTAAAGCATTTTATGTCGCCCGACGCGTAAAGGAGCCATGGCTGGAGAGCGCGCTAGTTTTGAAGTTGGCTTCAATTGAATTCAAACTACTCCGCTTCAGAATAATCAAATACAAGAAGCAATTAGCTGCGTACTGAGAAGTTATTTGGCGTCTTTCATTATTTGAAATGGTGGACCTAATGAGTTTAATTAGCATACTTATGCAATTCTTTGTCCAACAGCAGACTGACCAATGAGTTCTCGAGCAGCGTGGTGACTTATGGTCCATTCTCCCTAAATTATTCCAGCCGGGAAGACCTGTTCCTCAGCAGTGGGTATATTAAAGGGCTGGTGGTGATGATGATGATGACTTGTGCATTTCAAGAATCTCTATCCTAACAAAAATACCTAATTGGTGGGTTCAACCACCAACGGCTTGTGATGTGCCTTTAGAAGATGTCCAAGGGTAACATTTTAGGCCCGATAATTTTCTAAATCGACTACAAAAGTCGATTTAGAAATATCCCAATATATGTCAATAGGCTCGCCACTTATTACATGGAACCTAACATAATTGGCGAAACGTGGGTGCTAGTTGACCTCTGCCTACCCCTTCGGGGATATATGCGTGATTTATGTATGTATGTATGTAATATTTTAGGTCACGCGTCTCTTAATTGGCTTTTGGTATCTTAACTTGCTTAAATAGACACAGCCGCAGAAAACACAGCAGCTTTCCTTAACCCCACATTTTCGAGGCTAAATATCCTAAAATTGAGAGTCATGGTGACAGGCCTGGGCCGTGAAGATATGCGACGGACAATGCCAGGTTGGCCGAGTGGTACAGGCATCTGCCCGGATCGCAGAGGACACGGGTTCGATTCGCGCATCAAGACTATAATATTATATAATTTTTCGAACTTTATCTAAGGAAATCAATAATCATACAAAAAAACGTTTTGCTTTGTAAAGTATACTGTAAATGTTGAAGCCGTATTGCCGAAATCCATTTCTACGAAGAACGTAGGTACTCTCACCACTCCATCATTATGCAAGCGGCTAATCTGCGCAAAGCCTTTTAATGTGGCTGTAAAGTTTTTGTAAAATGAAAAATAATTCAAATTTAAGTAGTACCTATTCAAGGTAATTTTTACTATTTAGGGTGATATTTCAATGTCTAGATAATTTGTATCAGACTCGTCAATACAATCATACCTAAATATTGTAGAACAACATAATTACACTGAATAATTAATAGTTATTTGTTGTACGTGAGTGCAAAGTTGTTTTTTAACCGCGTGCTCAATTTTGATAACCGAGCTAGCGAAGGATTCTAAAATTGAATCACGAGCGTAGCGAGTGATTCAAAAATTAGAATCCTGAGCGATAGCGAGGGAATCAAAAGAGCACAAGGTGAAAAATCTTTGCGCTCAAGTGCAACACGTAACTTTTCATCCCCCCCAACGAGGAAATTGCAAAATACAAAAAAAAATACAATCACGACAGTTTCTGTTTCCACCCAGAAACTTCCACAACACCCTCCCATTAACCCAAACACACTCTCAACACCCACCCAGAAACACCCACAACATTCACACCCATCTACTCAGACACACCCAAAAAACACCCATTCACCCAGAAACACCCACAAAACACCCATTCACCCAGAAAAACCCACAAAACACCCATTCACCCAGAAACACCCACAAAACACCCATTTACCAGAAACACCCAAAAAACACCCATTCACCCAGAAACACACACAAAACACTTATTCACCCAGAAACACTCACAAAACACCCATTCACCCAGAAACACCCACAAAACACCCATTCACCCAGAAACACCCACAAAACACCCATTCACCCAGAAACACCCACAAAACACCCATTCACCTAGAAACACCCACAAAACACCGATTAACCCAGAAACACCTACAAAACACCCATTCACCCAGAAACACCTGCAAAACACCCAATCACACCCAAAAAACACTCAATCACCCAGAAACACCCACAAAACACCTAATCACACCCAAAAAAAACACCCAATCACCCAGAAACACCCACAATACTCACCATTCAGACACACCCACAAAAACCCATTCACCCAGACACACCAACAAAACACCCATTCACCTAGACACACCCTCAAAACACCCATTCACCCAGACACACCTCCAACAGCCACCCATCCACCCAGCCACACCCGCAACATTCATCCAGACACACCTGTAAGTCCCTAATAAAAATTACCGTCCCTAATGGAGTTCCGAGACGGTCAATCAGCTTGAGTCAAGCAAGTTGATTTTCTGTATGTTTTTGTTCCGTTGCTAGAGTAAACAAATCAAACAGACCTAAAAAGCTTTTTAAATGCTTGACTCAAGCATCTAGCAAGCGTTGTAGACGATCAAAATGTTTAAAGCAAGATTGACGCCAAGCTGATTGACCGTCACGGAACTCCTAGGTTTTAACAAATTTATGACGTGAAAAGAAAATGGCGCGCGCAAAGCAAATTACAAAAAAGTACACCAAGAAGGTTCCGAGTCTGAGTTTTTAACAAATTAAAATAGGTTGCATGACAATTTCGGCACCATGGAGGTAGAAATAAATATGTATAATGATGTTTTGAATTCACAAACTCATTGCACACGATGTTCTAAATTCAAATTTACTTTAACCTCTAGAGGATAAAAACGGCTTTTGCACTCAGATATCGAAGAGCAAAAACGCTTTTTCCGAGATGGTGGGATGAAAAAATAATTGGCCGTGTGGTGACGGCACAGTAGAATACAATTGTCACCACCCCAAAATCTCTCCCGTTGGTGTCGTACAAGGCGACTAAGGATAAATCAGTGATGGGCAATGGGCAGCAGCGTTTCTCTTATACCACCTAGTACTCCGAATTTTGAGCCCGATAAATGGTAATAGGCTCGCCACCTATTACATGGGACCTAACATAATTGGCGAAACGTGGGTTCTAGTTCACCTCTGCCTATCCTTCGGGGATATAGGCGTGATTTGTGTATGTATGTAAATTAAAAATGCATGGTCATCAATTTAATTTGCATAGATAATGGATGACTTTTAATTTTGATTGAATAATAATTTCTTGCACTTTTATGCCGATCGTCCACCACCACCTAAACTAAGTTAGTTAGCATAGCTCATACTATGCCAGCAACATTAGTTGGCGGTGGACGGTCGGCTTTATTCGAGTATATGTTTCCTTTTACTATAATAATTTGACAATCATGTCAAAACAAAAAGCATCTATAAAATTTATGCATACTCCACATCACCGGCATACCAGTACCATATCAGAAAGTAGGTTAGCGCAGACGTTTGCCAAGTATTTAAGGTCAGTATTGAGATGTGTCTGGCTCGCTGACTTGCTGACGTGGAACGTTCTGGGGATAGACTGTTACCAAGTCAAACTAGTGTACATGTGGACATAGCTTGTGTTTTGAGATTATGTACATGTACATTTACACACAGATTTTAGTACTTAATGTTTACCTACTTGAATTGAAAACATTCTCAAATGAGATGTTAATTAGAAAGCGTCATCAACTAAGACTTCTGAGTGGGTGATTTGAGGGTAAGATAGGAAATATATAGAGACCTATATTTATTACATATATACAATAATACTCGTATTTATAGCTATGCTATAGGCAAAGGTGAATTAACATCCACGTTTCGTTTCAGTTATGTTAAGTCCTATGTAATAGGTAGCGAGCTTTTGCCATCTGTCAAGCCCGTAAATGCCCTTGTCGAAAATAAATATAGTCGCCTTGTATAAACCATGTGGAGGAATGGGGGTGGTGACAATTCTCATTATTTTGTATTCTGCCAGTATTACTGGTTGAACAGAGAATAAACTACCAGTCAAAACTGGAAAGAATAAAATTGCCGGTAGAATATAGAATAGGAACTGGTTAAAGTGTGAAAAAAAAAAATTCCACATTTATTGAAGTCTATATAGTTGTGATAAAGATTTACAATGCTCTAAGTAGTATAACTTCGCTCAGGGTAGCAACGTAATATGATTAGAGTCTGCTGTTGGACAAAGGACACTTCAAAGAACAGTGCACTAAAGTGCAGTAAATCTTATCATAACTCTAGCACTGTCTGTTCTCTGGGGCAAACGCTTTTCATACGAAGAAAATAATGTCAAAATAAGATCGAATTAAGGTAAGTTAAGGTATCATCCCCATCAACATCCCCAGCCAATTAATGTCTCCACTGCTGGGGCATGGGCCTTCCCTATGGATGGAAGAATATACGGAGATTGGGCCTTAAACCCACTACGCTGGCCCAGTGCGGGTGGGTGGGTATTAACGACTGCAGATGCAGCCGGGACCATCGGCTTAACGTGCTTTACGAAGCATGGAGGAACTCTAAATAATAAAATTTTTGGTCACCCATCCGCCGACCGACCTTATCGCTATTGCTTAGTTTATGCAATCGCAGAGCAAGCATGCTATGCCACTGTGCTAGCGAGCTCCTCCATTTTACTTTGAAATATTTATTCAAAATTATCCACATTGGCGTATGTTTATTCGCAAGCCAATAATCAATAAGGCAGGAACATTGAATTGCCATTAAAAGCGCGACAGGCCTTAGGGCCTGTGTACTGTAAAAATCCACGGACTCGCACGACGCATCGCAAGAACTTGCGAATTGATTCGCATAGCGCGTTCCTTCAATTTCACACTGCTTTGTTTCTTTTTCCTGTAGGTATCTTCCTTGCCGCAGCAAATCGCATCGCAGAAATTCACGTTGCAGTTTTCCGAATTGCGAGTTCGCATCACACCAATTTGCAGTTACGTGTGTACGATCACTTATTCGTCATGTTTGTCTTCGCGTTACTTTTGTTTTCGCGTGTTTCCTATCTGCGTCGCGAAATAAATCACCTGTAGTCCCAGAAGCACACAGAAATTCGTCATAACTCGATGAAATTTACTTGGGAAGTTGGCGGGAGTCCGTAAACTTTCCGTCCTTGGTTCAGAGCCCGCCCCGGACAAGTTATTGCCTCCTTATCTGCGAGTCACTCGCCAGTTGCGATTGGTTATTTATATAGAGTTCCGGCGAGAACTGCGAGTGTAGAGCTCAAATGCTTCGAATTCATTTAAAAATGCACCTAGATAGAGTCGGCGTAAACTTTTCAATAAACTTACTTACATCGTTAGTCATTTATCAAAGAGGAGCTTGCTAGCGCAGTGGCATAGGGCGCTTGACCTGCGATTGCATAAAATAAGCAATTTTTGCTATGACTGGTCATTGGATGGGTGACCAAAAGCTTCTGAAGGCACGTTAGGCCGTTGATCCCGTGATGGGTTATGGCTGATTCTCCATATATCCTTCCATCCACAGGCGAGGCCTGTGCTCAGCAGTGGCGACATTAAGAGGCTGGTGATGATGATGACTAGAAATGTAGTCACAGAATCCACCTTAAATGAGCGATCACCGAAATCTTTTTGCGTTTCTCACGCCAATACTGTCTTTACATTTTCGATTCAGACAGTATTCCATTATAATTCTCTCACGAGCACGCTCCTCGTGAGCCTTTATCAAATGAAACACGCCGTAAATAAACATCGTAAAACATTCCCGTTGCAAACAAAGCGCTCATTACGCATTCACAATGCCCCAAACAGCCGTCAATGTCATGCCTAGTAAGGGATATTTACGGAATCGTAAAAGAGAAACATATCTCTCGTGAACGGGAGATAACTCCAAGATTATGCTAAATGGAGGTCCACTGTTTGTGGCCGCGATTCGTCCACTTATAAAACATAGTCAGGCTAACCGGGTCCATTTGGCAGAGGTCACTTTAACCGGATAGAGGCGGCTAAATCCCCTAAGTAGGGCACGATGTTCAGATAAATCCCCATATTATTGTTATAGCCCCCCGAAGGAACCAGACCTTCTTTGTATACGATCCTCTCGTGCTATTATAATCTGTTTTTCTGTTCGTATTTCCCAATACAGAGCAGATAACTGCTGAGGAATCGGTTTCCAATAAAAGGTTTCTTATTTTCCGTTTTTCACGTTACACCCAGAGCAATGTTTTGGTCCCAAAGAGCGTATATTTGATACAAACACGAACCGACACTTTGGCTCTAAGCCTCACATGCCTCTATTATAGTATGTAAAGGCTTAGAGCAATAATCACAATATATTTTAATACATTGTACCTACATACATAAATCAAGCCTTGTTATCCCTGAAGGGGTAGGCAGGTGAATCAACACCCACGTGTAACCAATTATGCTATTGCCGTCTAAAGGCCACGTAAATCACAGTATATTGCTAGGTGGTAGAGGAAAGCTGCTGACCATTACTCATCAGTCTTTCTACTTAGTCGCCTTGTACGACACGATTTGTGATTGGGGTGAAAATATTTACTACCTTGTGGTTCACAATAATGATGCTTATTATTGAAAAAATAATGGGACGATGACAACTTTCTTTTCACAAAAAACCACACAAACAAACTTGATTCGCCAAAAACCGTAAATAACCACCCAGCAGTTTAATTATTGAGATGGTTATGATTATTTCTTGGCTGCCAGCTTCTTTCTGAGTGATTCCGGCATCGGGGCGGGCGGCGGACGAGGCATCCCCGTATAGACCTTGAAGGCATCGTACACGAACCACTGCAGGCCGGTCAACGTGCCAATCATGATGATCCGAGCCACCAGTCCTCTCCAAATACCAACGGGTCCGACTTCGGACAAGATCCCACCGATTGTGGCACTGGGATCCTTATTCAGCTTCGACACTATGGTGTCTGAGGGATGGGACACAATTGCACATAGAACACCAGCGATATATCCGGCGGTAAACGTCGCCACCAACTGTTCGGTCTTCGTGCACTGCTCCCGAGGCTTCGGCACCACATTGGCATACAAGTACTCCAACGTCTTCTCGAACGACGAGAACTTCATCATGGTATACGGTACCTGTCGGCCCCACAGCGGAACCAGCCCTTTGTAGAACACCCCGAAGCCTTCTGTGGCCAGCATGTGAGGCATTGCCTTCCTCATCTGCGACGTGTACCCTGGCGTGGTCTGCATCCTCACCTTCGCAGCCTCGAAGGGCGACAGGAACACGTCTGCGAGCAACTCGGCAGACGCCGATGCGGCCAGGTATAAATAAGTCCTGTACAAGTACGCGGACTCCTCGTCGACCATGTTCGCGAACTTGTACTTGAAGTACTCGTAGCCGGAGAACTTGACGGAGCCCTGTAGCGAGTAGCCGAGGAGCGTGGGCGCCCAGCCCTTGACGAGGTTAGCTGCGCCGCCTTCCCTCCAGGAGATGCTGAAGCCGCTGAAGATGGATTTGTACTTGCCGGGGTCCACTTGCAACCGACACTTGACCAAGTCCAGCGGTGTGACGGCGGTGTGAGTGGACCCGCACGCCGCCGCGCCCCCCGCCGCACACAGCATGAAGAACTTGTTGCTGAACATCTCGCAAGAGTACTCCTCCTTTTTATTCGCCATGTTCCTCTCTCTTTCGTTCTCACTCTCGCTCTAGCACTCCCGCACGCCGCCTCCGCCGGGAACTATCGCAATTTTGTGCAAGTCGCTTTCAGAGCTGTGTTTGCATTTTTACTTTTGACAATTTGTTTTAACGTAAGCTTGACAGGCGGAAATAAAACTCTTTCATTACACTTGACTTTGCTACTTTTTAGCGCTATGCATTGACGTAGTATAAAAAACAGGACTGAGCAGTAGAGCCGAAAATACGCGCCAGTGAGATGTATAGAAGTGGGGTTGTTCGTCCTCTTCTAATGTCATGTCACAACTTTTGTCGGGGGGCAATTGCGAAAAAGGGACAGATCCATCCACTCAGGCTATCTCACTCGGCTCGTTTTTCCTCTGATATAATTTGTTTTCCAAAGAAAACCTTATGCCGTACGAATGTTTTGTTTCACTACTTTGACAGTGCACAGTCCTGATATATTACGTCCATGACGCTATGACATCTTTAACAGACCATATACTGGACATACATTGATCATATTTTTATTCACATATCTATCAAATAATATGTGCTCGGGCAAAATTTATGGGGCTTTAAATTTCGATAAATAAATAAAATAAAAATAAAATATGATCACAGTTATCTGTCGAGTTCTGTCATTGTGGTTAAGTTTGCGTAGGTATCACTGACCTCTATTATATTATACTTATTTGTATAATAGAGGTCATTCATCACAATCATCATCACCAGCCCTTTAATGTCCCCGCTGCTGGGGCACGGGCCTTCCCTATAGATGAAAGAATAGAGGTCAGTGCCTGTAGGTAAATCGGAGTCACAGGAACGTATTGACTATCGTTTCTAAACGAATGTCGATCATTAATGAAATCGATAAAACTATTTTTATTATAAATGTTGCATGTCGTCTAAACATGTACAGTCGAACGCAAGTCCGACTAGTAAACAAAACTAAAATACCTACATACGCCACGCCTTCTCCCACAGGCGTAGGCAGAGATAACTTCTTTTCACTTGCTACGACTTTGCTACGACCATGGGCCTCGGAAACGATGTAGCGGCTTCGCGTCAAGCTCGTTCATTTTCAGTGTTTCATTCTGTTGCTAGGTCAAACAGATCCTTTCTGTTAATCTGTTTGATTTGTTTGATATAAAAAGATTTGTTTTAATATAATGAAAATGAACGAGCTTGACGCGAAGCCGCTTGACCGTCTCGGAGGCGCTTAAGAACCTACTTATCATGCAAATAAACCAAGATGGAAATAAAACTCGCAAACTTAGTAAATTAAAAATTTATTATTTTATTCTCATTTCTGACTGATACAGCTTACAAGTTACTTCTTATTACCTTAGCGTTACTAACATTTTATATTAATATTTTATATTTGTATACACATATTTACAAAATTAAACAAATCTATTGCAGTCACATTTGTACTTCTACCAAATTATATTTATATCAATATTATTATGACAGTAAACAAGTAAAATATTTTCACAGAATAAGTAATTTAGTAAACACCTTATACTATTATGAGAATAAAAATAAATAGTTTTTCTACACTACCTACAATGGCTGTTCAATGGCAAATAGTGACGTGGCCACTATTCTTATTATGTATCATGTTATCTCCTATAATTTTAGTTTATATTAAAAATATATCTAGGAAGAAAAATATTATGCATTCAAACATTACACACAATTTAATACTGCCGACGAGGTCGTCTCGAAACCAGACGACCTACATGGAATCTGTCTACGATATTTGCAAAATAATTATTACCATCATCAGTAGGTATAGTGAGCCAACAATTTCATGACAATCTATACTGGGAACGATACATGTGACACTAGCTAGCCTCCGTCTACATAATAATTCTTTCGTAACTTAAAAAATCACTCAAAGGTACACGCGTTTTACTGAAATTAATTTTAGATTTCATTTTAGATATTCCCTCCCGTTCAAACGAAATGTCATCTCACAACACGAATGGCAGTGTGCCCTGCACAACGACTGGGTATATAGCGGCAGTGATTTCGATTAGAACTCAACTTAAATTGCAAAATTTCCACGCCTATTTACATTCGCATCAAATCTGACCGTCCAGCTCATTACACTCTCTTTACACAGCTTCCGGCATCCTTCTTTAAAATATTTTAATATAGCTAGTATACGTCATGATGTTAAAAAATAACCATCTGTCGCTTTCAATGACCCAAACTCCGCAAGAAACAATATCTTAATTCAGCTACCAACAACCTGGATGTTTTTATGGTTTTCTCTTTTGGGGACTATTAATATTTGTGGGAATTACACATTTTATTCACCTCCCTATTCCGATCTATGATCATGCTTTTTCTCGTCGCCAAGAATGGGCCAGTAAAGTGACACACTAATGTGTGACGATTTCAGAGGGGATAGACAAGTAGCCACTCTATGCCAAAGAATAGAATACAAATGACAAATTTCCACTTTTGCTCAATATGACTTATTAATATAGGTATAATCGTCAAAAAATGCTCTTTCATTTGGTCATACCAGGATAACTATATACATAATATTGCTGACGTATTGATTACTCTCTACGTCTCATATTTTAATAGTTTCTACAAGATTGTTCAATAATTCAATTTCTTGTTCTAATGTAAAGTAATGAATTTGTATTTACCATATTCTGACCGATGGCATCAGATTATGTACTATATTCGCTCGAATAGGTTGGCCACCTGTCTGAGAGCCTAGCCAAGTGGCTTATCAGTTCGAACGCATAGAAAACCAAAGTATGAAACTGGCGTATACGTTACCTATGTAATACGTCAGTTTCATATATTTTGTATTCTATGCGTTTGATAGATTGGCCACTAGAGCGGCTGGAACACTGACTTCTATTATACAAGTACGCTGGACTGAAAGTTGTCATCCAAAAAGTGAAGCCAATTTGAATATCGCCATCTTGGCGCTCATGGCACTG